>OU795040.1:73162761-73572853 GCA_917208275.1 Patella pellucida
TGATAAATACCCCTGATATGTATCTGTATAAGTTAACTTTATGTGTAAATTACACAATTTGGATGCACATCATACAGTTCTTCTTTTAATTTGACTCTAAAATCTAAGCATGTTCCCTAGTATTTTTGGGGCGTGTCAAAATTCTGAAAAAAAGTCAAATGGCTATTTCTCAGCGAGTTTTTGACCTAGACAGGTAAAATGTCGGATTGTTAGATTAAGTCATTGTACTATAACATTTATTTTTAAATAGATTTTTAGGAAGGGTCATGTTACCACCATGGATCCACTTGACAGAATGGCCAAAATGTAGTTTTTAAATTTGTTAAATATGATAGTCAATTGCATTAGGTACCCAACAGTGAAAATTAACAATTTTATAGAAAAGAACACTTCAACGCACACGTTAAAGAACGTCGGTATACGAAGCCGAAACAAAAGTTAGGTACCCATGGGAAAAAGTGGAATCTTTGACAAATTAGAATCTTCTGGGTTTTTTTGCTTGGCCTACTTTTTGAGTAATTAAATTATGTATATATTTAGCTGATTGATTCATCGGGATATATTTCATCACTTCCCTGTCAGTTAAAGATTAAAGGTCACTGAGTTATAGCTGCATAGCATGTTGAGTATACTGTTTATTGGTTTTGTTAAAGGGCTAATCCCGATATTTATTTTGGGTATAAATCTGCTCAATTTTGTGTTAAAATCCCTTAAAATTTCGAGTCAAGGGCCGAGCAACTAATTAGGTATTTATGATACGTTTTCAAACGACTTAAAATCCGGCAGTCTTCATCTGGAATTTGAGACCGGTGTATTTTGTGGTATCTGGATTAACCAAACATTTTTTTTATAAAAATAATGTGTAGTTGAAATTTGCCTTTCTCTATCAAGTACGTAGCATGGATTTACTGCATAACCATCTCAAGCAACCGTAATCGGTTATAAGCGCACCCAACGAAACAATTGACCCGAAATCTTAAAGGGGTTACGTGTCCGGATAAGCAGTTTTGGCGTTCGCGTCCAAACGACTCAATTTTTTGAGTGGAAATTTTGAGACAAGGTAAATAAACCATTCCCCTATATTTTGGCGTTTTATTTTCATACATTCTCAGACTCTTTTTTTGAGCCTCTGTTTAATTCGGGATTGTCCCTTTAAAAATTTAGTATTTTTATTTTTTTTACCAGAGAGACAACGTCTGTTTATCTTCTGCCATTGTTATTGTCCAAAACCTTGCAATGAACGAAAACAACATAGATGTGTTACGTGATGAGGAATTTCAAAAATCACTATCAAGATATATATCAGCTGGTGATGATGACATCAGTCTTGTTGCTCTTCTTGGTTTAGCTGCTATTATGTCGGAGGATGAAAACACAGATATCAAGGCTCATACTTCCACTGTGTACAATTTAATGGACGAACTTGAAGCAAGTCTTGACAGTGATGCGCATAGATCACCACGTGGTTGGAAAAGCCTGGAATTGGCATCCGGTAAGGTTACTGAATTTTACCACGACATTAAGAAATATCACGTGCTTTATGTATCACAACGACGTTCGTTTTATTATTGTTTTATTTAATTTATTTCAGGAATTCTCAATCTTGCTCGATTTGACGACAACAAAGCTCTATTTGTGGAAAAAAACTGTTTACCAAACATGTTGAAGATGGCCAATTCCCAGAATTTAAATGAGCGAAAAAGTATTTTTTATTTTATTTGTTTTCTTTTCACGCTTAACCCACGGTTCGATTCGATAATCTGTTTCAGCAGGAATAAGAAAGAGAGGAGAGCGAGAGAGAGAGCGAGAGGGAGAGAGAGAGAGATGGGGTTTAACGTCCACTCGACACAAACTAGGTCATTTCGGGACGAACATATGGTTTAATTTTATTTCAGTAATTCGCTTGCGCGTAGGGGTCTTTAGCAGTGGGAGGAAACCGGAGGACTCGGAGAAAACCCACAGGCTACCCTACTCCTCGCCACGTACAGCCGGGGATTCGAAACCACGCCAGTTGACTCAATGACAGGCTTTATAGTACAACAGCAGGAATAAACGTGAATGATATGAAATGTCGTTACTCTCTGAGCATTGCGATGCTTTTTGGGGGGATCACGGTGGCTAAGTGGATAAGGCGCTGGTTCGCTAGCCTGGAGGTCGGTTGTTCGATCCCTGCATTGACCGAGAAAGTTCATCTTGATTTTCCGACGTGATTTCCCCTTGTCAGTGATGCAGAAGGAGGGCCTGACAAGGACAGCTACCTAGTCGTTCGGATGGGACGAAAAATTGAGGTCCCGTGTACACATTGAATTGCACGTAAAAGATCCCTTGGCAGTTAAAATTCGATATAAGAGTAGGCCGTAGCGCCGCCGCCCGGGCGAAATTTCCCTCATAGCACACTGTATGACGTATGCCCGTCTTCAATTAGCTCAGGTTAAGTGTATAGCAGTAGGACGTTAAACCCCATTTCATTCATTCATTCATTGCGATGCTTTGGGTTATTGTTTTGATCCCGGCAACTGACACTGATATCCGATCCTGACCATAGAGTCCATTTTGTCAGGACAATTAGATATTCGGTTGCCAGGAATGGCCCGTATACTGTCTGTTAATAACCCGACTTCTGTCGCATTCAAAGTAGTTAGAATTGTTCTTAGAATAAAAAGTTACGGAAAGGATGAAATACGCCCTGTTTGAGAGGAACTTCACGAAGCCAAGGTTAATTAAATTTAACTGAAAAGTGTCTTGATTTACTTTCAACCTAGGCTTTTACCAAATATCGATAAGGTATTGACTAATAAACAGCATGTTATCTCTTAGATGGGGCTAATTCCTCAAATTATATGATATTTTGTTTCTGCTGTAAAATGGCATATTGCTTACTTCGCCTAATAGTTTGGGTGCAGCTATGGCGGGTGTGGCGCCTGGCAGGGTACAGTATGAATAAAAAGATAAATAAATAGGTTGTATATACATTAGACTGGCCCAGTCTCTTCTATTTATTTTACATTTCGATTTATATAAAAGTATTAATTTTTTAGTAAACCAACACTTTCGTTTCCATATGTATAAAAAAAACTTTGAGTAAACCTGTAACCAGCACCAGATTACGTTTTTTTTTTGGAGAGGACTGGCCAATTTTTGGTGTGTGGAGAGAAGACTGGTCACCAGGGTTCTATATATACATGTACTTGCTCCCACCTTTTGTAACGATGGGAAATATACCACGTGCCACTGTTTTCATACTGGGTAATTATCGAGCTCGGATCCCATTCAAAACGATATTTATCTGTAATATGAATAAAACGTATTTTATTTGGCAGTTGCCTTATGCTGTTTATGGGCACTTGCTTTCGACGATGTTATGCATAAAATGTATTTTATTTGCCAGGTGCCTTATGCTGTTGATGGGCACTTGCTTTCGACGATGTTATGCATAAAATGTATTTTATTTGCCAGGTGCCTTATGCTGTTGATGGGCACTTGCTTTCGACGATGTTATGCATAAAATGTATTTTATTTGTCAGTTGCCTTATGCTGTTTATGGGCACTTGCTTTCGACGATGATATCCAAAAGAAAATGGTTGATGAGCCCGGACTGATTCATTTTCTTGATGAAAAACGTCAATCATCAGACGGCGAAAACAGTGATGAAGAAATAGCTTGCCATAATATCCTATGGACTCTGCGACGCGCTCTTCTAGAATCCGAGGACCATCAATCCATTGGTGAGTATATAAAGATCATTAGTTAGTTCCTGACCTTTTTGTTATAAAAAACGAGAGAGAGAGAGAGAGAGAGAGAGAGATAGAGAAATGGGGTTTAACATCCACTCAACACAACTAGGTCATTTCGGGACATGGTTTAATTTTATTTCAATAATTCGCTGGCGCGTAGGGGTCTTTAGCAGTGGGAGGTAACCGGATTTCCCGGAGGATACCCACGAGGTTGAGAAGGCGCCCCTATCTCCATGCCACACACGCTCACACCAGGGCTCGAAACCACAGCCGCAAGCCAGAGGTGGTCGACCAGCATGAGGTCGAAACGCGGCACTCTAGACCACTAGGCCATCCCAACCCCCTATAAAAAAATGAAATGAAATGCTTAAAGTCCAAATGAGCTATAGATCAAGAGAAATGTGTTATCTTGGTATTCTTAGACTGCTCATTCGCATGTGATACGCTCTATACCGAGGATCTCATTGATGCATTATGGTGTGAAATTGGGTTGCGTGGTTCTATCTTTAGCTGGGTTAAGTCATATGTAACCAATCGCCCCCAGATTAGAGATTCAACATCCGATAACAAAACAATGTTTTGTGGGATACCACAAGGTTCTGTACTCGGACCTTAATATATTTCAAAACGTTTGGATCTTAAATGGTTTATATAACACATGCGGTGTGTGACTTGGCAATGCAATGCGTCCGTTATTTTCTTAGTTGTGGGACCTTTTAACCAGGAAAATTATGCTCTTTACATTAGGAAAAGAAATGACTGAGGATGAAGATGATGACGACGATGCTGAGCTCGATGGTGTTGACGATGTTGATGGAATGAAACATCCAGAAGAACATATTGGTCACGTAATGATAAGCTACAATTTGGATAAGAAAGATTCGGTGTTGAAAATACGAGACAAACTCAAGTCCAACAATATAAAGGTATGGATAGACGTTGATGATATGGGAGGGTCAACACTAGACGCCATGGCCAAAGCTGTTGAACAAGCTGAAATTGTGATCATGTGTATGTCGCGAAAATACAAAAATAGACAATATTGCAGAGCTGGTAAGTATATATATGACAGCTCTTACTACATCTTTTAAAGGGCCCAAGTCCGTCACTCAAAATCCTCCAAAATCGTCGACATCGAAAACAAGAATTATTGGTCAATTAAAATCAACATTGATGACGTAAAATTACCGGGAAAAGATGAGCTCCTGATATCCGATATTTAAGATAAAATATTTTTTTAACATTGGTACACGAATCGTGTATCATAAAGCGCTTCAGTCCTAGTTGTATTGAGAGACTCGAAGGACGAGGCTAGACACATTACACCAATCCAGACGCTAAAAATGTGCACTAAATTGAGACTGCATGGCTTATTTCGCCAAACATAACTGATTTGAAATTGGAGTAAAAACGGAAACCAATGAATGTAAATCAGTTTATATACATTCATATTACAGTATTATATGCGTTGCGACCCACTTTTGTCAATTTCTAGGTACCAAATATTAGCGATTTAGCTCTTGTAACTTACATATGACAGCTCTTATCGTGGTATTTAGCTAATATGCGACAATCATTTAACTTACATACTACCACTCTTGTCGGGCCCTTCAACTTATATACGACACCTCTTGTTATATCATTTAACTTACACACGATAGCTCTTATTATGGGAGAGAGGGATAGACAAACGATGTTTAACGTTCACTCGACACAACTAGGTCATTTTGGGACTAACGTATGGTTTTCAATTTTTATTTCAATAATTCGCTTGCGCGTAGGGGTCTTTAGCAGTGGGGAAAAACCTGAGTGCCCGAATGAAACCCACGAGGTTGAGAAGGCGCCCCTATCTCCATGTCACATACGCTCACACTAGGTCTCGAAACCACAGTCGCAAGCCAGATGACCGGCCAGCTAGAGATCGAAGCGCAGCACTCTAAACCACTAGGCCCTTCCCAACTCGAAACAACAGTTGCAAGCCAGAGGTGACCGGCCAGCTAGAGGTCGAAGCGCGACACTCTTGACCACTAGGCCATCCCAACCCCCTCTTATTATGGCATTTAACGTTTATTAACGTTTCTATTAATGTTTAATGTCAGCTTCTACCAATAGTGATATTGCAGACAATAACCCGTATTTCATTCTGCTTAGCGTACAAGCAGGGGTATTTAGTATGGGAGGGGAAAAGGGGTACCCGGAAGAAACTCATGAGGTTCAGAAGGCGCAGCTATCTCCAACCCACCAGGGGTCGAAAGCACGACCACACACCAGGGGTGCACCGGCAAGCTAGTTCCAAGCCCGAATCCCTAGATCACTACCTCGAGCGATATGAGTATGGATGTATTTTTTTTTCTTTCAGAGGCTGAATATGCCTTTAAGAAAAAAAGAAGGATTATACCAATATTGATGGAAAATAACTACGAAGCTGATGGATGGTTGGGTATCATTCAGGGAACAAAACTGTGGTATGATTTTAGTGATGACCAGTTGATGAATGCAAACATGGACCGACTTTTAAAAGCGGTAAAACAATTCACTGATGCAAAGTAAGGTGTTTTTGTAATAAAGGCCCAATACCACTCTTGTTGTAACTGAAAAATATGTCCAAATCATTATTCTGGTCAACAAATTATACTATTTTACAATATTCCAATTAATTGATGATACAAATTGCATCTTAACACACCGAATTTTAAAAAAAAATGGAAAAATTCAACTACATGGTTTACGTAAACCTTTTCTATAATGTAACTTAGATTTTGAAATATTTTCGAACCCCCTGGACAAGTAAAATAGGATGTAATGGATAATTTACACAACAGGTAGGACACTTAAACATCTAGTAGTTAGAGTAAGGCTAATTTTCCTTTCTGGACCTGTCAAGCCAGCAAGAGTGTTATTGTCCCTTTAATAACACCACGAATTTTTTTATAAAGATTAATTAAAGCTATTTTTTTTAAAAAATACCATTGTATATCATTTCACAATGAAGTTTGTAATATGTTTAATATACGCGGTTGATGAAATTATGTTTCTTTCTAGGTATAATATATTGATATCTTTTACGCCACTTCTTCGAGTATGAGTATTTCGAATCGGATTGATAGGGTTGACATTACACGCAGATCAAAATAATTGTATGATTTGAAAGACAATCAGATGATATGAAAATTAAAACTTAAAGGACCTTAGTCCGTAACATAAAATCGTCCAAAATCTTTGACATCGAAAACATGAATTATTGGCCAATTTAAATCAACATTGATGATGTAAACTTACCGGGAAAAGATGAGCTTCTGATATCCGATATTTTAGATAAATAAATTTTTTTAACATTGGTACACGAGTCGTGTACCATAATGCGCGTCAATCCCAGTTTTAATAAGAGACTTGGTAAGCGAGGCTGGACATATTGCACCATACCATACGGCGTATGTTGACTGGAATAACCAGACGCTATAGAAATTTGCACTAGATTGAGACTACGTGACTTATTTCGCCGAACGTAAATGATTTGAAATTGGGGAAAAACGGAAACCATTGAATGTAAATCAGTTTATATACATTCAAATTACAGTATTATATGCGTTGCGACCCACTTTTGACAATTTCTTGGTCCCAAATGGTAGCGATTTAGCTCCTTTAATTTTAAAGCTTTCACAATGTAATTGTATGTGTTTTTTAACAAGGTTTTTGTTGTGCAGTTTTCTTCTTTATTGTTATATACCTAAAAATCCCCACTGGCAATATTGAAATAATATTGAATCATGTGTTAGCCCCGAAACTACCTAATGTAGCAATATAGTCGTGACGACATTATATTTATAGACAAGGAATTGTGTAATTAATGATGACTTTATATTTTTATTAATTTGTCAAGATGGTTTAACCAAAATTTTTATCTTTATAAATTATTCTCTATTGTCGGTATATTAGATATGGTATAAGTTTATTTAGAACGCAATTTAATTTTTTGCAAATACTGTGAGAATAACAGGAAAGGAGGAATGAGTTCAAGGATTAGTTGTGTCAAAATACACGTGGCGGAAAATCACCATTACATCATCCAGCGTGTTTGACCAATCTCTCTACTTATTTACATCATATTTGACCGATTAGATAATTGAATGTCCAAATCCAACTGATACAAAATCAGGGTACTCGTGAGAATTCGGAAGACTTCGATTAAGATTCCATAGAGGTACGATCTAAGATATCCTAGCAGATATGAGACGAGTTAGGCTAGTAATATGTGCTATGCTTGTATTTATGTATACAGCTATGTTATATAAAATGTAAAAGCAAACTGTTGCATTGTTTTAACTGTAGAAGACAAACGTCTTAAGAAACCAGTAGAATAAAATACAAGACCAATCCATACCATAAGACAGAATTCGAAGTCCTAAAAACGTTATAGGCAAAAAAGTGTATTCAAGCAAAATAGTGTAATCAGCAAATGGACTGCTCCTCGTATAAAATACACAACGTGAAAGAGGATCGCAAAGGCAGCTAATGAGAATTCTAGACGATCACCAGGCTTACGGAATTATGTAGCAAAAAAAAAAAATATGCATGTGTTATGATGTAAGTTATGGCGACCGGTTATCACAGCCTCCGCTCTCCATGTCAAACAAATAAAGGCCCATGGTGCTACACTCGAGTAGACGTTAAATAATCCCCATTTCTCTCTTTTTAGCCGCTGCTTGTCAAAACACTGACATACACCCTCGTCGATAGACAATCATCGTAAATGGATTAATGTATCCTGATTGATCTCTCGCAAGGGCAAATCTGCATGTCCCAAAGGTCATTATGCAGGGAAATTTAACAAACCTCTCGTTTTAATACACCTGGGCCCGGTTCCTAGAAAATTCTTAAAGTAAGCACAAAGTCATACTTCACTTTTACCTACGTAAGAATCTCATAAAAATACCGTTCGTAGAAAATTCTCAAGACCATTCTTACGTAAGCACAGGTCAAGTACAAGTCTAAGCACATTGTGACTGGTAAAGCTTACCATACACTGAGACAACGATGCCCTTTAACGTCATAAAACAACTTTGGTATGCGAATTACGTCATAAATTGGTCATCTGCTTCATTTTGGTTGATTTGGATGCGTTTGACATGTCCCCTATAAGGCCTACACATAATTATAAAATGTGCCAAAAGATATAAAAAAAACGCAGACACATACAAACTAATTGAATAATTTATCTAAAAGTAGGCCTACCCTGTGTGTTTGTAGCCTATTGTTAACTAATTGGCAAATAAATGAATGGGTTTCAGGGTAGGCCTAGGCCTATGTGGCCCTATGCGAAATGTTCTATAGCATTCTTAATTTCTTTTGGAGAAGGATTTTCTCTGTCTTGTAATTGTCTCTTTGGTATCAAAAGGTGTCGGAAATGCCGTCGAACAAGTTCAGCCATTTTTTTTTGAAGCAGAAACGGACTTAAGGTTGGTAAGCAAGCCCTATACCTTGCTTGGGACTTGTGCTTAGATTGGCTATGTTTAAGAACGAAGTTGTGCTTAAGTTTTTTCTTGGAACGCATAACAACGTTCTTTTGCTCACAATGAAGTCTACTTAAAATCTAAGCACAAGGCCGTTCTTAAGAATTATCTGGGAACACAAAATAAGGTAAGTTTACTTAAATGCAAAGTCGACTAAATTCTAAGCACAAGAACGTGCTTAAGAATTTTCTAGGAATCGGGGCCAGGTATCAATATGGATTCAACTGTTAAGGGTACGTATAGACTCGCATGCTTTGTATGGGTGGTACGAAGTGTCCCACCGGATGTTGATTGTCAGTTTCTTATAATCTAATAAACGTGGTAAACGTAGCTTGTAGTTTCTTATAATACCATCAACTTGGTGTCAGATGTGGTGCTAAAATGGCTAAAACGAGACCCCCGAAGCTTGATTTGGGTGCATGTGACGACAATAAGGAATCTCTCGAACTTTGGCTTGATCAATTCAATGATTTCTGTGTGTTGCAAGGGTGGCGTGACACGACCAAACCAAACACCGACTACAGTCAATGGAAGCCTGACCATTATGCGGCTGAAATCAGCGCTTTTAGGTTGGGTCTGCCTATTGCTGTTTTAAAAATAGTAAAATCAATGATAGTTCCTACGATGACGTCAGAGCGTCCCGAGAATCGCAACGACACGTATTCTGGTTTTCCATGGACCTGGCAAGTTAAATTGTTGTCACATTATTCTGGCTAAGACACAGTTTTGTCGGACAGGATGATGTTTATGGAAACATGTAAACAAAAGGTCAATGAATCAATTGCCGATTTTGAATCTCGGTGTAAATATCATGGTGCCAAGTGTGAATATGGTAAAATGGAAAAACCCGAAGATGAATTGATACGTGATCGTTTTGCTACTGGTCTAGTAGATGATAAATTGAGAGCTGAATGTCTTCGCCATCGAAAAGATGACGGTACCATCTACACGCTATTGGATGTTGTCAATAAAGCCAAAGCCTGGGAAGCAGCCCACAAAACAAACAAGATGGTTATAGAAACACAACGCACTGAAGAAGCTGTACATTATACAAGGCGTTTTAACTTTAAGCCTCGTATTCAAACACGAGGATACAAAGAAAAGGCTAAATCGGGATCACGTGAACCTTCGTGTAATTATTGCGGTGCACCAGAATTACATACCAGAAAAAACTGTCCTGCATCAAAGCCAGGAATTTGTTGTTCAAATTGCCTTGGGCTGAATCACTCAGCTGAAGTATGTCAGAATGCACCAGTTGATCAATCTACAAATAAAACACGTCCTGGATCCACTATAAACAATCCTGATCATAGACGTCAGCAGAAATTCACCCCTCAGAAGGGCTATTCAAGGTGGCGACGTAAATCTGAGTTATATGAAGTGGACGAAGCGAATTCTACTGATGAAGAGGTGGCTTATTTTAGTCAATACAATTTCTGCTTAGAGAATAACAAATCTGATGATATGAATGCTGTAGAATCATCACCAAAGAAATTATTCACTAAACTAAAGCTATCCCTTAGTGGTAAGGACTTCAGAACCTCAAAACTTCAAGTCGATTCTGCTTCCACGTGCGATACGATGCCTGTATCTGAATATTTAAAGTATGGCGCTATTGATGCATTACTTCCATCAAAATCTAGATTAGTTTCCTACTCTGGTCATATAATAAAGCCACTTGGAACTGCTGAACTTTTGTGTGAAAGTGACAACAAATATGACACAGTTAAGTTTGAAGTTATTGAATGCGGTGATAAGCCAGCCCTTATAGGATTGCATACTGCTCTGAAACTTGGACTCATAGATTATGATGAAACAAAGGTTACTGTTACCACTAAAATTGATAAAGAGTCAGCTCTTAGTGTACTTACACAAGACAGGCCTCTTACAAAGGAAGTAATTATTAAGCAGTATGCTGATACCTTCAAGGGTCTTGGTGAATTAGGTCAACCTGTATCATTCACGATGAACAGCTCAGTAACTCCGTCACACGCACCTGTTCACAGAATACCGATTTCTAAACGCGATCGTGTCAAAGCTAAACTAGAAGAGATGGTATCTGCAGGAAAGCTTATTAAAGTTGGTGAACCGACTAATTGGTGCTCAAATATGCATGTAGTCGAAAAAGTAAAACCAGACGGTGTCGTCAAAACAAGACTGTGTTTAGATCCAAGCCAGACGATTAACAAAGCCATTGAAATTCCTAAGTATACTATACCAACTCTCCAGGAATTACTCCCTAGGCTTGCTGGAAAGAAATACAAGTGTTTCACTATTATGGATGCGTTAGACGGATTTACCCAGGTACGGCTCGATGAAGAATCTAGCTTAGCAACCACAATGCAAACTGCCTGGGGTAGATATCGATGGACAAGATTACCATATGGAGTCTCATCAGCCCCCGAAGAATTCCAAAAGCGTATGCATGAAGCTCTAGATGGGTTACCTGGAGTAGCATGTATAGCAGATGACATGCTCATATTTGGCATAGGCGATACGCAAGAAGAGGCTGAAAAACAACACGATGGCAATCTGATCGAGTTCTTAGATCGTGTAAAACAGCGTTGTTTGAAACTTAACCCTACCAAAATACAATTTAAACTTCAGCGAATAGCGTTTATGGGCCATAGAATAACTGAAGATGGAGTACTGCCCGACCCTCACAAGGTCAGTGCAATCTGTAATATGTCTAGACCTGAGGACAGAAAGGCAATACAGCGTTTTCTTGGGATGACTAATTATTTGAATAGTTATTGCCCGGCGCTGTCTACAGTTACGAAACCGTTGTATGACCTGTTAAACAATAAAATAGAATTTTGTTGGTCTGATGTAATAGAAGACGCGTTTCAAAAGACCAAAGACTTGATTGCTAACTCTCCATGTTTGACATATTATGATCAAGATAAACCAGTGATTTTACAAGTTGACGCATCAGAAACTGGACTTGGTGCCGTGTTGCTACAACCTGATGAATGTGATAAGCTAAAACCTGTAGCGTTTTCATCAAGTACAATGCGTCCGAACGAGATTATGTGGGCACAGATTGAAAAGGAAACCCTGGCAATTTGTGCCGCTTGTGAAAAATGGGACTTGTGGCTATATGGTCGGGAGATTACTGTTCATAGTGATCATCAACCTCTCGAAACTATCTTTAAGAAACCATTGTCAAAGGCCCCAAAACGTCTCCAAAAGCTAATGATGAGATTACAACGTTATAACGTCAAAATTGTTTACAAAAAGGGGATATCTTTAATTTTCGCGGATGCTTTATCGCGAGCACCACTAACTGATCTTAATACGACTAAGTCGACAACAAGTTTTGAAATATTTCGCCTAGAAACAGGGGAAGAAACTTTCAATTATGATTCAATGCTGAAAACAAAAACATATTTGGAAGTTAAGTCTGCAACTGCAAAAGATAGTCTTCTCACCGAGCTAATAAGTGTAATAACCTCGGGTTGGCCTGTTGTAAAATCGAAGCTCCCAATGTGTTTAACTCCGTATTGGTGCATACGTGACGAACTATCTGTTATTGATGGAATTGTTTATAAGGGTCAACAAGCTGTTGTACCAGTCTCGCTCAGACAAAACCTTTTGAAAAAAGCTCATGCTGCTCATACTGGTGCGGAAAGTTTAATCAGAATGTGTAAAGATGCTATTTACTGGCCTGGTATGCAGGCTGAAATTAAGGATCTATGTTCAAATTGTGGGACTTGTGCACAATACTCGAAACAACATTCAAAACAGCCGATGTTGTCACAGCCTATACCTCAGTATCCATGGCAATTTGTTAGTCAAGATCTGTGTCAGTTTGGTAGTAAGCAGTATCTTGTAACTGTTGATCATTTTTCTGATTTTATAGAGTTAGATGAGCTAGATGATACTCTTTCTGACACGGTTATTCTTAAATCTAAGCAGCATTTTGCTCGTTTTGGTATACCGGAGGTTTTGTTATCTGATAATGGCCCACAATTTATCAGTGACTCATTTAAACATTTTTGTGATTCATATGCTATTCGCCATATTACTTCATCTCCTTACTGGCCGAAAGGAAATGGAAAGGCAGAGTCAGCAGTCAAAATTGTTAAAACTTTCATGAAAAAGTCAAATGACCTTCATTTAGCTCTTCTTTTGTATAGAAATACACCACAGCAAGGTCATGAGTATAGTCCAGCTCAACGTTGTCTGGGACGTCGAACACGAAATGTACTGCCAATTCATATTCAACTGCTGACCCCGGCTATATCTGATGTTGTAAAAGGCCAAATAGAATCTAGACGTTTATCTTCTAAGGTGTGTCATGACAAAACTGTTAATACAAGTCTTCCTGCAGTTTCAATTGGTGATTTTGTATACACAAAGCCATCGCCACATTTAAAGCTAAAGCCATGGTCATATGGTCAAATTATAGATAAACCTAATCCTCGTTCAATAGTCGTTAACACTCCACGGGGGAAAGTCCGAAGGAATCGTGCTCAAGTCCGGCTCGCTGCACCTCCGCCAGAAGCGAATCCTACTCCAAAACAATATGCAGTTCAACCACCTATTTTTGTGTATAAACCTGCATCTAAAACTTTTACCGACAACTACGCGAATGATGCAACTCCACCAGCTGTTTCACCTCCAGTACCACAACCACCACCCTCAGTTCAAGCTGAACCAAAGATACCATACGTTACCCGATCTGGACGTGTGGTTAAGAAGCCTGTAAAATTTTCTGTATAAACTTTTATTTTTTTTATCCTTTAAAAAAGGGGGGATGTTAAGGGTACGTATAGACTCGCATGCTTTGTATGGGTGGTACGAAGTGTCCCACCGGATGTTGATTGTCAGTTTCTTATAATCTAATAAACGTGGTAAACGTAGCTTGTAGTTTCTTATAATACCATCAACTCAACGGGGGAGCCCGTAGTCTCCAGGTTGTCTAAGGAGGGACGAATCGGCCCAGGGCAGAAATGCAGCAGACAAAAGTCCCCGTGTCCGGCAGTGGTGGGATCGCGCCTGTGAATAGGCATCTTTAAAACACATTTTTGCATCAATCCAGCGCAAAATCGTTTCAAAATATTGATATTTGGCTTCATGCACTTATTCGTTTCCAAATCTCGTGGAATTAGCTACCATATGAAATGTTCATTTGTGTGGATCTGTATTGAAAGGGAGATAACTTCAAATACGCGTGTTTGTTGTGGATTGAGACCACGATTAACTTCCCCAGTGACTTCAATGTTAATTCAATCCTCTTTTCCACCTTTCCCTCAAATTTCCGTTGGGCTCAAAGCTTTCACTTCAGACAGGGGAACAAATGGCCGTATCTGTGCACTCAAATTTGTATCAGGTTGACCACCGAACTTTTGAGAACTAGTTGCCGCACATGTCCCCATAGTCATGAATATTACCCAAACCTGGCAGAAAATGTTAATTCATACCCCTTCGTTTATTCTTGACCAAAAAAATCAACAAAAATGGGCATGCAAAGGGGCAGGAAAGAGACAGAGAGAGGGCATTGCTATAAAAGACGAAATACAATTTAATGGTGGTCTACCCCCTTTTTCAGACCATAGTGGGTCTGGGTTGGTTAGAACGCGTGCGTTAAATTAACAATAAGGACTACCATTTAGTCAAATGGCGTGGGTGGTTTCGATTACGTGAAAAAGGAGTTCGGTCATCTGTCTAACCCAATGAGTTTTCTCCGGGTCTTCCGTGTTCTTCCTACACCTAAAGATCACCACTGGCCCAGAAATTACGAAGATTTAGAAGTAGAGGTATAATATTCAAAACCCACTTGATGGATTTATTACCTTCGTACTTCTATATTGAAGTCAAAATAGCACAGTGACGTAGGAACCAGCCTGACGTCATTTAGAGCAGGTTACCCAGTCTAGTACCTTGTGTTGATTTTTTACTTCTTGCTTTATTGCGATAAAGATACATTCAAGAGTGGGGGGGGGGGTGCAGTAGAGTGGTGCCAAAGTTACTAATATTGATCATTTTACAATTGAAAGACTGACAAATGTTTTTGTGGAGGGGTTGGGGGCGCCATTACTAGGGGCGCCTTATTTTTCTGGGGGTGCAATGTACCGCCTGCACTCCCGCTAGATACGGCCCTGGTAAGAGTATTGAAACGTTGCATGAAATAAACCAGGAAGCAGTAGCGGATTATCATTGAGGCTATTGAGGCTAATGGGGGGCCTGAGGGCTGCAGCCTCAGGCCCAAAGATCTTGTAAAAAAAATGCTTCAGACATGTCTGATACGATTCAAAACGCATAGACAATGAATGTTAGGGGGAGGGGGGTAGGCCCAATGGGAATCAACATAGGCCCAGACCCGAAATTAATTAGGCCCACGCCATTTTAAATAGGCCCCCAGCAACTGCCGCCCCAGGACTTGGTGCTTAATCCGCCACTGCCAGGAAGTAGTAAAACCATAAGGGAGAGAGCGTGGGCGAAATAGAGTTTAAAACTAGGTCATTTCGGGACTAACATATGGTTCAATTTTATTTCAATAATTCGCTTGCGCGTAGGGATCTTAAGCAGTGGGGGGGGGCGGATGACTCAGAGAAAACCCACCAGGTTGGGCTAGACAGGTGACCCTAATCCTAGTATCGTACAACCGGGGATTCGAAACCCTGCCAGTTGACTCAATGACAGGCCGTATGATACAGCACGCACGTGCTAACCATACGGCCATTCCCCCCCCCCCCCCCCAACCCTAAAGGAGTCTTATTATAGATGACAGCACCGGAAATAGTACCATTCAAAATATACCCGAGTAATGATTTATTAGGAAACACATAAGGAATAAGTGGGTAGCACCTATCTTCATTAAAGCCGGGATTCCATGTGTACGCAGTGCGTGCGGAATGGGTGCGGAATGCGTGCGGAATGCGTGCGGAATGCGTGCGGAATGCGTGCGGAATGCGCGCGGAATGCGTGTTACGTGATACGCGATGCGTGTTGCGTAAAGCGTATTGTCAGTTTCCATGTGTGCGTGAGTGGCGTATTATATGTGGATGAGAACCGAATATTGCCACCCCAAAACTACATCGGATATGCCTATTGTAGTGGCAGTGCGCATGTTCGGTCTCCGTATACACGCGTATTGCGTATTCGGTCACTCTTGTGAGCGTCCCGAGAAACACGTACTACGCGCTGCGCATCACGCTTTACGTATTACGTTTACATGGAATCAACTCCTAACATTTTAATGCTAAGTGTTAAATACGCATTACGTACTACGCATTCCGCATTCCGCATTACGCAGTACGTACACATGGAATCCCGGCTTTATAATAGGAAGTATGGAATGAGCCTTGTTGTGTTTATCCATTGTTCATCAAAATGAAACAAACATATAAAATGTTATTTAAATGTTAGATCACTCCATCACTAATATTAGAACAAAAATTGTTCACCCGACTTTCACCGTGTCACTCACTCACTGCTGACTCACGTTTCACAAAACTTTCCCAGACTTAAAGATACATTCCTGCGTATAACATTGGTGATTTAATGGTACATATTGAATAAAAACATATTCAAACTAATTAATTTGTTATAATTTTGCTTCAAATCATCATTCTCAAACATTGAAATTACCAAGGAATGCCCTGCTATAAAGATTCGATCAAACCAGGTCATGTTTATGTCAAGTGACTTACCCCCACAGAATTCAGAGGAGAATTCATTGCATACATTAGACGATGTTGTCTTTAATCGCTTACTATTTATTACAAATATCTAACCCTAATAAATTCTCGGACTATCCACTGCCCGCGTCTTTTTTCGGCATTTTTCTCCCAGAAAGTGTTGTACGTCTAACTCTTTATAAAGTCTATCAACTTGTACATCAAGCGCTCAATGTTCACAAGGTGACATTTGACATCACGCGTGCAGAAATTTCTAATCGTCGGGCTGTTGATTAGGGGAACCCTTACAGTTTTGCCCTGTATACGCTCCATGAGTGTTTTTCGGGGAATCCAGTATTTTTCTAGTAAGTTTGGATATCTCAACTTTCTATACATACCCAAATTGTCATACTTTTATTGGGAAAAAAACACCCGATAAATACTTTTCTGGGAATCCATCTTTACTCAAGTTTCCGTCACGTTTATAAAAAATATCTTTGATCTAGAAACACAACAATGTGCGCACAGTTTCGTATTGATGTATTTGATGCATTAAAACAACAAAACATTTATAAAGTTGAAGTAAATCGAACACGTTAGAGTGAATTCTTAACTTAGGTCTGAGAATGTTTTGTGAAACCAGGGTCAGGTCTTTCTGTGTAGGATAATGAATGAAATGGGGTTTAACGTCCTACGCTTAAGCACCTAACCTGGGCCAATTGAAGACGGGCATACGCCAACAGTGTGCTATGAGGGAAATTTTGCCCGGGCAGCGGCGCTACGGCCTACTCTTATATCGAATTCCAACTGCCAAGGGATCTTTTACGTGCACTCCAATTTGTACACGGGACCTCGGTTTTTCGTCCCATCCGAACGACTAGGCAGCTGTCCTTGTCAGGCCCTCCTTCTGCACTGACAAGGGGAAATCGAGATGAACTTTCTCGGCCAATGCAGGGATCGAACACTCAACCTCCAGGCTAGCGAACCAGCGCCTTATCCACTTAGCCAGCGTGATCCCCTTCTGTGTGGGATAAAGCACGTGACTGGGGAAGAAAGACTTCAGCAAACACCCTACAAGAAAAACCTCGGTCTACCGCCTTCTTTTTCTGTGATTATTTTCTTCAGTCTGTCTTTCCCCAGCATAACCGAAGTCGAAGACTTTTTCTTGCTTATAAACCGTCTATGTTCAGATGTACGTAACATGAGAATATCCCAGAATTCCCATAAGAAAAACCTTCTATCATGTTTTCTTATGAAAAAAACTTCATGTACTCTGGAAGAATAACCCTATACAGGTTTTAAAAAAAACTCGTAGAAAAATAACCCCCAATTCCTCTCTATATATACTAGTATATTCAGACAGCAGGTTATTCCGGGTATAGAATATACCCCAAATATTTACCGTTACAGGTTTATAGTTTCATTGAAAACGTTTCGATTTACCGAATGTTGTCCCCCTCGAAGGTTTAATCTTATTAATATCAATACTATAGAAATTTGGTGGTGGTACTGTGTAACACTGTTTTCGTTTCTCAAGACTCCTTGGAACACGGATACTATTACCACGGAGACAGTTAATCAAATAATCTCTGTTGCCTTCCTGGTTCGGTTCGGGATAGAGGACTGGTTCCGCTTGGACTTTTACCATTCTTCTGGTCTTCTCCGCATTTTTGTGTTGCAATTGTGAATCCATCTCGACTCTAAACCACAGCTCCGTGTATACACTGAAAAAGAAAAAAAAACATACAATGGTAATATAGAAACCAGTTAACGGAGACTCCAAAGAGAGAGAGAGAGAGAGAGAGAGAGAGAGAGAGAGAGAGGAAATGGGGTTTAACGTCCATTCAACACAACTAGGTCATTTCCGGACTAACATATGGTTTTAATTTTTCATTTCAATAATTCGCTTGCGCGTAGGGGTCTTTAGCAGTGGGAGGAAACCGGAGTTCCCGGAGGAAACCCACGAGGTTCAGAAGGCGCCCCTATCTTCATGCCACATACGTTCACATCAGGGCTGGAAACCACAGCCACAAGCCAGAGGTGACCGGCCAGCTAGAGGTCGAAGCGCGTCACTCTAGACCACTATGCCATCCCAACCCCCCGAGACTCCAAAGAACAAGATAGGGAAGTTCCTTGTCGATCGTATTGGAATTGACAAAGCCTTGAATTGGGCCTTTTTGAAGAGCGTCTTCAGAATGTGAGAACAAGTTATTTAAGATTTCGATAAATAGTTGACAGTCGTCGCTATAAAGGGTTATTCCTTTGATGAAATATAAAAACAGTTCTAATATTATCTTTACACTCCGTTTTATTCATGTCATGCCGCCATTGCATTCGGCAAACCCTCAGCAGATTCCAGTACCCTACATCTAGGCTCGGCTGTGTGACAAAGTCCGCCATTAGAACTACTTTCAGGTTCCCGGATTATCAACGACGTTGCCCCTGACGACGCATTTGAAGAATGTTTTATATAATGCCAAGATTTCAAAATCTGATCTATTTTTCTTTCAGGATTATTGTCCGATTTTCTTTAAACAGGGACAAGTTTAGTTTGCACTGAATGTTCTACACACTCATCGAAGGAAGCCGTTATGACTGAGAACTTCTTTGTAAAAGCGCAATTTTCGTAATAAGTAAACCGGTGCCTCATCACAAATGTTAGGCGTAGGTACAAATCACTTACCGTCATCCAGCCGAGGCTATGTGTAGGGTTTCGGAATCTGCCAAGGTTTGCTGAGTGGCCGCCATTGGCCTGATAATCCAACACACACGCTCGGCCATTCTATATACTGTAAGTTTTATTTTGGGTTGATAAAGGTGACCAACATGATTCAGTAGGTAAGTCGCTGGCTCATTAACCAGGATGTCCCGGCATCGAATGTATAACCTGCTCTAAATGACGTCAGGCTGGTTCCTACGGGATCGACCCAGGTGTTGGCCGAAAAGGTGTTTTAGTATGTTCCAATCTGGCTCCCCCTGGATAAACCTAGTCAAGTCGTTCAAATGGACCAAAACGGTGATCCATTGTAATAATAGCGTGTGCCCCCAACTTCCATCCCCGACGGATGAAATTCGACGAAGATTATGTGGAATATGTCGTTGTGCGGGCATATATTCCCTTTATCATTCTGCAAGGCCTATACCAAACAAAACCAGAAGCTGATAAAAACACAGATCATATTTCGTTTCGTTTTCATAGTTCAAAATTTAGTTTTACTTGTCGTTACTACACTAGGATCTGGAAGAGTTGTTATATTACCGGCGTTTTGGTTGAAATGTAGGATTAGCCAAAGAAACGGTCTGTTACGGCGAGTTCCAGGATAAACCACTAGAAACTTCAACGCTGATTCATTTATCAATGTTTGACGTCATAGGTCAAAAGCCGCTTGCTTGACCCCTGACGTGAACCCCACTCTAACTTGTCAGATCGTCATGTAGTGTATGCCATCGAAAGTATAAAATAAAAACGAACGAAATATAGATCTGTATTTTAATCAGATTGACAAAAGCATGACATAAAATCACCATTTTATTACAATTCACACTCTGTTGAAGAGACATTACCGAGTTTACACAAGGGGTGTAATTTTGATTTGTAGAAAAGAGAGGAAATGCAAATCCCCAAATCAAGGGAAGTAATCGATAGGACTTGAAAAATATTCAATTTAACTACAAATTATATATTAGATACAAATTTTGTGAACAGTCATTTTTCAAAAAAGCGATTTAAGTAGTTATTTACCTCGTTGGGAGTAATTTTGCCTCCGTGCGTAAAATACTGTCAGTTTTAAGCAACTGATTTTCGGTATCCTTTATCCTTCTTCCGACTGGGTTGTAAGCAATCCTGGAGGTTCTGTTGATATGAACTGGTTATGTCTTTCGAGTTTTAAAAAGAACTGGAAGTAGAGGTGTTTCCTGTGAAATGATTTGGTACCATGTATTCTTGCTTCCGTCAAGGCTATAAACATAAACAATGTTGTTGGATCTGTTTATGCAGACGGACAGCTAGCTTCACAATCCTCAATCCTTTTCTCTACAGTCTTGGTTGATACCGGAACGATTGGTACTTTTCTGAAAATGATCGCCCGCTTATTTTCGGAAAGTGTCTTTCCCTTTGCACCTCCGATATCCACACTCGTGGTGAACACTCAAGCGTCAAACAACAGCGATTTTTCACCAATGGTTACTGTGGGTTAGTGTTATGAATAATTGATTAATTGATTATATGTAATACGCCTGTAGTTACACGGTAAAAAAAATAACGTTCTCGATAGTCAGCCGGGTGGGTATCGTTATCATTTAAAGAATTAGCCCGCTATGCGTTGCTGGATTAACCATGATGTAAAAGAAGAACGTGCTTAGGACAACATGGTAACGGGGGCACCACAGAATGTCTGCTTTGTTAGATACCAAATTTAAAAGATATAATTTAGAAATTAATTCCAATTAGGTTAGGCATCCAAACTAAAAATAAACAACCAACTTTAAAATATATAATTTAGAAATTAACTTTAAATTAGGTTAGGCATCTAAAACGAAAAAATCCAAAACAAACGTGGTATCACATGTTCTAGAAATTGTTGTCCGGTACGCAAAGTTGTTACTACTTACAGCCGTTAGAGTACACATGGGCGTGAACGTAAAAGATGCACGTCTTCATTAAGGCGGAGTCACACTAGTAGATTTTTTCTTTAAGACAAATCCTATCGAACGTCTTAAAGGATAAATCCTCTAGGTTTTTATGATCATACATTAAGTAAAATCCTATAGGTTTTGGTAAGTGATGAGTAATAGCAGAAATGTAAATATGAAGGAAACTACAAAGATTGTCCTTTCTCTCGTTTATGGTAATCTTCGGACTGAATAGACCACAGCACGCTTTGGCGATTGAAATAAAAAAGAAAATTCTCTGTCTCGGCCCGGTTGAGTTAGACGTCTGCCTTTTTGAGGAAGTGCGCGCTGCATTTGATTGGTCAATTCACAGTACAAATCCTACGAAAATAGGACTTGTTCTAAACCTAAGGATTTGTCCGTAGGTCAGAAAATCTATAACCTATAGGACAAATTTTCCCGTTCACATGAAAGGATTTAGCTGATGGATATAAAACCTCAGGATAAATCCACTAGTGTGACTCAGCCTTTAGCCGAGTTGCCGGTCAATCGCTCTACCGCACCGGTTAACGGAACACTATGTTAAATGAGCAAACACGAGAGTTAGGGTATAGATCAAGAACTGTCGTTATTTCCAGCGTTTCATCAATTCTACAAAGGTATGTACGAGGTTATCGTAATTCTTAATAACTATGGTGCTGGATCCACCGGGAAGACGTGGCTGGGGGCAAATAACCGACTTCCCGTATACATTGGCGTGCGCCAAAAAGAATCCTTGACAGGTGAAATTCGATATAAGAGTAGGCCGCTGCGCCACTGTCCGGGCAAAATTAATCTATATTCGGAAAGACTGTGGTTATAGAGAGAGAGAGAGAGTTATGAATTTTTAAATGGGGTTCAACGTCCAACCGACACAAACTAGGTCATTTCGGGACCAACAGATGGTTTTAATTCTATTTCAATAATTCGCTTGCGCGTAGGGTCTTTAGCAGTGGGAGAAAACCCATGAGGTTGGACAGGCGACCCTACGTCTTGTCACGCACAACCGGGGATTCGAAACCACGTCAGTTGACTCAATGACAGGCTTCATAGTATACAGCACGCACGACTGTTGTTATAAATAACCTCTTCGTAGTTATTATTTTCTCAGTGTGTATTATATTTATCGTATTATTAGAACACCTGTCTATATTTTATCAGTGATATTCCAGTATGTTGTGATAATTACATAAATCAATTCAGTATAATACATAATTAACTCACGATGAATAGACGATGATACATAATTAACCCTTGATGAATAGACGCTGATCAGGTGCTAAAGTAATATATTGATCATAAACATATAAAACTCTGAACGACTTCTTTAAATTAAGTATTTGTAGCTAGCGGAAACAGATTAAATGTATTCCCAATGTTCGCACAGGGGTAGGATGTCCATAGAAAAAAAATAAAACCAAGTACGAACAATCCAAATCATTAGACAAATTTCGAAGTCCTATAGGCAAAATAGTGTAATCAGTATATGGACTGTTCACTGTGTACAAAATACACGACAAACTGTGGTAACAGGTGTCTGGAAGAGTAATATACACTTGAATAGACCGGTAAAACTAATTTCTGGATTCACATCTGACAATGGAAAAACATGTCAATTACTTATGTAAGATAAGTTACTTTCACCTACGAACCATTGGCAACATCAGACATTTATTAACGAAGGATTCGACTCATACATTGGTTCGGTCGCTAGTATTCTCCAGACTTGACTACTGCAACAGTCTTCTGAGTGGTCTAAATCAAACCTCGCTTAAAAAACTGCAAGTGATACAAAATACAGCAGCCAGGATAATTCACCGCTGTTCAAAACGAACGCATACTGCACCCCTTTCTGAAAGACCTGCATTGGCTGCCTATTCACTTACGAATCAACTACAAGATTCTATGTTGTGTATATAGATGTCTTAACGGTTCCAGTCCAAAATATTTATCCGAACTAATTCAGGTGCACAATCCTCAACGAAACCTACGATCCCAAGACCAAAAAATGCTTGTAGTTCCTAAATATAACCTTCAGACTTTCGGATACAAATCATTCAAACTCAGTGCTCCTAATCTCTGGAATCCCCTGCCACTGAGTGTTAAATCTGCTTCTTCAATGGAATCGTTTAAAATTAGATTAAAAACGTATTTATTTCAACGTGAATATGACCATTTATGTCACAGTTGAATAGTGAATTATTGACAGTGTACATATGTTAGCGCTTTGAGCATGCATTTATGGATGGATATATGCGCTTTATAAAAATACATTATTATCATTATTATTATTATTAATTTTGTGGGGGTTGGGGGTGGGGGGGAGTCTTCAAAATTCACAACGTTTACGCTAAAAGTGAATTATTAATTATAAACTTTATATTTCTTTGGTGTTTTATGGTCGCATTATTTACATGGAAGATCGGGGCATGTCAAAACATAAAGCAAGTTGCCATGCAACGACACACACGCCCATAGCAGCTAAGTCGTACTGGCAGTCAACAAGGGTTGTCGCATATTTTTCCTTTTGATGGTAATAAAATATTTACAACACACTAAAAGTAATAGTAACAACTCATTGAGTAATTATCAGAAATCAGTAGATATTTTCGGCTTCTAGTTCTGTCTCACGCTAACATTTAATATACAATTTAATATCAGGGATTAAGCTGTTCAATTTATCAAAATTCACCGGGAATGAATGTATTTATTCGTCGCAAGATCTTAAATTGGATATTAACTTTAGCCTCTAAAGTGTCCATGAGATTTTCAAGGTGATCAAGGATCATAACTCTGGCAGTAATTCTCGGAAATCGATGAAAAACAGGCGTCCTCATCTCATTACCTTTAACGCCGTGTATTTATTTCAAGTCAATCTTGATCCGCAAAACGACATCAACGGGATTTTTCAAAGTCATCATTTCTACAATCGAGTATAATTTTCCTCTAGAAACCCCAATGTTAAATTACTTAAAGATACATTATGTAAGATATAGATAAAGAACTAGCCATTCTTGCTATAATGATGAAAAATGAATAATTTGAAAATCTTATTCGAATTACCCTATCTATCGCAAGCGAAGATATTAGCCTTTGAATGTTTGACAGACTGTGCAATAATTTCAACCATCGTACTGGTTGATTAAAGCTAAGTCTCGGTCCTCCATATTTGATTAAATAAAAGCATCGCTGAACCATTCTAATCTATTTAATATCGGAGAAATCTGATGCCATCGAGAGTTGATTAAGGCCTGGATCAGTTAATGAATGTCTCATTAATGCTTTAGAAAACAATTCAGGCCCAAAGAAAGACCTGCAATACGCAGATTTAGCTCTTGCATAATGCATGTTTAATTATGGTGACTATTTTGTTGTTCAATCGACGATATCATCATTATAGTGTGTCTAGAACTTCGGGTGGTACGGAAAAACAATGTTCATATCTACACATTGACGTGCACGTAAATATCCCTTTGCAGTTGGAGTACATTATAACAGTACGTCATAGCGCCTCTGTCTGAGAAAAAATTCCATCCTAGCGCACTGTATAGCGTATGCCCGTCTTCGTTAGCCAAGTCGGGGTAGAACAGTATGACGTTAAACTACATATCATTTAATTTCTTGCTAACCGTATTTATGTTTTTCCCTTTACTACTAGTATATTTTCCCCTTTTTGAGCGAAGCCTTTGTCATTACAAGTCCATGAATGTACAGCGGAAAGAACGCTAACGGCTGGTGCCCGAATCCATTCACTTGATTTGATATTTGTTGTTTATTTCTTACGACGTCATAGCTTGTCAGTTATGTTTTGTGTATTGTATTGTTAGGATTGGTCGATTTAAATAATATTTGGAACATATTCATACGTATATGAAAACAAAACAGAGTTTTCTGGTTCCATTGTGTCGGTTCCGGTTGGGACCGAGAACAACCCCTGGAATGTTCCATTCCATCCTTTCATGGGTTTTTTTTTCTTTTATGTGGCACGACTCTAATAACACTGGATTGTGTAAATTAAGCAATCTGTACAAATAAATTTTTTTTAACGCCATACTGAAATTTAGCACCCGTATTCAAAATTAAATTCTTGGATTAAAGTTATATCTTTGTTACGGTTTGAATTATCCAGCTCCAATAAGGTTAACGAGAAGAAGGTTGTGTGTGGGTGTGTGCGTGTGCGTGTGTGTATGGAATAGTTTTATTTAACGTCCACGTCCATCGAGTTGATATCGCGGATAAAGGGGGTTTCAGGGTCACGTCTCATACACAGTATCAGATATGTTATGAAACTCTATACACATCACCGAGGTCCCGTGTACAAATTGGAGTGCACGTAAAAGATCCCTTGGCAGTTGGAATTCGATATAAGAGTAGGCCGTAGTGCCGCTGCCCGGGCAAAATTTCCCTCATTGCACACTGTGGCGTATGCCCGTCTTCAATTAGCCCAGGTACGGTGCTTAAGCGTAGGACGTTAAACCCCATTTCATTCATTCATTCTATACACATTAACCTATTACTATTAAACTAGTTGGAGCTTATTAAAACGTGTTTGTGGTTCCATTCAATTCAATTTGATACAGTTTGGGGTATTCAATGGCGAGGTATGTTGATAGCCGAAACTTCTTGGATCATAATCCTTGAGTGGCATTTAGCGATTGAATACATTAAAAAACACAACACAATTTATATGGAAATAACAATCACTGGTTTATATATATATATAGCACGACGTTTCGACAAGTATTCTCTTATCGTTATCAAGCACAAATGATAAATATTCTTGATTAATATTCGACAACAACAAACAGTAATAAATAGTTTAAACCCGGTACTATCTAATTGGAAACAATTTTAGCAGCTAAGTGTTTGCATTTATGCCAGCACAAAAAACACCGAGATTTTATGAAGTGGTCGCGTAATCGCTAAAAAAGTTGGGGCGTGAAATACTCAAATTCACGGCACTTTGCAACGCTTTTAGACGCTATGATGAAAGTAAAAGAAATAATGGGGGACCTGAGACTCGGCCCCTGAGGTCCGGTATTACTAACATGTATTTCGCGACTACTTTGAATTAACAACTAGATAAAAGGTACATGCATTGTTATACTACATGAATACAAACTATATGCAGTCTTTATCTTTATTTTTGTTTTAGGGGTTGGTGCAATATTGGGTACCTCCGTTAAGCAAGCATTTCAAAATTTCCCTTGGATGCCTGCTTAATACAAGTTCTACTGTATACCATTTACCTAGTATTTTATTGATAATCGAAAGTGTAATTACTGGCTAACTAATTGCTAAACATCATGTTCTGTTAGCGGAGATAACATTGTTTAAAAAGGCCTGATTAATCACTTCTATAAAACTGAATTGTTATTCTCTCGATTTACATTTTGAATGCTGAATTAAATGGACCTAACTCCGTAAATCAAAATCCTCCAAAATAGTCGACACCGAAAACACGAATTATTGGTCAATTTAAATCACCATTGGTGATGTAAACTTACCGAGAAAAGATGAGCTTCTGATATCCGATATTTAAGATAAAATAATATTTTTTTTAACATTGGTACACGAATCGTGTACCATAATGCGCTTCAGCCCCAGTTGTATTGAGGGACTCGAGGGACGAGGCTAGACACATTGCACTAAGTCAAACGGAGTTATATAGACTGGAAAAACTAAACGCTAGACTTTTGAACATGATTGACATTGTTGGCTTATTTCGCCAAACATAACTGATTTGAAATTGGAGTAAAAAACGGAAACCATTGAATGTAAATCAGTTTGTATACATTCATAATCATATTACAGTATTATATGAGCTGCGAACCACTTTTGTGAATTTCAAGGTCCCAAATGTTAGCGATTTAGCTCCGTTAAGAGACATTCTGGCATTGGCAATCGTTGTTAATTGTTCGCTACAAGTTGTGGCCGCGCCAGAGTATACTTATCATTGGGCTCGTCGGTACCGCCCAGGTGGACTAGACTGGAAGGAGAGGTGGGGGTTAGATTTTGGAATTAAGTTAGATGGGGTTTAACGTCCACTCGACACACACTAGTTCATTTCAGGACTAACATAAGGTTCAATTTTATTTTAATAATTTACTTGCGCGTAGATGTTTCCGCAAGGAGGGGGGGGGCAACCCTACTCCTTGCCGCGTACAACCAGGGATTCGAAACCACGCCAGTTAACTCGATGACAGGCTTTACGATACAGCGCGAGTACGCTACCCATTCAGACATCAACCCCCGTGATTTAACACACATACTGGCTTTGGCAACGGACATTGTTTATTACCTACTTCAGTTTTAAAGCTACACGATGTCACTGTCTGGGGGGGATCACGGTGGCTAAGTGGATAAGGCGCTGGTTCGCTAGCCTGGAGGTTGAGTGTTCGATCCCTGCATTGGCCGAGAAAGTTCATCTCGATTTTCCGGCGTGATTTCCCCTTGTCAGTGATGCAGAAGGAGGGCCCTGACAAGGACAGCTGCCTAGTCGTTCGGATGGGACGAAAAACCGAGGTCCCGTGTACAAATTGGAGTACACGTAAAAGATCCCTTGGCAGTTGGAATTCGATATAAGAGTAGGCCGTAGCGCCGCTGCCCGGGCAAAATTTCCCTCATTGCGCACTGTGGCGTATGCCCGTCTTCAATTAGCCCAGGTACGGTGCTTAAGCGTAGGACGTTAAACCCCATTTCATTCATTCATTCACTGTCTGGGATGCTTATCTTTGGTACTGCTCGGGGCAATAGGTTGGTAAAGTAGATAGGAAGGATGGGTGGGTGGGTCAGATTTCGGAATGGGATATGGTTCGAGCAGTGGAACAAAACCATCAGTTTTAAGTGATTTTAACAACAAAACCGGGCTACGCAAGTCTAATATCGACCCAGACTTGGATTAATTATACTAGAGTGAACTGTCCAACATCGCTAAGTAGCGAGAACAAAGATTACAAATTAGAATACCCTTTTAATTTGATTTGTAAACGTCAAACGTATTACGTTGGCTAATGCCGAGGGACTTTCTCAAACGGCTCAGTGAACCGCCGCCTTTCATGAAACTGAGAATTGTATTTGCACGATGACCAAGAATCATCGTTAAAATCCTGTTATCAGAAGAAATAATACAACAGAACTTTAGAACAACATTGTCCACTCCCGATCCTTCTCTTTTTATTCCTCCATCGTTAAAATACTGTTATCAGAAATTATAATAGATCAGCATTGTCCTCTCCCAATTCAAATAACTCTCTGTTTATTCCTCACTTAGAAGCTTAATGCAGTGGCCTTACAACTACTACCGCATTCTAGTTAATTGAAAACACCAAGCGTAAAAAAGAATCAATTTTTTTTTTGTCGTCAAAACAATTTTAAAAAATCCCGGTAGTTTTCGTTTAACAACAGGTGAGGAAAGACCGTGTCGCTTCTTATGAACTGTTTCAGAGAACTGTTGGCAGGTAAGTCATTTCACAAAATGGAGCCATTTCATACCATTTGCATTAAAGATAATTTTTTAGTTAGTCGAATCCCAGAGATTTACTCTCTCTACTTACTTCTCTTTGTCTGGTAAATGATCAATGTAACTCTACATTTAATATTGGGTGCAGAGCCAATCTTAAAGGAGCTAAATCGCTAACATTTGGGATCCAGAAATTGACAAAAGTGGGTCGAAACTCATATAATACTGTAATATGAATGTATATAAACTGATTCACATTAAATGCTTTCCGTTTTACTCCAATTTCAAATCAGTTATGTTCGGCGAAACAAGCCATTCAGTCTCAACCCAGTGCATTTTTTTTAGCGCCTGGTTATTCCAGTCCACATATGCAGTGTGATACAGTGCAATGTGTCTAGCCTCGTCCCTCGAGTCTCTCAATAAAACTAGGACCGGAGCGCAATATGGTACACGATTCGTGTACCAATGTTAGAAAAATTATTTTATCTTAAATATCGGATATCAGAAGCTCATCTTTTCCTGGTAAGTTTACATAATCAATGTTGATTTAAATTGACCAATAATTCGTGTTTTCGATGTCGAAGATTTTGGAGGATTTTGAGTTACGGACTTAGGTCCTTTAACATAAATTCCCTTTCAAAGGAGACTTTATCGAAAGTTGCACTAATTGCCTTTCCACGGAATACAATATTTGTATTTTACTATTAAAATTACAGAATCATTTAATCTTTTACAGGTTTATTCAACGCAAGCGATGGCAAACTTCAACAACACGCTTCTCCGGGACAATCAAACATTTCCGGTTTTTAATGATGACACAGAAGAGACCGATGTAGAGCGATTCCAGTTCGGCCCAATTGTTGGTACCGTAGCTAGCATCGGCTTGATTGGGAATATTCTGATATTTTTCATGACATTTCATAAGAGTATATCCCAACATTCCTATGCTATTTATCTCCGACTAACAGCCATCTCGGATACCATGGTGTTACTTCAAACAGCAACTGAAGATATCCTAGATAACCTGGACCTCTTTGAGTCTTTTCATTTGATGTCTTTTAATTTCTGTAAAGTATGGCTGGTGTGTTATTCCTTGTTCCGAACGACTTCACCCTGGCTTGTTGTAGCCCTGTCTTTAGACCGGTGTATTGCTATTTGGAAACCGTTACATAAAAGTCGATACTGCACCAAGAAGGCTGCTTGGGTGACGTGTTTGGTTGTTTTCTGCGTAGCATTTGCGGTAAACATAGGAGTTCTTACGGCGGTTCTTACGGAAGAACAAGTTAACATGACATTATGCGGAGAAAACATAGATGATGAAACATTAAACACTACCACTTACGTCGGATTGCTTGTTCAGTCAACATTGCCGTGTGTTATTCTGTCGATCCTCAACATTAAGGTAGGGATTAAGGTTAAGCAAAGCTTAAACTTTAGACGAGTCTTTAACACGACCGGAAGTAGCAATGGTGCAACCACAATACGTACAACACTTCCGCTGATATTGGTTTCTACTCTGGCGTTGATGACATTGTTACCCATAGCCATAACTGAAGTGTATGAAACAATTCATACGATATCCCAAGGAGACGATTATGCGGAATCTGGCAAAAAAGAGACAGTCGACACCGTGTGGTCAATTTGCAACATAATTTATCTGATTAACTTTGCTCAAAACTGTTTTATTTTAATCGGAAGTTCAAATCAGTATAGGCGCATCATAAGCGACATATTTTGTCATTTCCGGTTCCGTGCCGCAAGACCAAAGAATACAAGCTGTACTCCAACCACAGTACAAACTGGATTAAGTCACATTTAAATTAAATTGACACGTGCTGCATCTAAATTAAATTGACACGTGCTGTATTAAAATTAAATTGACACGTGCTGCTTTTAAATTAACACGGTGAATACACAGCCGCTTCAAACGAGATATAAACCGAAAATACCTGATTAGCAGTTTAATCTCCGTTACACCAGAATCACCACATAGGGGATCGGGTGACCGAGTGGACTAAAACCTGCGCTTCGGACAATAAGGTCTATCATTGGATCAAGGTGGGCACATGTCCAACTCCGTGCGTGTTCTCCGGGCCCTCCAACTGTCGAATATCATTATTAAAATGACCTAGTTTGTGTCGAGTGGACGTTAACCCATTTCTCTCTTCCAACCACAACACAAATTGATGAGCTCGCATTTAAATTAAATTTGCAGACAGGACATGTTACTTGCAATGTTTATATTACGTCATGCGCGAACCAATAAACTATGTTTATATGTAGTAATACAAGATTTGTGTATCAAACGGCTTCAAATTCAAAAAAGGGGCTGCCAGGCAACACAACATCCTTCGCCAACAATAGTTATGGTGATTGAACACTAGTACCATTTTGTTAGAAAATCTATGACGTAATAATTAGATTAAAAAAATTATTGTCGTGCTATAGCCTTTAAATCTATTTCTTTTACTTGCTTTTCATAAATGGGTCTTCTAATCTTGCGAATCAGACTTGCACAATATTATGACGTGACAAGAAGACAGTTCCATATATGATCATGAGTCTTATATATTGTCGACCCCTATGTAACAAGGATAATGATAACTGACAGACGAGGAGAGACGCATGATACGACACGGGCTCGCCTGAGTGGAGCCGCTGCCTTGGCAGAGTAGCAGATTTAATATAGTTATGTACCGTCCTGTCGTAGTCTAGTTTCTGTATAGTTCCTGTATGGTCGTTGTATGTATGTGTTATATTCTGCTCCGATGTAAATTAACTAGTGTAGTAAAAAAAAGTAAAATGAAATTTTGAACTATAAAAGCGAAATAGGATCGTGGTTTTAATCAGATTGCATGTATGTAGCTGTGTTATATTCTATTCCGATGTGAATAAACTCTATATTTACGAAACTGATCTCTGTTATCACGAAGATAGTGTTACAAATGATGCTAAACCCGTGGATCCACCGACAGGTAGTTTTTCTTTATGCTAATATTACAGTTGTCCCACGAGTTTTAGTGGTCGGGGCGGTCTTAACTTCAGAAGCAACTGTAACTTTGGTGGTTTGCTTTTTGTTGTTTGTCCTTTTACCAAGATTCTGATTCTTTGCATTAGGGTTTAAGGCTTTCAATTTCGTATCTCAATCACGCATCTTTCTCGTCGGCTGTGTCAATGACGTCAGTCGTATTCAATGTAAAGCATTTTTAACTTCCGCTTATGAACAGTGATTTCTCAAAATCACTGTGCATGCAGAGGCGACACAAAACGACGTCATAACGATTGCTGTGGGCTAATCGTAATTAAGATTATATATTGTCTTAATTTAGAAATAAAATCAAAATAGAGGTTGGAGGAACTGTCGCGAACGGTTCAGTGAACTATCACCTTTCGCGAAGCAGAGAATTGTATTTGCACGATGAGCCAAAATCGTTAAAATCCGTTTATCAGGGGCCTGTTTCACGAAATTTTAACTAAGATAAAATCCGATTTTAGTAATTCGATTTGATAGTATTAGATTGATTTTAGCGCTTAGCCAATCAGATTTAAGTATGTACTAAAATTTGGATTTTATCTGAAGTTAAAATTTCGTGAAACAGGCCCCAGAAGTTATAATAGAACAGAACATTAGAACAGCATTGTCCTCTCCCAATTCAAACCACTCTCTGTTTATTCCCCACTTAGAACCTTAATGAAGTGGTCTGTCAACTATCATCGTAGTCTAGTTAAATACAAACACCAAGCGGGAAATAGAATCGATTTATATTCATAAAGCTTTTAATTTAACGACACATTATCTGTGACGTCAATGTAATTAAAATGAAATCGACAGTTTTAGTTTAACAATAGGTTAAGAAACTTTCATTTTATTTCAATGGTAAATGGGGGATAATCCCGTTTAACAATAGCTGAAGAAACTTTTATTTTATTTCAATGGAATGGGAGATAATCTCGTTTGTTATGAACTATTTCAGAGAACTGCTGACAGTTAAGTCATTTATAGTTTTCAATGGGAGGGGTTCACTAGTCCGCCGCTGTAAGAAATACTATAAATATGGGTATCAAAAAAAGTAATCCTAACCTAATCCTAATAGTAGATATCAATAGAATAATGAACCCTAACCTAGCCTTAACGATAAAAGGATACTTGTCGAAACGTCATGCTGTTAGAATAAACTAGTGATTGTACCCATAATAATAGAGACAGGGAGAAAAGGGGCTTAACGTCGACTCGACACAAACTAGGTCATTTCGGGACTAACATATGGTTTAATTTTTAGGTGAAAACCAGAAGACCCAGAGAAAACCCACGAGGCTGGACAGGTGACCCTACTCTTTCACACGAACGACCGGAGATTCGAAACCCCTCCAGTTGACTCAATGACAGGCCTATAACGTTTTTAGGACTTCGAATTCTGACTTTTGATTTGGATTGTTCGTACTTGGTTTTTATTTTATTATATATATATCGATGGACTTATGAACCCGCGGAATAGTGAGCAATCCCCTTTTAAATTGCTAGTTTTGGTGATTTATTGTGTCGTTAATTCAATTAAACAGTTTTCGTTTAACAATAGGTGACGGAACCATGGTTTTATTTTAATTGTATAGACCAGTGTGGGGGGGGGGGGGGGGGGTAGACGAAAGTGTCTTGTGAACTATTTCAGACAACAGCGAGTAAGTCATTTATAGTTTAAAAGTGCAAGTTTTGGGTGATTTATTATTAGAACGTTTTCACTATTCAATAACATGGGAATTGTTTTCCAGCTTGTCTGTAATAGAATAGAATAGAATAGAATAGAATAAGTTTTTTGCAGTAATTTAGGTCAAAGACCAAACGTTACAAGTTTGAATCAACTAGAGAATGACATGTACAATTATATTTTAAAAAGTGCGATTCATTACAAAATTATTAATCGTACAAAATTATAATTGTTGACAATATTGGAGGTTTATATACAATTCTGATATATTTAACATATAATACTTTTAGAAAGTCTGATGGTAAGTTTTTATATTTTAAAATATCTGTATTAATACGTATAATTCTGTAGTTGCAATTGGGTAGGCTATATTTAAAAATGATCAACAGGCACAGACATAATTATTTACAGTAATTTATATATGGTACTTCGTGACCCTTTCTATATAATTAGACATAGATAATAATGTACAGGGATCTCTAGAATTTGACGATATAAACAAATATGGTCAAACAAATACAACTGGTATCTGTCCTTATGTCTTTTGATTGGCCGCTTTTTAACCAGACCGAATCCCTTAAATAAATGCCAAAAGATAGTAAGCTGACACTGCCAAGCAGAATACGTCCACATTTTCGAGAGATGGATAGAGAAGAAGCAATACCGAAAGTGATTTTTCCTAGAATCAAAGGCCATAATTCATTAAATTACAATTTGATATGCGCAAATGTCGAAAAGAATCAAGATCGTTAGGTTATAACCCTGCATTATAAATTTCATCAAAATCGAATAAAAATTGTGACCTCTACAGGGTCCACAACTTTGATATAGGCCTACCATATTTTTTACACTATTCGAGTACAAACGGCGGCAATTTTGTCTGCAATTACGGTCCGATTTTTTAAAAAATCGAACTCAACCTTCCGTAGGGTGTAACGGTGATATTAAATCGGAGTATAATTGTGACCTCCAGAGGGACCATAGAGGATTTTTCGGAAAATCAGGGGCCATATTTCAGGAAGTTATAATCCGATATGTGCAAATAACGAAAGGAACCAAGATCTTTAGTTTATAACTATGCATTGCAAGTTTCAACAAAATCGAATAAAAATTGTGAACTATACAGGGTCCACAACCATCTGTACCATTTTTTAACAGTATTCGCGTACACACGGCGGCCATTTTGTCTGTCAATTTTAGTCCAATTTTTCCGTTATTCGAACTCAAACCTTCCTTAAGGTGTAACGGTGATATAATCAAACGTTTTTTTAAATCGGAAAATAATTGTGACCTCCAAAGGGACCACACGCTAAGATAGGCCGATTTTGCGTACAATCAGGAACAATAATTCAGGAAGTTACGATTCGATATGCGCAAATATCGAAAGGAACCAAAACCTTTGAGCTATAACCATGCATTTCAAGTTTCATCAAAATCAAATTAAAATTGTGACCTCCATAGGTCAACAACTGTGATATACCATTTTTTAACAGTATTCGCGTACACGCGGCGCCCATTTTGTATGGCAATTTTGGTCTGATTTTCCCGAAATTCAAACTCAACCTTCCTTACGGTGTAACGGTGATATGATCAAACGTGTTTATAAACCGGGTAATAATTTTGACCTCCAGTGGGGACATAAGCTAGCTAAATAAGGTGATTTTTCGGACAATCAGGTGCAATAATTCAGGAAATTACATTCCGATAGGCGCAAATATCGAAAGGAACCAAGATCGTTGGGTTATAATCATGCATGTCAAGTTTCATCAAAATCGGCTCAAAATTGTGACCTCTATAGGGTCCACAAGCTAAAAACGTGATTTGTCGTACAATCAGGTGCCATAAACCATGCAGTTTCGATCCGATACATGCCAATATCGAAAGCAGCCGAGATCGTTTGGGGATAAAGCTATATATCAAGATTTGTCAAAATCGGGTAAGAATTTTGACCTGTAGAGAGTCCACAAACAATTGTGGACGGACGGACGGACAGGGGCGACGACATAATACGTCAACGTGGAACCCAAACCGATTACGATTTGCTCTCCACTTCCACCACAGGTGTCATAGAGATCAGGGGTGAAATTGGTATGCATCATCGTTCTACTAAAGCCAGTCCAGGAAGTCGTCGGGTTTTGAGAGACCTGAAATGTTTAATTTAGATTATGGGGCGAATACTATATCCAGGGAAACGGATCATTGTCATCCAGAAAATAGTCAAAATGTGGAATTCTGTCATTCAGTAGTTACATGTCAAGTGGAGAAGAAAGGCCTGTGCAGTACCAAATTTCCAGCCCCGTTAGTAAGCAGAAGGTGTGAATTGTGGAGTGTACAGGTTAACATTTCATTGTATGATGTCAAAACATGTTAGGTTTATATATTAAGGCCAACTACAGTCTCTGTTCAATGCCACAACATGTAAATAGGGTTGTTGGCCCATGATTTTTGACGAGATTGTTGGTTAGGGTTAGGGTCAGGACTAGGTCTTGGTTTAGGCCTACGGCACATGCTTGTTGATGGGATTGTGGGTTTAGGGAAGGGCTGGGTCTTGGGTAAATTTTAGGGTCAGCCCTATTTACAGCGCGGGACCTTAGACCAAATCTGCAGTTGATTTGACCTTTGTATTTAGCCCTAACAATAGTGAACGAAGTTCAATTTGACTTTTGCGTACAACCATCAAGTTTCGTGCATAAGTAGACCAACTTCGATGCGGCTAAAAGCACCGCTTAAGAAGACCCCCGACCCTTCCTTTCTTTCAGAACACCCCCCTTTACCCCGCTGAAAGAGAGGTTAAATCGACTTCCGCGTACAACAATAATTTTTTCGTTAAACATTCCATTTAATTCCACTTACTTAAATGCTCAATACCACCCTTGATGTAACTGATTAATATGTCCCAGTCGTTATTCCGGTCAACATGTAGATTGTACTAGTTTACTATATTCCAACTAATTGATGATACAAATTTCATCTTGACACACCTACCTTTTTAGATGTAACTTGGATTTAAAAATATTTTCGAACCCTCTGGACAAGTAAAATAGGATGTAATGGATAATGTACACAACAGGTGGGCCACTTAAACATCTAGTACTTAGAATAAGGTTATTATTTATTTTCTGGGGATGTCAAGCCAGCAAGAGTGTTATTCTCCCTTTAAGAACGCTAGATCTCATTCCATTCAGAAAGATGGATAACAACCTCGTCATATTACAAAAAGAAAATGATATTGTAGTCCCCCTGAATCACTTGAGAGAGAGAGAAATTGGGTTTAACGTCAACTCGACACAAACTAGGTCATTTTGGGACTAAGAGTATGTTTTTTTAATTTTTATTTCAATAATGCGCTTGCGCTTAGAGGTCTTTAGCAGTGGCAGGAAACTGGAGTGCCCGGAGGAAACCCACGAGGCTGAGAGGGCGCACCTATCCCCATGTCACATACGCTCACACTAGGGCTCGAAACCACAGTCGCAAGCCAGAGGTGACCGGCAAGCTTTAGGTCGAGGCGCGGCACTCTAGACCACTAGGCCATCCCAACCCTCATGAAGCCCTTGAACAACCAACATCCAAGAATGAAGTTCACAGTGCAGATTAAGTGACCGAAACTTTGTCTATCAGATATTATTGTATGAATTATAATCTGCAAGTTTCATGGATATCGGTTGACACGTATACTATCTCCCTGATAATGCATGTCTACTACATCGTTCACACCGATAGTCCATTTTACCGAGATTTCGTCTAATAGTTTGTCGTGTATTTTGTACACGGCGAACAGTCCATATGCTGATTACATTATTTTGCCTCTTTACACTATTTTGCCAGATTACACTATTTTGCCTATACCGTTTCTTAGGACTTCGAAATTTGTCTAATGGTTTGGAATGTTCGTACTTGGTTTTATTTTATTGATAATTGCGGTATGCAGTCGTGCCACACGAAATGTGTGGTAACCTGTTATCTCAAACACCGCCAACCGGAAATGGCTACTCTGATATATTATTCATGTTATCACATGAATAAATATTGATAAGAAAAAAAATATCTTCATTTGAAATATATAGATATTTTGTGACTGGAAAAATAGTTTGTGTGATTTTTGTTCTGTGCAGTATATGGGATTTTAAGACAATCGTTTAATTAGACCCAATGAGAAATGGTGTTAATTGACTTTTAGGGAAATAAAGGCGTAGATAATTAGGTTAAGTGGTCAACAAGTTAATAACTCGGTCATCTTATTGCCTAGAGAGTAATTATAGGCTTGAAATGTGAAGAAATGTCTAAATATATATATATATATATATGTATAATTATATACACAATAGAAAAACGATCTGCAATAGACGGAATTACCGCTAGAATGTGTTTAACATTGCTTAGGACACACTACAATGGATGCAAATCATTCAGAACAATGACCATTGTTGTCTATTATTCCGATATGTCCATTAAGCAAAGATCGTGTGTCAAATGTTAAATGATAAATAAACAATACGTGGGTAATGATGGGAATGTGAATACAGAAACCAGATACAAAATCGGTTAAATCGCACTGCCCCCCCCCCCCGCCCCCATCAACTGCATGGTGTTATAGGGCTGTGGTTTGAACATTGATTTAAGTAAACAAAGGATTATAGACTATATCCTTATTAGTACTGTTCATCCAGTAGACATGGTACAAGGGTTAATCAGCGAAATGGATGTATGAGATGTGTTGTTGACGTTTGGGAAAGTAGACGAGGGGAAATGTGTAGGGAGTGATAGTTAGATGTATTATGAATGGTTAGAGTGGCTGTGGTGTTACGGTGAAATACTATGCCTCCACCGCAACACCACAGCTTTATGATTTGTTAGACAGGAGTGATGTAATAAGTCCGACAATAATAAATAACATATTTCTGATTTTATTGTCGTCTTTTCCCACTTGCACTGGTTGTACGCCATTTTGAAACTAGCTGACGAAGACAGCTAGGGCGGCGATTGTTCGACTCCGGGCTGCTCTGTCAGTATCTAACAAACGCATTTAGTTCGCGTACAACTTTTAAAAACCGAATGTCAGTATGGTATTTCTCACATAATTGGTTATCGCAAAAACAGAGTAAACTGAAAGCGAGTAATCTCGACTTAAAACTATAGTCTATATAGCCTACTTACTACACTCGTCACTAGGCTTCCTATACATAATATTATATTCTATTTACACCCTTGTTAATTAACACACCTTATCTTGAGTTATAATCCGAATGTTATTTTTTTTATCGAGATCCGTAGGCATTTAACCTTGACCTATTACTTAGTGATAAGCCTCCGCCGCAAAAAGAGTTCTCGCGTTTAATTACTAGTATAATGACTTCCTCATGTGCGGCAGGTTAGTTTGCTTCTAAAATCACTGTTTTCTGTTCCAAAAAATACAAAAGTAATTTTCTACCAGACAACCATGGCTCTATTCACTGAGACTAGATAATTTCTCGTGGTGTAAGAATATTATCGCTATGGATATGTTCATACACTGTTGAGAAAATAATCCCATTGGTTTGCTTAGCAACAAATCGAGCGTGATATATATGAACTGTCTTCACACATTGGGTTTATAATTAGCGATACACAGGTACAGTGACAAGTGTTCTAATTCACAGACTAATACCTCAAAAGTACCTCCGCGCGAAATCCCAGATTTTGTTACATGTTAAAGAAAAAAAAATAGTGCCCGTGTGCGTGCCAGTAATAGAAAAACTCAGTAATAGAGTTCGCGCATAAAAATGTGCGAACGTACCAGGCGCGAGGCCATCTAGTTTAATTATTTTAATGATTAATATATAATTTGAGTTCACGTGTCACAGTACTCATAAATCAATCAAATATATGATTAAAAACTCACTGTTATTATATAAGGATAGTTGTCACCCCCGATTACACTACGCCGGACTAGGCCTTATACGTGGCCTCTTCTGGCAAGTTTCCTAGGTGGAAGTGGACGTTAAACCCAGATTCCTCCTCCTCCTCCCCGATTCCCTTATTTCTTTTAAAAGGGCTCAAGTTCACGTACGGTTTATTCCTAATTCTCAAGGATTGTCAAAATTAAGTTTATTAGTACAGAGTAAAAAATATTAAACCCAATAGCACCTATCGTTAGTAGAGAAATTCTCTAAAAAAAGACTACGCCAAAAATAGACCGCGAGGGTCGTACAATAGATTCACCTTTGAACTCTATTGAGCATTGATAAACAATGACGGAGCAGAAAAAATATCGTAATAATCAGGCCCGAGGCTAGTTGCCAAGGGCCAAATCGAAAACAGGCCTCAGGCCTAATTTGCTACCCTTGTAAAATGACGAGATTATTATTATTATTATATAGTACGACATATCCTCACAAATTCGGCCGAGAGATAGTTAATGTCGGCTGGAAACTCTTAATTTTCCGACACATTCGCCACCTGCATGTCATAAAGGCCTAAATTCACTCTCGAAGCTTCTAATTTTCGTGCTCTCTCCTCCTCCTGCTTATGGCAGTCGGTGATGACCTTCGTTCATTGATTTTTTGTTGTCGGAAATTTATCTTCCTCCCCCCCCCCCCCCATGTCGGCTAAATTTTGATTTCTGGATTCGGGCCTGGTAATAATGAACAGAAAATAGCCGTTAAACAGGGTGCAACTCGACATTGTTGCTATGGAACATGCAGAAGTGAAAGTAGGTATTCTGATAGGGATTATATGAATAATGTTACATACTTGGTTAACTTTTCCAAAACCTAAAACAAACTTTGAAAAATGCCAGTACATGTATTTTCTTAGATGCGGCCATTGTTTACAATGCTTGTGTACGGCCCTGCCTGGGGTTAAGTGCCACGTGATGCACATATCGCTTTTCAATGACGTCATCGCCGATAGGTTATAGCACCCATTGGCGCACTCGGCAAATCTCGACTGATTCCGGTACCCTCCGTAACCCTACATCTAGACTCAACTGTATGACAGTAATTGATATGTACCTACGACCATACATTTGCGATGTGGCTACCGGTTTACTTCAAACAGGAAAACGTGTCGCATTTAGAAAAAAGTCGTCTTTTGTAGAATGCGTTTACCTAAATAAGCAGATATATTGTCTCAAGGCTGCTGGTTTGATAAAATTCCCTGGTAATTCTACAAACCCAATGCCAAACGTGACGTTTGTTGATATAATACACTCTCCAGAGAAATCCTGATGGGGGCAGAAATTTTTTACATTCGGAACCATTAAAATAGATCAAATATGGCGGAAATGATCATACGGCCGAGATTAAGATGCGTAGAATCTGTCACGGTTCGCCGAATGCCATTGGCGATGTTGTAAAACGACTCGTGCAACGATCAACACAACAAATGGTATGGTAAGAAGCTACGGTCAGAACCACAACCATCCACCCGACTAGAATGCTATTAGAGTAGGCTACAAGAGTTTATAACCTCAATAAACGTCACACTTATAATAATTAATAATAATAATAATAATAATTTATTTATAGAGCGCCTATAATCCAATACTTAGATTGCTCTATGGCGCTATTACATTATTGTAAAAGTATAAAATATAAAACATACTTGAACATACTTATCAGTCAATTCCTTCCATTTATAACAAATGTATTGGTTGTTACTTTTATGTAATTTATTGTGAATAAAGTTGTTAATTAGTTTAAACCAAGTAGTTTGAATAAACGGACTATACTTTTAACACCAACGTATTTGATAATCACCTTGCTTGATTACCCCCCCCCCCCCCCAATGAGAAACATAGCTGGGGGCACAGTGAAATTTCCGCACAAAATCAAGCATTTACACCGTGGCGAAAATCTGATATAAGAGGAGGGTGCTTGAGTCCAAGAAATTTTGAAAAAGTCGAGTTGTTATCGATGCTAATTTTGTACTGTCATTCAGGATCTTAAAGAGAGAGGGAGAGAAAAATGGGGTTTAACGTCCACTTAACACAACTAGGTCATTTGGGTACTAACATTTGGCTTAATTGTATTTCAATAATTCGCTTGCGCATAGGGGTCTTTAACAGTGGGAGAAAACCGGAGTCTCGATTATCGATTTTTACGTTAAATCACCCATCAAAATGTATTCAAATTCAGTAAATTAAGTCAATTAATATCTAATTAATAATTAAGATAACATTTCAGGTCTAAAGAAAGACCTACAATAGGCATATTTAGCTCTTGCATAATGTATGTTAAATTAGCGTCAGTTTAATTGAGAGAGAGAGAGAGAGAGAGGGGGGGGGGTAACGCTCACTCAACACAACTAGGTAATTTCTGAACTAACATATGTTTCAATTTTATTTCAATTATTCGCTAGCACGTAGGGATTTTTTGCAGTGGGAGGAAACCGGAGTGCCCAGAGGGAGGAGGAAACCGGAGTGCCCGGAGGAAACCCAATAGGTTGAGAAGGCACCCCTAACTCAGTGTCACATACGCTCACACCAGGGCTCGAAACCACAGCCACAAGCCAGAGGTGGCCAGCTAGAGGTCATCCCAACCCCCCGAATCTCTAAGACCTCCACTTCAGATTCGCCACTGCAGTAATACAAGGAAGATATATTATCGATTCTTGTCCACGATTTTCTACATTAAACTTTACTAGTTGTAATGACTTTGTGTATAGCGAGCGTCTATTTGCCATCCAACATACTTTGATGTCGACATTTAGAAGGTGACAGCGACGCGTTAAATCTCTAGTCACACCTGTTATACGTAAGTACTTTTTATCTCGGTATAAATGGAATGGGGGGTTTAACGTCCTGCAGACGGGACCACAGAACCTTTAGTACAATTCGTTTTCACGAGTAGATAAATGTTGATCATTTTAAACTTTGAGAAAGAGAGAAATGGGGTATAACGTCCACTCGACACAAACTAGGGTAGGGTCTTTAGCAGTGGGAGGAAACCGGAGTGCCCGAAGGAAACCCACGAAGTTGAGAAGGCGCCCCTATCTCCATGTCACATATGCTCACACTAGGGCTCGAAATCACAGCCGCAAGCAAGGGGTCGAAGCGCGGCACTTTAGACATCTAGGCCATCCCAACCCCCGAATTAAACTTTGGGTCCTCCAAATTTGACTTGATCTGCGAGCGCGAATTATTTTTAAAGTAGAACGAAGATATTCCCCTTTAAGATATTCGACGATTATGTTTGGGGGTTTTCTGGTTAGATCTATTTAATAAGGCTAACTTCAAGTTTAGTCAAAAGTCACGAGATGTAAATAGGGCTAGCGCTATAGCTTACGCTAACCATAACCCACAATCTCGCCAACAAATCACGCGCTCTAACCTTATTTACATCTCGGCGATCTTGACGAAATCTTGAGTTAGCCTTAAGAAATAGATCTAGCCGGATTTGCTTGTCATCATAGTACAAGCAAAGTACAAGCTGTATTTGCGTGTTTAAGTGTTTATATAAAGCTCTTGCTGAAAAGTCAAGCCAAAAAAAATGGTGTTTAATAGCGTGACACCACGAACCGGGCCACATTGCGCCAAGGAATTGACTTAATCAAGGCTTGACTTAACTTTTTTAATTCACTATAATGTCCTGTAAACAAATTATAAATTCCAAATATATTGTTTTGCTTGTTTAAAACACGCATTTAAGGGTACAAATCATTTAACTTGCTTTACGTATTTAAACAATTAAAGATACATTAGTCCCGGCCCGTAGCCAGGGGGTGGCAGGGGGGGGGGGGGTGGCACGGGGGGTCAACTGCCCTCCCAATACTGAGTCTTGCCCCCCCCCCATATCACAAGAAAATTGCCCTTTACCGCAAAATTCATGCAGATGCCCATGCTAGTTGGCCCTCCCGAAAACATCTTTGCCCCCCCCCCCCCCCGCTACGTGCCTGCATTAGTCAAGAGTTTAATAAAGAGTTGCCCATTCTTGTTATGATAGTTCGAAAATAGACAATGTAAAATGAATAATTTGAAAATTTCCTTCAAATTACTCTATTGTGACCGAAGATGTTAGCCCTACAAAGTTTGACAAGACGTGTGCGATAATTACAGCTATCGTACTTGTTGTTAAAAGCTAAGTCTCGCTCCTCCATTTTTAAACTCATCAAAATATGGTTGAACCCGTTCTAATCTAGTTAAAATCGGAGAAATGCGATGCCATCGAGAGCTCTGATTATGGCCCGGATCAGTTAATTAATGTTTAATTAATAATTTATATAACAGTTCGGGCCTAAAGACAGACCTGCAATGGGCGGATTCAGCTCATGCATAATGTATGTTTCAAGTGAAAATTATTTAAATTGAATAAATGATAAATGCATTTATCATGGCTTTCAGAATGTTTATACCTTTATATTTATTTATTTCCTGGCTCTGATATGAAGAGCAGAGAGACTGGGGGAAATTAGGTTTAACGTCCACCCGACACAAACGTTGTCATTTCGGAATTAACATATGGTAAATTTTTTACTTCAGTAATTCGCTTGTGCATAGAGATCTTTAGCTGTGGGAGAAAACCAGGGTATATTCAACCGACGAGACTGAACCTGCAACCCTTGTCACGTGCAACATAATGGGCGTCATCGCTAGAGATAAAGGGACATAACTCATGGGCGAAACGGTCCCACGTGACCTTTTGTTTACCTTCAAGCCCCAATACCACTCTTGTTGTAACTGAATAATTTGTCCCGATCTTTATTCTGGTCAACAAATTGTACTCTTTTACAATATTCCAAAAAATAAATGATACAAATTTCATCCTAACACACCTAATTTTAAAAATTAGAAAAATTCAACTACATGCCGTAACATGGTTTGAAAAGCCTTACGTAAGCGTTTTCAAATGCAACTTGGATTTAAACATATTTTCGAACCCTCCGGACAGGTAAGATAGGTTGTAATGGATAATTTACACAACAGGTAGGACACTTAAACATCTAGTAGTTAGAATCAGGCAAGAGTGTTATTGTCCCTTTAAAGCACAGTTTTCCTGTACATTTATTACGAACTCGTGTGTTGACAAACGTTAGTTTCTGTCGTTAATATGGAATTGTATACCGATACGACTCTCTTACCATCGATAAGGTCACGTGGAACCGAGTTTTTACTAGCGGCAACTGGTGGGAATTCCTTAAGCGAGGACGCCCATTGACCCTATAATTTAATTCCTTCGGCAACCCAATCTCTTGGTAAAGCGAGGGGCCTGACGGGGATAACGCCGTTTGCCCTCTACCATTCGTTCAAATTGCATTCAAATTATATTATATCATTTTTTGGTCTATTCCAGATTCGTTCAATGGATGCCATTTCAAACTTCAACAATACGCTCCTCTGGGACAATCAGACATTTTGGGGGTTTTATGATGACACCGAAGAGACCGATACAGAACGATTCCCATTCGGCCCAATTGTTGGTACCGTAGCTAGCATCGGCTTGATTGGGAATATTCTGATATTTTTCATGACATTTCATAAGAGTATATCCCAACATTCCTATGCTATTTATCTCCGACTAACAGCCATTTCGGATACCATGGTGTTACTCCAAACAGCAACTGAAGATATCCTAGACAACCTGGATCTCATAGAGTCTTTTTATTTGATGTCTTTTAATTTCTGTAAAGTATGGCTGGTGTGTTATTCCTTGTTCCGAACTACTTCACCCTGGTTTGTTGTAGCTCTATCTTTAGACCGGTGTATTGCTATTTGGAAACCGTTACATAAAAGTCGATACTGTGCCAAGAAGGCTGCTTGGGTGACGTGTTTGGTTGTTTTCTGCGTAGCATTTGCGGTAAACATAGGAGTTCTTACGGCGGTTCTTACGGAAGAACAAGTTAACATGACATTATGCGGAGAAAACATAGATGATGAAACATTAAACACTACCACTTACGTCGGATTGCTTGTTCAGTCAACATTGCCGTGTGTTATTCTGTCGATCCTCAACATTAAGGTAGGGATTAAGATTAAGCAAAGCTTAAACTTTAGACGATCCTTTAACATGGCCGGAAGTAGCAATGGTGCAACCACAATACGTACAACACTTCCGCTGATATTGGTTTCTACTCTGGCGTTGATGACATTGTTACCCATAGCCATAACTGAAGTGTATGAAACAATTCATACGATATCCCAAGGAGACGATTATGCGGAATCTGGCAAAAAAGAGACAGTCGACACCGTGTGGTCAATTTGCAACATAATTTATCTGATTAACTTTGCTCAAAACTGTTTTATTTTAATCGGAAGTTCAAATCAGTATAGGCGCATCATAAGCGACATATTTTGTCATTTCCGGTTCCGTGCCGCAAGACCAAAGAATACAAGCTGTACAAACTGGATTAAGTCACATTTAAATTAAATTGGCACGTGCTGCATCTAAATTAAATTGGCACGTGCTGTATTAAAATTAAATTGACACGTGCTACTTTTAAATTAACACGGTGAATACACAGCCGCTTCAAACGGGATATAAACCGAAAATACCTGATTAACAATGAAATCTCCGTTACACCAGAATCACCACATATTTTGTAATTTCCGGTTCCGGGCCGCAAGACCAAAGGATACAAGCTGTACTCCAACCACAGTACAAACTGGATTAAGTCAAATTTAAATTAAATTGGCACGTGCTGCGTTTAAATTAAATTGGCAAGTGCTGCATTTAGATTAAATTGGCACGTGCTACATTTAAATTAAATTGGCACGTGCTGCATTTAAATTAAATTGGCAGGTGCTACATTTAAATTAAATTGGCACGTGCTGCGTTTAAATTAAATTGGCACGTGCTGCGTTTAAATTAAATTGGCAAGTGCTGCATTTAAATTAAATTGGCACGTGCTACATTTAAATTAAATTGGCACGTGCTGCATTTAAATTAAATTGACACGTGCTACATTTAAATTAACACGGTGAATACACAGCCGCTTCAAACGAGATATAAACCGAAAATACCTGATTAACAATGTAATCTCCGTTACACCAGAATCACCACATAGGGGATCGGGTGGCCGAGTGGACTAAAACCTGCGCTTCGGACAATAAGGTCTATCATTGGATCAAGGTGGGCACATGTCCAACTCCGTGCGTGTTCTCCGGGCCCTCCAACTGTCGAATATCATTATTAAAATGACCTAGTTTGTGTCGAGTGGACGTTAACCCATTTCTCTCTTCCAGCCACAACACAAATTGATGAGCTCGCATTTAAATTAAATTTGCAGACAGGACATGTTACTTGCAATGTTTATATTACGTCATGCGCGAACCAATAAACTGTGTTTATATGTAGTAATACAAGATTTGTGTATCAAACGGCTTCAAATACAAAAAAGGGGCTGCCAGGCAACACAACATCCTTCGCCAACAATAGTTATGGTGATTGAACACTAGTGCCATTTTGTTAGAAAATCTATGACGTAATAATTAGATTAAAAAAAATTATTGTCGTGCTATAGCCTTTAAATCTATTTCTTTTACTTGCTTTTCATAAATGGGTCTTCTAATCTTGCGAATCAGACTTGCACAATATTATGACGTGACAAGAAGACAGTTCCATATATGATCATGAGTCTTATATATTGTCGACCCCTATGTAACAAGGATAATGATAACTGACAGACGAGGAGAGACGCATGATACGACACGGGCTCGCCTGAGTGGAGCCGCTGCCTTGGCAGAGTAGCAGATTTAATATAGTTATGTACCGTCCTGTCGTAGTCTAGTTTCTGTATAGTTCCTGTATGGTCGTTGTATGTATGTGTTATATTCTGCTCCGATGTAAATTAACTAGTGTAGTAAAAAAAAAAGTAAAATGAAATTTTGAACTATAAAAGCGAAATAGGATCGTGGTTTTAATCAGATTGCATGTATGTAGCTGTGTTATATTCTATTCCGATGTAAATCAACTCTATATTTACGAAACTGATCTCTGTTATCACGAAGATAGTGTTACAAATGACGCTAAACCCGTGGATCCACCGACAGGTAGTTTTTCTTTATGCTAATATTACAGTTGTCCCACGAGTTTTAGTGGTCGGGGCGGTCTTAACTTCAGAAGCAACTGGAACTTTGGTGGTTTGCTTTTTGTTGTTTGTCCTTTTACCAAGATTCTGATTCTGTGCATTAGGGTTTAAGGCTTTCAATTTCGTATCTCAATCACGCATCTTTCTCGTCGGCTGTGTCAATGACGTCAGTCGTATTCAATGTAAAGCATTTTTAACTTCCGCTTATGAACAGTGATTTCTCAAAATCACTGTGCATGCAGAGGCGACACAAAACGACGCCATAACGATTGCTGTGGGCTAATCGTAATTAAGATTATATATTGTCTTAATCTAGAAATAAAATCAAAATAGAGGTTGGAGGAACTGTCGCGAACGGTTCAGTGAACTATCACCTTTCGCGAAGCAGAGAATTGTATTTGCACGATGAGCCAAAATCGTTAAAATCCGTTTATCAGAAGTTATAATAGAACAGAACATTAGAACAGCATTGTCCTCTCCCAATTCAGACCACTCTCTGTTTATTCCCCACTTAGAACCTTAATGAAGTGGTCTGTCAACTATCATCGTAGTCTTGTTAAATACAAACACCAAGCGGGAAATAGAATCGATTTATATTCATACAGTTTTTAATTTAACGACACATTATCTGTGACGTCAATGTAATTAAAATGAAATCGACAGTTTTAGTTTAACAATAGGTGAAGAAACTTTCATTTTATTTCAATGGTAAATGGGGGATAATCCCGTTTAACAATAGCTGAAGAAACTTTTATTTTATTTCAATGGAATGGGATATAGTCTCGTTTGTTATGAACTATTTCAGAGAACTGCTGTCAGGTAAGTCATTTATAGTTTTAAATGGGAAGGGTTCACTAGTCCGCCGCTGTAAGAAATACTATAAATATGGGTATCCTAACCTAATCCTAATAGTAGATATCAATAGAATAATGAACCCTTACCTAGCCCTAACGATAACGATAAGAGGATGCTTGTCGAAACGTCGTGCTGTTAGAATAAACTAGCGATTGTACCCCATAATAATAGAGACAGGGCGAAATGGGACTTAACGTCGACTCGACACAAACTAGGTCATTTCGGGACTAACATATGGTTTAATTTTTAGGGGGAAACCAGAAGACCCAGAGAAAACCCACGAGGCTGGACAGGTGACCCTACTCTTTCACACGAACGACCGGAGATTCGAAACCCCTCCAGTTGACTCAATGACAGGCCTATAACGTTTTTAGGACTTCGAATTCTGACTTTTGATTTGGATTGTTCGTACTTGGTTTTTATTTTATTATATATATATCGATGGACTTATGAACCCGCGGAATAGTGAGCAATCCCCTTTTAAATTGCTAGTTTTGGTGATTTATTGTGTCGTTAATTCAATTAAACAGTTTTCGTTTAACAATAGGTGATGGAACCATGGTTTTATTTTAATTGTATAGACCAGTGTGGGGGAGGGGGGGGGTAGACGAAAGTGTCTTGTGAACTATTTCAGACAACAGCGAGTAAGTCATTTATAGTTTAAAAGTGCAAGTTTTGGGTGATTTATTATTAGAACGTTTTCACTATTCAATAACATGGGAATTGTTTTCCCGCTTGTCTGTAATAGAATAGAATAGAATGGAATAGAATACGTTTTTTGCAGTAATTTAGGTCAAAGACCAAACGTTACAAGTTTGAATCAACTAGAGAATGACATGTACAATTATATTTTAAAAAGTGCGATTCATTACAAAATTATTAATCGTACAAAATTATAATTGTTGACAATATTGGAGGTTTATATACAATTCTGATATATTTAACATATAATACTTTTAGAAAGTCTGATGGTAAGTTTTTATATTTTAAAATATCTGTATTAATACGTATAATTCTGTAGTTGCAATTAATTGGTAGGCTATATTTAAAAATGATCAACAGGCAGGGACATAATTATTTACAGCAATTTATATGTGGTATTTCGTGACCCTTTATACAATTAGACATCGATAATAATGTACAAGGATCGCTAGAATTTGACGATATAAACGAGATATGGTCAAACAAATACAAGTGATATGTATATCCTCCCTTATGTCTTTTGATTGGCCGCTTTTTAACCAGACTTACCCCTTAAACAAATGCGCAAAGATAGATGGATAGAGAAGAAGCAATACCGAAAGTGATTTTTCCTAGAATCAAAGGCCATACTTCATTAAATTACAATTTGATATGCGCAAATGTCGAAAAGAATCAAGATCGTTAGGTTATAACACTGCATTATAGATTTCATCAAAATCGAATAAAAATTGTGACCTCTACAGGGTCCACAACTTTGATATAGGCCTACCATATTTTTTACACTATTCGAGTACAAACGGTGGCCATTTTGTCTGCAATTACGGTCCGATTTTCTAAAAATTCGAACTCAACCTTCCGTAGGGTGTAACGGTGATTTTAAATCGGAGTATAATTGTGACCTCCAGAGGGACCATAGAGGATTTTTCGGACAATCAGGGGCCATATTTCAGGAAGTTATAATCCGATATGTGCAAATAACGAAATGAACCAAGATCTTTAGTTTATAACTATGCATTGCAAGTTTCAACAAAATCGAATAAAAATTGTGAGCTATACAGGGTCCACAACCATCTGTACCATTTTTTAACAGTATTCGCGTACAAACGGCGGCCATTTTGTCTGTCAATTTTAGTCCAATTTTTCCGAAATTCGAACTCAAACCTTCCTTAAGGTGTAACGGTGATATAATCAAACGTTTTTTTAAATCGGAAAATAATTGTGACCTCCAAAGGGGCCACAAGCTAAGATAGGCCGATTTTGCGTACAATCAGGAGCCATAATTCAGGAAGTTACGATTCGATATGCGCAAATATCGAAAGGAACCAAAACCTTTGAGCTATAACCATGCATTTCAAGTTTCATCAAAATCAAATTAAAATTGTGGCCTCCATAGGGTCCACAACTATGATATACCATTTTTTAACAGTATTCGCGTACACGCGGCGCCCATTTTGTATGGCAATTTTGGTCTGATTTTCCCGAAATTCAAACTCAACCTTCCTTACGGTGTAACGGTGATATAATCAAACGTGTTTATAAACCGGGTAATAATTTTGACCTCCAGTGGGAACATAAGCTGGCTAAATAAGGTGATTTTTCGGACAATCAGGTGCAATAATTCAGGAAATTACATTCCGATAGGCGCAAATATCGAAAGGAACCAAGATCGTTGGGTTATAATCATGCATGTCAAGTTTCATCAAAATCGGCTCAAACGTGTGATCTCTATAGGGTCCACAAGCTAAAAACGTGATTTGTCGTACAATCAGGTACCATAAACCATGCAGTTTCGATCCGATACATGCCAATATCGAAAGCAGCCGAGATCGTTTGGGGATAAAGCTATATATCAAGATTTGTCAAAATCGGGTAAGAATTTTGACCTGTAGAGAGTCCACAAACAATTGTGGACGGACGGACAGGAGCGACGACATAATACGTCAACATGGAACCCAAACCGATTACGATTTGCTCTCCACTTCCACCACAGTTGTCATAGAGATCAGGGGTGAAATTGGTATGCATCATCGTTCTACTAAAGCCAGTCCACGAAGTCGCCGGGTTTTGAGAGACCTGAAATGTTTAATTTAGATTATGGGGCGAATACTATATCCAGGGAAACGGATCATTGTCATCCAGAAAATGGTCAAAATGTGGAATTCTGTCATTCAGTAGTTACATGTCAAGTGAAGAAGAAAGGCCTGTGCAGTACCAAATTTCCAGCCCCGTTAGTGAGCAGAAGGTGTGAATTGTGGAGTGTACAGGTTAACATTTCATTGTATGATGTCAAAACATGTTAGGTTTATATATTAAGGCCAATTACAGTCTCTGTTCAATGCCAAAAAGGGTTGTTGGCCCATGATTTTTGACGAGATTGTTGGTTAGGGTTAGGGTCAGGACTAGGTCTTGGTTTAGGCCTACGGCACATGTTTGTTGATGGGATTGTGAGTTTAGGGAAGGGCTGGGTCTTGGGTAAATTTTAGTGTCAGCCTTATTTGCAGCGCGGGACCTTAGACCAAATCTGCAGTTGATTTGACCTTTATATTTAACCCTAACAATAGTGAACGAAATGTTAACATTTACACCCCATTTTCACACTAATCCAACGCATACCCAACGGCTATTTTGACATCAAATGAAGCAGTATTCTTACCTTTTCTGACACTTCCTATTCAAAATGCAGGAAATCATATTAGGTCTCAGACTAGTAATTATTTGCCCAAAACGTCAACCAAAAAATGCAGGAAGAATTAATGGAAAAAATTGTCTATTTATAAATCGCACTACATTTGTGAAATAAGGGGAAATATCCACATAAAGGGAGCTAGGTTCAGGTTGTTTTGAAATTCGCGTACATAACTTCTACTATGCTAGATGAGTGGACAGCGGTGTTCCATACTCTGAATCTAGATTCCTAAGTTGTGGGTCCCCTTCCAATGAGGGTGGGTGACAAAACGTCGAATTTTCGAGTTCAAATTGACTTTTGCGTACAACCATCAAGTTTCGTGCATAAGTCGACCAACTTCGATGCGGCTAAAAGCACCGCTTAAGAAGACCCCCGACCCTTCCTTTCTTTCAGAACACCCCCTTTACCCCGCTGAAAGAGAGGTTAAATCGACTTCCGCGTACAACAATAATTTTTTCGTTAAACATTCCATTATTGATTCGCTAGAACATAACACTTACTTAAATGCTCAATACCACCCTTGATGTAACTGATTAATATGTCCCAGTCGTTATTCCGGTCAACATGTAGATTGTACTAGTTTACCCTATTCCAACTAATTGATGATACAAATTTCATCTTGACACACCTAATTTAAAAATTGGAAAAATTCAATTAAATGGTTTTAAAACCCTTACGTAAACCTTTTTAGATGTAACTTGGATTTAAACATATTTTCGAACCCTCTGGACAAGTAAAATAGGATGTAATGGATAATGTACACAACAGGTGGGCCACTTAAACATCTAGTACTTAGAATAAGGTTATTATTTATTTTCTGGGGATGTCAAGCCAGCAAGAGTGTTATTCTCCCTTTAAGAACGCTAGATCTCATTCCATTCAGAAAGATGGATAACAACCTCGTCATATTACAAAAAGAAAATGATATTGTAGTCCCCCTGAATCACTTGAGAGAGAGAGAAATTGGGTTTAACGTCAACTCGACACAAACTAGGTCATTTTGGGACTAAGAGTATGTTTTTTAAATTTTTATTTCAATAATGCGCTTGCGCTTAGAGGTCTTTAGCAGTGGCAGGAAACTGGAGTGCCCGGAGGAAACCCACGAGGCTGAGAGGGCGCACCTATCCCCGTGTCACATACGCTCACACTAGGGCTCGAAACCACAGTCGCAAGCCAGAGGTGACCGGCAAGCTTTAGGTCGAGGCGCGGCACTCTAGACCACTAGGCCATCCCAACCCTCATGAAGCCCTTGAACAACCAACATCCAAGAATGAAGTTCACAGTGCAGATTAAGTGACCGAAACTTTGTCTATCAGATATTATTGTATGAATTATAATCTGCAAGTTTCATGGATATCGGTTGACACGTATACTATCTCCCTGATAATGCATGTCTACTACATCGTTCACACTGTTCATCACGCGCATTTTGCATACCAATAGTCCATTTTACCGAGATTTCGTCTAATAGTTTGTCGTGTATTTTGTACACGGCGAACAGTCCATATGCTGATTACATTATTTTGCCTCTTTACACTATTTTGCCAGATTACACTATTTTGCCTATACCGTTTCTTAGGACTTCGAAATTTGTCTAATGGTTTGGATTGTTCGTACTTGGTTTTATTTTATTGATAATTGTGGTATGCAGTCGTGCCACACGAAATGTGTGGTAACCTGTTATCTCAAACACCGCCAACCGGAAATAGCTACTCTGATATATTATTCATGTTATCACATGAATAAATATTGATAAGAAAAAAAATATCTTCATTTGAAATATATAGATATTTTGTGACTGGAAAAATAGTTGGTGTGATTTGTGTTCTGTGCAGTATATGGGATTTTAAGACAATCGTTTAATTAGACCCAATGAGAAATGGTGTTAATTGACTTTAAGGGAAATAAAGGCGTAGATAATTAGGTTAAGTGGTCAACAAGTTAATAACTCGGTCATCTTATTGCCTAGAGAGTAATTATAGGCTTGAAATGTGAAGAAATGTCTAAATATATATATATATATAATTATATATACAATAGAAACACGATCTGCAATAGACAGAATTACCGCTAGAATGTGTTTAACATTGCTTAGGACACACTACAATGGATGCAAATCATTCAGAACAATGAGCAATGTTGTCTATTATTCAGATATGTCCATTAAGCAAAGATCACGTGTCAAATGTTAAATGATGAATAAACAATACGTGGGTAATGATGAGGATGTGAATACAGAAAACAGATACAAAATCGGTTTAATCGCACTGCCCCCCCCCCCCCCTATCAACTGCATGGTGTTATAGGGCTGTGGTTTGAACATTCATTTAAAGGGACAATAACACTCTTGCTGGCTTGACAGGTCCAGAAAAAAAAAATCAGCCTTATTCTAACTACAATTTGTTTAAGTGTCCTACCTGTTGTGTAAATTATCCATTACAACCTATCTTACTTGTCCAGAGGGTTCGCAAATATGTTTAAATCCAAGTAGCATTTGAAAGTGCTTACGTAAGGCTTTCAAACCATGTTACGGCATGTAGTTGAATTTTCCCAATTTTTAAAATTAGGTGTGTTAAGATGAAATTTGTATCAATTTTTAATTGAAATCTTGTAAAATAGTACAAATTGTTAACCAGAATAAAGATTGGAACATATTATTCAGTTACAACAAGAGTGGTATTGGGGCTTTAAGTAAACAAAGGATTATAAACTATATCCTTATTAGTACTGTTCACCTAGTTTAATTATTTTAATGATTAATAGAGACTTTTGGCAAGCGGAATTTTCCCATCCGTATCACGTATCCTTAGTGTAGTTTTAGAGTTTTGGCAGATTTTTTGCGTCGCGTACGTATGCGTCGATGAGCTGAGCTTCGTTCTATTAAAGTAATGGCAACTATCTACCAAGATCACCATCAGTACTATTCAAGTGCCTATTATAGTCTACCACTTCCCTTTTGAAGTCGCTGGACAGTCGCTGAGCTATTAAAAAAAAACTTCGACTCGACAGTAATTTATGGTTTCACTAATTTTACCACAGAATAAAATCCTTTTCGGATTTACATGGTTCCGCCTCCCTTAATTTAGTATGAAGATGAACCATCATGGTTAAAATTACATCAAATATATACCTTAGTCATCTAGGACATTTCAGCGTCTAAAAGTAGCAAAAAGACGGTAAAAAGACACGAGGATGTTATACGGACCTTTCCCGTATAAAAGCTGTTCGACACGTGCTGCCGTATCCTTGTGTCGTATCACGTATGACAAATACCCAGATTCCTCCTCCTCCTCCCTGATTCCATTATTTCTTTTAAAAGGGCTCAAGTTCGCGTATGGTTTATTCCTAATTCTCAAGGATTGTCAAAATTTAGTTAATTTGGGGTATAAGTACAGAGTAAAAAATATTAAACCCAATAGCACCTATCGTTAGCAGAGAAATACTCTAAAAAAAAAAGACTGCACTAAAAATAGACCGCGAGGGTCGTACAATATATTCACCCTTGAACTCTATTGAGCATTGATAAACAATGGCGGAGCAGAAAGAAAATCGTAATAATCAGGCCCGAGGCTAGCGGTGGCCGGTCCTATCGAAATTTTTCTGTCTGTGTCGGAAAAAAAATTGCTGGTTAGCTATGCTCGCATTTTCGCCGGGAGAGAGTTTTAGTAGGCATATCCTCACAAATTCGGCCGAGAGATAGTTAATGTCGACTGGAAACTCTTAATTTTCCGACACATTCGCCACCTGCATGTCATAAAGGCCTAAATTCACTCTCGAAGCTTCTAATTTTCGTGCTCTCTCCTCCTCCTGCTTATGGCAGTCGGTGATGACCTTCGTTCATTGATTTTTTGTTGTCGGAAATTTATCTTCCTCGCCCCCCCCCCCCCTATGTCGGCTAAATTTTGATTTCTGGATTCGGGCCTGGTAAAATAATGAACAGAAAATAGCCGTTAAACAGGGTGCAACTCGACATTGTTGCTATGGAACATGCAGAAGTGAAAGTAGGTATTCTGATAGGGATTATATGAATAATGTTACATACTTGGTTAACTTTTCCAAAACCTAAAACAAACTTTGAAAAATGCCAGTACATGTATTTTCTTAGATGCGGCCATTGTTTACAATGCTTGTGTACGGCCCTGCCTGGGGTTAAGTGCCACGTGATGCACATATCGCTTTTCAATGACGTCATCGCCGATAGGTTATAGCACCCATTGGCGCACTCGGCAAATCTCGACTGATTCCGGTACCCTCCGTAACCCTACATCTAGACTCAACTGTATGACAGTAATTGATATGTACCTACGACCATACATTTGCGATGTGGCTACCGGTTTACTTCAAACAGGAAAGCGTGTCGCATTTAGAAAAAAGTCTTCTTTTGTAGAATGCGTTTACCTAAATAAGCAGATATATTGTCTCAAGGCTGCTGGTTTGATAAAATTCCCTGGTAATTCTACAAACCCAATGCCAAACGTGACGTTTGTTGATATAATACACTCTCCAGAGAAATCCTGATGGGGGCAGCCATTTTTTACATTCGGAACCATTAAAATAGATCAAATATGGCGGAAATGATCATACGGCCGAGATTAAGATGCGTAGAATCTGTCGAGGTTCGCCGAATGCCATTGGCGATGTTGTAAAACGACTCGTGCAACGATCAACACAACAAATGGTATGGTAAAAAGCTACGGTCAGAACCACAACCATCCCATCCGACTAGAATGCTATTAGAGTAGACTACAAGAGTTTATAACCTCATTAAACGCCAAACTTGAACATACTTATCAGTCAATTCCTTCCATTTATAACGAATGTATTTGTTGTTACTTTTATGTAATTTATTGTGAATAAAGTTGTTAATTAGTTTAAACCACGTAGTTAAAATAAAAAGACTATACTTTTAACACCAATGTATTTGATAATCCCCAAGTTCAGCTCTAAACGTCGGTCTCATTACACTCACCCTGAACGTTCAGGGATTGTCCCATCCAATCAATGTCGAAAAAAAAAATGGAGAACAATCAATTTTGCTGGACAACTTTTCACTGCTAACCGACGGGGTGTCAATCCGTGTGAAAGCCTGTACAATGTAACGCCTGTACATTGCGTTTCGACCGACATTCCTGAATATGGACGTTGACATGCCGTTCGAGTGCCATGGGAGGGGACGTTTTTTTAACAACGTGTTGTGTCGCTCATACTGTCTCTAGCGAAGTAAACAAGGTCTTATTTTCTCACTAAGATGTTCGTTTACATTGTACAGGCGCCCACACAGATTGACACCTCGTCGTTTGGCAGTGAAAAGTTGCCCAGTAAAGTTGACTGGGGTTTCAATTATTTTGGACATTAATTGAAAGGGACGGTCCCTGAGTGTAATGAGACCGATGTTCAGAGCTGAACTAATAATCCCCTTGCTTGAGTAATCCCCCCCAATGAGAAACATAGCTTGGGCACAGTGAGATTTCCGCACAAAATCAATAATTTACACCGTGGCGAAAATCTGATATATGGTAAGAGGAGGGTGCTTGAGTCCAAGAAATTTTGAAAAGTAGAGTTGTTATCGATGCTGATTTTGTACTGCCATTTAGGGGAGGCCGGGGTCTCAAAAGAGAGAGAGCGAAAACTGGGGTTTAACGTTCACTCAACACAACTAGGTCATTTGGGGACTAACATATGGCTTAATTGTATTTCAATAATTCGCTTGCGCATTGGGGTCTTTAACAGTGGGAGAAAACAGGAGTCTCGATTATCGATTTTTACGTTAAATCACCCATCAAAATGTATTCAAATCCAGTAAATTAAGTCAATTAATATCTAGTTAATAATTAAGATAACATTTCAGGTCTAAAGAAAGACCTACAATAGGCATATTTAGCTCTTGCATAATGTATGTTAAATTAGCGTCAGTTTAATTGAGAGAGAGAGAGAGAGAGAGAGAGGGGGGGGGGGGGGTAACGCTCACTCAACACAACTAGGTAATTTCTGAACTAACATATGTTTCAATTTTATTTCAATTATTCGCTAGCACGTAGGGATTTTTTGCAGTGGGAGGAAACCGGAGTGCCCAGAGGGAGGAGGAAACCGGAGTGCCCGGAGGAAACCCAATAGGTTGAGAAGGCACCCCTAACTCAGTGTCACATACGCTCACACCAGGGCTCGAAACCACAGCCACAAGCCAGAGGTGGCCAGCTAGAGGTCATCCCAACCCCCCGAATCTCCAAGACCTCCACTTCAGATTCGCCACTGCAGTAATACAAGGAAGATATATTATCGATTCTTGTCCACGATTTTCTACATTAAACTTTAATAGTTGTAATGACTTTGTGTATAGCGAGCGTCTATTTGCCATCCAACATATTTAGACGGTGACAGCGACGCGTTAAATCTCTAGTCACACCTGTTATACGTAAGTACTTTTTATCTCGGTATAAATGGAATGGGGGGGGGGGGTTTAACGTCCTGCAGACGGTACCACAGAACCTTTAGTACAATTCGTTTTCACGAGTAGATAAATGTTGATCATTTTAAACTTTGAGAAAGAGAGAAATGGGGTATAACGTCCACTCGACACAAACTAGGGTAGGGTCTTTAGCAGTGGGAGGAAACCGGAGTGCCCGAAGGAAACCCACGAAGTTGAGAAGGCGCCCCTATCTCCATGTTACATATGCTCACACTAGGGCTCGAAATCACAGCCGCAAACAAGGGGTCGAAGCGCGGCACTTTAGACATCTAGGCCATCCCAACCCTCGAATTAAACTTTGGGTCCTCCAAATTTGACTTGATCTGCGAGCGCGAATTATTTTTAAAGTAGAACGAAGATATTCCCCTTTAAGATATTCGACGATTATGTTTGGGGGGTTTTCTGGTTAGATCTATTTAATAAGGCTAACTTAAAGTTTAATCAAAAGTCACGAGATGTAAAAAGGCCTAGCGCTATAGCTTACGCTAACCTTAACCCACAATCTCGCCAACAAATCACGCGCTCTAACCTTATTTACATCTCGGCGATCTTGACGAAATCTTGAGTTAGCCTTAAGAAATAGATCTAGCCGGATTTGCTTGTGATCATAGTACAAGCAAAGTACAAGCTGTATTTGCGTGTTTAAGTGTTTATATAAAGCTCTTGCTGAAAAGTCAAGCCAAAAAAATGGTGTTTAATAGCGTGACACCACGAACCGGGCCACATTGCGCCAAGGAATTGACTTAATCAAGGCTTGACTTAACTTTTTTAATTCACTATAATGTCCTGTAAACAAATTATAGATTCCAAATATATTGTTTTGCTTGTTTAAAACACGCATTTAAGGGTACAAATCATTTAACTTGCTTTACGTATTTAAACAATTAAAGATACATTAGTCCCGGCCCGTAGCCAGGGGGTGGCACGGGGGGGGGGGGGTGGCACGGGGGGTCAACTGCCCTCCCAATACTGAGTCTTGCCCCCCCCCCCAATATCACAAGAAAATTGCCCTTTACCGCAAAATTCATGCAGATGCCCATGCTAGTTGGCCCTCCCGAAAACATCTTTCCCCCCCCCCCCCCGCTACGTGCCTGCATTAGTCAAGAGTTTAATAAAGAGTTGCCCATTCTTGTTATGATAGTTCGAAAATAGACAATGTAAAATGAATAATTTGAAAATTTCCTTCAAATTACTCTATTGTGACCGAAGATGTTAGCCCTACAAGGTTTGACAAGACGTGTGCGATAATTACAGCTATCGTACTTGTTGTTAAAAGCTAAGTCTCGCTCCTCCATTTTTAAACTCATCAAAATATGGTTGAACCCGTTCTAATCTAGTTAAAATCGGAGAAATGCGATGCCATCGAGAGCTCTGATTATGGCCCGGATCAGTTAATTAATGTTTAATTAATAATTTATATAACAGTTCGGGCCTAAAGACAGACCTGCAATGGGCGGATTCAGCTCATGCATAATGTATGTTTCAAGTGAAAATTATTTAAATTGAATAAATGATAAATGCATTTATCATGGCTTTCAGAATGTTTATACCTTTATATTTATTTATTTCCTGGCTCTGATATGAAGAGCAGAGAGACTGGGGGAAATTAGGTTTAACGTCCACCCGACACAAACGTTGTCATTTCGGAATTAACATGGTAAATTTTTACTTCAGTAATTCGCTTGTGCATAGAGATCTTTAGCTGTGGGAGAAAACCAGGGTATATTCAACAGACGAGACTGAACCTGCAACCCTTGTCACGTGCAACATAATGGGCGTCATCGCTAGAGATAAAGGGACATAACTCATGGGCGAAACGGTCCCACGTGACCCTTTTGTTTACCTTAAAGCCCCAATACCACTCTTGTTGTAACTGAATAATTTGTCCCGATCTTTATTCTGGTCAACAAATTGTACTCTTTTACAATATTCCAAAAAATAAATGATACAAATTTCATCCTAACCCACCTAATTTTAAAAATTAGAAAAATTCAACTACATGCCGTAACATGGTTTGAAAAGCCTTACGTAAGCGTTTTCAAATGCAACTTGGATTTAAACATATTTTCGAACCCTCCGGACAGGTAAGATATGTTGTAATGGATAATTTACACAACAGGTAGGACACTTAAACATCTAGTAGTTAGAATAAGGCAAGAGTGTTATTGTCCCTTTAAAGCACAGTTTTCCTGTACATTTATTACGAACTCGTGTGTTGACAAACGTTAGTTTCTGTCGTTAATATGGAATTGTATACCGATACGACTCTCTTACCATCGATAAGGTCACGTGGAACCGAGTTTTTACTAGCGGCAACTGGTGGGAATTCCTTAAGCGAGGACGCCCATTGACCCTATAATTTAATTCCTTCGGCCACCCAATCTCTTGGTAAAGCGAGGGGCCTGACGGGGATAACGCCGTTTGCCCTCTACCATTCGTTCAAATTGCATTCAAATTATATTATATCATTTTTTGGTCTATTCCAGATTCGTTCAATGGATGCCATTTCAAACTTCAACAATACGCTCCTCTGGGACAATCAGACATTTTGGGGGTTTTATGATGACACCGAAGAGACCGATACAGAACGATTCCCATTCGGTCCAATTGTTGGTACCGTAGCTAGCATCGGCTTGATTGGGAATATTCTGATATTTTTCATGACATTTCATAAGAGTATATCCCAACATTCCTATGCTATTTATCTCCGACTAACAGCCATCTCGGATACTATGGTGTTACTTCAAACAGCAACTGAAGATATCCTAGACAACCTGGACCTCATAGAGTCTTTTCATTTGATGTCTTTTAATTTATGTAAAGTATGGATGGTGTGTTTATCCTTGTTCCGAACTACTTCACCCTGGTTTGTTGTAGCTCTATCTTTAGACCGGTGTATTGCTATTTGGAAACCGTTACATAAAAGTCGATACTGCACCAAGAAGGCTGCTTGGGTGACGTGTTTGGTTGTTTTCTGTTTAGCATTTGTGGGAACTATGGCAGTGCTCTCAGAGAGTCTTAGAGACGATGGAGTCAGCGGAGAAAGCTGTGGAGAAATAGTCACTGACGTAGCATTGCAAGCAGGAATATTTTTCAACCTGTTTCTGAAATCCACATTACCTTGTGTATTTCTGCTCATTTTAAACGTTATGGTAGCTATCAAAATTATTAAAAGTCTGAAATTTAGAAGATCCTTTAACACCGTAGACAGCGACATTACTAGAACTGCAATACGAACAACCCTCCCACTTATATTGGTATCACTGCTGGCGTTTGTCACGCTGCTGCCTTTGTCCATAACCCGTGTGTATGAAATGGGTAATTTACTCACTCACGGAGAGGAGTATGAGTACTCTTTTCATAGACACACAGTTGATACGGTTTGGTCAATCTGCAACATAATTTATTTGATCAACTTTGCTCAGAATTTTTACATTTTAATTGGAAGTTCAATCCAGTACAGAAGTATTATGCGTGACATGGTTTGTAAATGCAGGTACCGTGCTGAATGACCCACGATTTAAGGTCCCAAGCCAACCAACGCAGGTGGTTCCAATTCAACCCCAAGCACACTCTGGACTAAATTAAACTTAATGTTGCATTCGAGAGGGATATTCGGTCTCCCGTCCGATCAGGCAGGTTTTCCCCGAGTTCTTCGGTTTCTTCCTGCAGTAATGATCGAATTCATTCGCACGATCTGTGACAAGGGCCAAATTGGAAAAAGGCCTCAGGCCTAATTTGCTACCCTTGTAAAATGACGCGATTATTATTATTATTATTATTCAGTAGCTATGCATTCGGGGCATTACCTACAGTAACGCACATCAAGACTAAAATGCGTGACCGCTGTATCACAAGGCCTGTCATTGCGTCAACGGGCGTGGTTTCGATTCCACGGTTGTACGTGACAAAAACATGTGTTTATTTAAAGAGAATTAAAAAATTGTAGTAAAATAACATGCGTTACTTCTTGTTTTTCAACGTACTTGTTTATTTATTTGTCTGGGACTAGTTAAAAAAACATTGTGTGTATAATTATAGCGGTAATACTTAAAGCCCAATACCACTCGTGTTGTATCTAAATAATATGCCACAATCATTATGCTGGTCAACAAATTGTACTATTTTACAATGTTCCAATTAATTGATGATACAAATTTCATCTTTATAAACCTAATTTAAAAAATTGGAAAAAATCAACTAAATGATTTGAAAAGTCTTACGTAAACCCTTTCAAATGTGACTTGGATTTTAAAAATATTTTCGAACTCTCTTGAAAAGTAAAAAAGGATTCAATGGATAATGTACACAACAGGTAGGACACCAAAAAATCTAATACTAAGAATAAGGCTATTATTTATTTTCTGGAGCTGTCAAGCCATCAAGAGTGTTAATGTCCCTTTAAGAAATAGATTCTATTGTATTGCGCCTTTTTAAATCTTCTCAATTGAATTATGAAAACGTCCTTTAACTGAGCTTTTAACGCATTTAAAGCGCCCCATATACGATCAATTATATTGCGCAAGCCTGGTTGCACCATATAATCGACAATTTTTTGCTGCCCACACACAGCTCAATATAATTGACACTTTATTTGCGCAAACTAGACTCATTTTGGTCTTGCTATCTGTTGAGAAAGGATTGGGGGATTTTGACCCAGCAATCGCCGTGGCAGTTGCTATATGAAATCTGGCAGAAAAATGATTTATTGCACAAATAAATTGACGATCACCACACACGATCAATTAATTGTGCAATCAAATAGACTTGCGCAATAAAATATCAAGCCGAGTTTGATTCACTCAATACAATTGCACAAGTCGTCAATATCACCCATACACGGTCAATATAATTGTCAATTCGGGGTATTGACAATTAAATTGCGCAATATAATTGATCGTGTATGGGGCCCTTAAGGAATCGATGGTTCTATGTTGTAAAGTAACAAGAGGCCTTTTTGTCATTTCAAGATTCATTTTTTGATCTTTTATACATTCTGTTGTTGATTGCTCATTTGACGCCTTGAAGGTTGAAAGTGATATTTTGAACTGAAATATTTACACAAGCTTGGCTTGTATTCGTATGTCATATGATATTTACCACGACTGGTTCAGGAGTTACAATTATAAATCTAAGTCATATAATATCCATATCAGCGTGGCTTGTATTCGTATGTCATATGATATTTACCACGACTGGTTCAGGAGTAACAATATAAATCTAAGTCATATAATATCCATATCAGCGTGTCCTGTATTTGTGTGCCATATCATGAAATCAGCATCATGTTGCATTTCAAAAATCGAACACAATTTTATTTGTAGCTGTAACAATACATATCTTTCAAACAAAATATATAAATTATTAATTGGTGCAAATAATGAACCGTTTGAAAAGAGGCGTTTAAAGGGGCTAACTCGCTAATATTTTGGATCTAGAAGGCAAGTACATTGTAGTTTCTTATTTCGGTGTGTTTAACATCAAAATCAGAAATAGCACCACCGACATTGACACACGGGATCACTTAATAGCGACTTTGATTGTGGCTCCAAGTGCGTGGAAAACTCGTTTGCCGCAGTCTAATTTTCAAAATTGTTGTCAGATCATCCCCGCATCAAAGGCTCCCGGCGAAGTCGCTGTTCCACGCTCAGGAACTCGAGCATTATATTGGCGCCCACCAACCACTCTGCTACACCCTCACTTTAAAAATCCTACATACGGCCCTGCCTAGGCACACTACTCTGGATACAACGCATTCAGAACAATGACAATTGTTGTCTATTATTCAGATATCTCCATTAAGCAAAGATCACGTGTCAAATGTTAAATGATAAATAAACAATACGTGGGTAATGATAAGAATCACTCGGCAAACCTAAACAGATTTCAGTACCCTACATCTAATCTCGGCTGTATGACAAAGTCCGCCATTAGAACTACTTTCAAGTTCCCGGATTAACAACGACGTTGTCCATGACGACGTATTTGAAGAATGTTTTATCTTACAAAATTTTCAAAGTCTGAAGCTGTTTTTCTTTCAAGTTTATCCGATTTTCTTTAGACAAGGGCAAGTTTTCACTGAAACTATTACACACTCTTCGAACGACGCCTTTTTGAGAACTTCTTTTTAAAGCGGCAAGTTTCCCTTCAAGTAAACCGGTGCCACATCGCAAATGTGTAGGCTTTGGTAAATATCACTTACTGTCATACAGCCCAGTCTAGATGTAGGGTACCGGAATCTACCGAGTTTTGCCGAGTGGATGAGAATGTGAATATGGAAAACAGATACAAAATCAAACATTTACACCGTGGCGGAAATCTGATATATGGTAAGAGGGGGGTGCTTGAGCCCATCAAGAAATTTTGAAAAAGTCGAGTTGTTATCGATGCTGATTTTGTACTGTCATTTAGGGGGGGGGGGTCTCAAAGACCTCCACTTTAGATTCGCCACTGCAGAAGTACAAGGAAAATATATTATCGATTCATGTCCACGATTTTCTACATTAAACTTTGATAGTTGAAATGACTTTTATTCAGGTTGTCTGAATGGGATTGGGGAACGAGCTTAGCCTATATAAATCCCTCTCCCTTTGGTTTTCTATTACTTTGTCTTTTTACTAGTAAATTCAGCTTATTAAGAAGTGATTATTGTCGTTTGAAAATGAACCGGGGTTTAACACTCTACTGTTCGGCACCAACCCAGAGGCGTATGTGACATGGAGATAGGGGCACCTTCTCAATCTCGTGGGTTTCTTCCGGGCACCCCGGTTTCCTCCCACTGCTAAAGACCCCTACGCGCAGGCGAATTATTGAAATACAAATTGGAAAAAATATACGTTAATACCAAAATGACCATTTTTGTGTCGAGTGGACGTTAAACCCCATTTCCCTCCCTCCAACCCAGATTAATGGAGATTTAAAACGGTGTCTGGGCATACGACATTGCGGGGGGAGGGGATTATATAACCTTATATGAAATGAAATGGAGGTCTGCTCTGACTGGGCCAATGAAGACAGGCATACGCCATACAGCGTCTTACCCACTTAGCCACCGTCGTTCCCTATAAATTCCTGTATTCACGGAAAAAAAATTTATTTACAAATTAAATTAGCTATGTGATATTGTTATATGTTTTTACCCTTTTTATGCCTCTATATGAAATAATCTTAATTAAATCAACCTGTTAATAATACCATAATACAGTGGACTCTGTCACATCCGATGTCTGATCACTCCGGATCGCTGTGACATCCGACATGACCATCCGACATGATTGAACATTAAAACTGTAACAAAACAATAATAACAATACTACACACGTTACAGGGACATTTTTCCATTGTCTGATAATTTGGATTCAAACAGCAAAATAAAATGATTATGATTATGTACAGTTTAAACTAAATATAAAGTAATAAATTGATATTGCACGAGTGCGTTTAGCACGAGGGCTATATCTATATATTACACAATGTCTTTCACGAGACCGTTAAACAACTTAAAATACAGACACTATCCAGCACGTGCATTTCACACGGGTCCAAAATTGCAACTAGTATAAATAATGTACTCTTTGCACGTTGTCAGTACCATTATGCGAAGCCAACATCAAAGGATGACGTCACATCTGTATTTTAAATATACAAAACAGTCATTTTTATGAACATATTTGTTTACAATCTGTACATTTTGACATGATTTCAAAATTATAATCTTCCACTTGTACGGTTATATACGAGAAATTAAATTCTGATTTTAATTTTCTGGTGGCTGTCTCCATTATGTCGGGATTATCCAATCCTGCGTCTGAAAAATAATTTTTAAAGTGATTCAATTAAAGGGAAAGTCTTCGTGAATGGTCCCCTGACAAATCAATGTCCAAAATATACTTTTAAAAAAAAAGTATGTACTGTGTTTGGAAATGTAATCCCAAATAATGGACCGTTTTACTAATGACTGGAAGGACAGTCGTATGATAGAATGGTATCAAAGGTGGCCGCATTAACACGAAAATCAAAATTTTATATTGCCTTCGGTTGAATTGGACAACGAACGAAAGAATGATAACAGTCGAACACCCGTCCACTGATTGGCAACGTCAGATCACCAACCGGCCACGACGTTGATTAGTCCGTGCTTGTTCGACTTCCCTAAAGCAGGGCCGTGTGTAGGATTTTAAAAATGGGGATGCAGCAGAGAGGTGGGGCGCCATAGCCTCCACGCAACTGAAGCTGGTCGGATAGCCGTGGCGATAGAGAGGCGGCTTCTCACCAATGCATCTAGGGTTAAATCCCAGCTCAGGGCAAGACTTTATCGTTGTAAGTGAGAGGAGTATTCGGTCTCCCGTCCGATCAGGCAGGTTTCCCCCCAAGTTCTTCGGTTTTTTCCTCCAATAACGATCGAAATCCTTCGCACGATCTGTGCCAAGGGCCAAATTGAAAACAAGCCTCAGGAAGCCTCAGACTTAATTTGCTACCCTTGTAAAATGACGAGAGTATTATTATTATTCTTATTATATGGGCGCCCTTAAAACCGACCGACTGATCAGTGCCTTAAGAGCATTACTGTGCGATCATAATCAACTGTATTATTTTATAATTGAAAGATTGTCAAATTATTTCGGGAGGATGGTGGGGGGGGGGGCGCCATTTCTCGGGGCGCCTTTTTTTCTGGGTGTGCAATGTACCCCCTGCACCCCGCTAAATACGGCCCTTCCCTAAAGACACCCCGAGTTCAGTAATTTCATCGCATGATCATTTTCGAACATGAGGTTATAAGGGAGGTAACCCTTGTTTTACCATGGACAGTTATTCCCCCTGGTATTTCCTGCCACAATGGACCCAATATATTTCATCCGGGCCTAAACTATTCGGCGATAAGAGCATGTTAGCTATTTTAAATCTCGAATCGTGAAGTGTTATGCCCTGTCTTTGTCATTATTTATAGTCAAATGGGACAATGGCTGAGATTTGGATATTAGTATTCAAAGTATTGGGGGATCATGGTGGCTAGTCGTTCGGAGCAAAACAGTAGGGAGTTGTTAAAGGAGCTAAATCGCTAACATTTGGGACCTAGATATTCACAAAAGTGGGTCGCAACGCATATAATACTGTTATATGAATGTATATAAACTGATTTACATTCAATGGTTTCTGTTTTTACTCCAATTTCAAATCAGTTGTGTTCGGCGAAATAAGCCAGCAATTTCAATCAAGTGCACATTTCTTGCGTCTAGTTATTTTAGTCTAAATAACCCCGTTTGGTTTGATGCAATGTGTCTAGCCTCGAGTCTATCAATACAACTGGGGCTGAAGCGTATTATGGTACTCGATTTGTGTACCAATGTTGAAATAATATATTTTATCTTAAATATCGGATATCAGAAGCTCATCTTTTCCCGGTAAGTTTACATCATCAATGTTGATTTAAATTGACCAATAATTCGTGATTTCGATGTCGAAGATTTTGGAGGATTTTGAGTTACGGACTTAGGTCCTTTTAAGCCCATTCCATTTTCCAAATTATTGGATTGATTTGAAATACGAATTTACCTTTGGCAAGATGAACTGTTACAGCATTACGTCCGATGGTTAGAGGCCAGATATAGAGACTATGGACCATTTTGACTCCTTCTATGGCCTCTAATTCACTTTTAATACTCTCAAAACTAATCCCGTGAGGAACAGCTGTAACATAAAACCAAATGTAGAATTCAGCATTCGGTAGAATTTATATAAAGTAAAATTTATTTAAAAAAACAGGCAGGAATAGTAAGACTGGTTTGGAATTGGTCTACCTTTACTCGTCACTAACTCGGAAAAATTGCTTGCCATTTCTTTAATTTTTAAAACGAAATTGTCACTTTCTCAGAACGTAAAATTTACTACTACAACTTCGTTAATGAGTCGTTTGGGCGTCATCGTTAAAACCGCTTATCCAGATAGGTAACTCTTTTAAGATTTCGATTTAATTACTCCACGATTCAACCCACTATTTTGATCGTAGGACGAGTCGTTATAGTGAAAACCTAGCATAAGTCTATACGAAGTAATGGTTACTTTACCTTCTAAGATCACCCGTATACCATCTCTAGCGATGTTTATCGTTGTAAATAAGACAATTATTGAAAATATGAAGGTGCAGATGGGATCAGCTAGGCGATATTTTGGATCAGTCTGGAATGATACGTTTAAAAAAGAAATTGTTGATGTAATATTACAATTATTTAAATTTCACTTCATATTAGGACAATCATTGGTCCCAACACTATAACATAACACGAGGCCCTACTCATCGAAATCTTGGGGATTGCGGTAGCTAAGTGGGTAAGACGCTGGCTCGCTATCCTGGAGATTGGGTGTTCAATCCCTGCATTGGCCAAGAAAGTTCATCCAGATTTTCAGGCGTGGTTCCCCTTGCCAGTGATGCAGGACAGAGGGCCTAACAAGCACAACTGTCTAGTCGTTCGGATAGGACGAAACATCGAGGTCCCGTGTACACATTGTTGTGCACGTAAAAGATCCCTTGGCCGTCTGACTTCGATATAAGAGTAGGCCGTAGGGCCGCTTTCTTATTAACCATTGACATCAGTTTTCTAATTTACCATCGTCAGTTTTAAAATTTACCATCACCAGCTTACCATCAGTTTTAAAAATTTACCATCACCAGCTTACCATCAGTTTTAAAAATTTACCATCGTCAGTTTTATAATTAACCATCGACAACTTACCGTAAGTTTTATAATTAACCATCGACAACTTACCGTAAGTTTTATAATTACCATCGACAACTTACCGTAAGTTTTATAATTACCATCGACAACTTACCGTAAGTTTTATAATTACCATCGACAACTTACCGTAAGTTTTATAATTACCATCGACAACTTACCGTAAGTTTTATAATTTAACATCGACAACTTATCGTAAGTTTTATAATTTAACATCGACAAATTACCGTAAGTTTTATAATTTACCATCGACAACTTACCGTAAGTTTTATAATTTACCATCGACAACTTACCGTAAGCTTTATAATTTACCATCGACAACTTACCGTAAATTTTATGATTAACGCCGCAATAAAAACTCCTAAACTCTGTATGATGTCACCTACACAATGAATAAACGCGGCCCTCACGTTTATGTTTTCCGAGCTAGGCGTTGATTCCTCCACGGGCGCATATGGCGCGTCACTTTCGTTATTCGTACCATAAGATGCAGGGGAAAAACTGTTGAACGGTGTATTAGAATGGCTATCATCTGTACTGTGGGAATGGTTATGCCCAAAATGAGAATGTTCAACACTAAGGCAGACAAATATATTGGTGTGTAAAACAGCCACCATTCTGGAATTTAAAAAAAACCTATTAAAATAAAAACAAAAACAAAAGAATGGTAAACTCCTACGATTATCAAGTTCCGAAAACTGATTATAGTAAAACAGCGAAAAAGAGATAGAGAGAGAAATGGGGTTTAACGTCCACTCAATACAACTAGGTCATTTCGGGACTATGGTTTAATTTTATTTCAATAATTCACTTGCGCGTAGGAGTCTTTAGCAGTGGGAGGAAACCGGAGTGCCTGAAGAAAACCCGCGAGGTTGAGAAGGTGCCCCTATCTCCATGCCACATACGCTCACAACAGGGCTCGGAACCACAGCCGCAAGCCAGAGATGGTCGGCCAGCTAGAGGTCGAAGCGCGGCGCTCTAGACCACTAGGCCATCCCAACCCCCCAATAAAACAACGAAACGCAGTCTCGAATGTGGAAACCAATCACCAAGAAATCTGTCACTGTGTTTCAAGAATCAAGAGTTTGAACATGGACGGGAGATGACTTCACATACAGTGTTCTTCATTATGACTCGTCTTAGCCATGTAAATGAAATGAAATCGGGTTTAAGGACCTACTGATTTTTTTCCGACTCGGCTAATGAAGACGGGCATACGCAATGTAGTGTGCTATTGGGGACATTTTGTCCAGGCAATGGCGCTACTGTCTACTCTTATATTGAATTAGGGGGTTGGGTGGCCGAATGGTTAGCACGTGTGGGCTGTATCATAAGACATGTCATTGGGTCCACCACTGTGGTTTCGATTCCCCGGGTGTAGGCTGTCCGGCCTCGTGGGTTTTCTCCGGGTCCACCGGTTTCCTCCGACTGTTACAGACTCTCACGCGCAAGTGAATTTATTGAAATAAAATTGGACCATCTCTCTCTCTCTTGTTACTCCCCTAATTTTTGCTTATGAAAAAAAAAACAGTCCATATGCTGATTACACTATTTTGTCTGATTACACTATTTTGCCTATATCGTTTTTTAGGACTTTGAATTTTGTCTAATGGTTTGACTGCCACGAGGTTGCACTGTGTCTTGTCTGCTAGTGTTTGTGATTTTAGAAGCTTTAAGTACTATTATTACTAGTTATTTTTTCAATGGACCTGGTTTATAACATAAGGATACCTGTTAGAAAATTTATTTCTGGAGTTTTTTATATTTTTATATTTTAATGTGTATTTTGGATGAAAATAGCCTGTAGTTGACAGTATATAGTAGTGATTAGTAATCACCAGAGATGATCACCTACACTTTCAGTGAGCTGAAATTTCTGGATTGTAAGCAACAACAATACAACTCTCCTCTCCTCGGGGACGTCTCACTTTCCCCACATCTATTGTTTAGAGTCAAGGTCCACTAGGCCATGACTGATTAAACAACAAAGGGGGTTTAAGGGGATTTAAAGTATAGTCTGTAATAAGTTTGTGACACTTCAACATAGTAAATAAATACCTTTTTATAGTATAAATATTTATAAACAGTTTGATATATAACTACAGATATATAATCAACAGATACATATATTAACTAAATAAAAATAGATATATAAATTGTATAGCTCTGCAGGCAGCTCTGACTCTGGCCTACATCTTCTCTACATTCTCTAGGACTGCTATCGTGTTCTCCTCAGAAGGTTGATAATGTTGAGGAAGAGGAGATGCTAGAATACCATCGCGAATGGTAGCCCTAGCTGTACAGTATTTTTGCAACATTCCCAGTATATGACAATATTACGTCGAGACTTAACTCTGAATTTAAAACCATCCAACACTAAATTCTGACCACCTTTAGTATTTGCAATGTATTTAAAGTTAACCAGAGCGTTCGCCATTTTGGAATAGCCATTTGTAATACAGAGGAGCTAAATATATCAACTGACAAGATGTGATTAAATATCAGTAGTTTAATTGGTTTTATTCCAAATTAATTATTACATCAAAACACCTCACAATGTAAATTTATTAGTAAACTGATTTCACTTATTTCCCCAATCTGCTGATGGTGGGAAGTGTTCACCATTAACAATAATTAGAGTGAGAAGTTTACACCAGTTATACTATAATTAATTAAAAAAGACTATAGTCCTACACCCACGGTCTACTAACCTCTTAATCCTTTATCAAAACATTAAAATGTGGGGAAAGTGAGACTAAACCCTCTCCTCATTGTTGTAAAAGAACAATTCCCTGAACTGTTATCAATTAACCATCTAATTAACCCACACTATTGTTCTATGCGAAAACCTCGCAAAGTTGTTATATTCATGTGTAATAGTGCAATAAAGCGAAAACAGATTTAGGCAAAAATGATGACCAGTCACAATTATAGACCCTACATTTAAAACCAATAATGATTTTCTTTTATCCTTACATAATTACATTAAAATCAAGTAAGATTTATGGAGACAACGCCCTCGTTTAAATTAAAAAATGTGCGCGGGGGGGGGGGGGCTAAGAGTATATTTTTTCCTATATTACTTTTAGTTATTTAAATTTGTTTCTTACATGTCATATTTTATTATCAGCTTTATAACATTTTACTTTTTTTATCATCCAATTCATTTTATTTTATTTTTCTATGTGTGATATCCACAAAATGTTAACTGCGCCATTGAGCAGTTTATATTAGTAATAGGCGCATTATAAATAAATTATTATTACTATTTTTTATTATTATTATTTTTTATTATTATTATTTGGTTTCATTTTATCTATACAAGAGTTTAAAGGGACAATAACACTCTTGCCGGCTTGACAGGTCCAGAAAGAAAATTAACCTTATGCTAACTACTAGATGTTTAAGTGTCCTACCTGTTGTGTAAATTATCCATTACATCCTATTTTACTTGTCCAGAGGGTTCGAAAATATGCTGAAATCCAAGTTGCATTTGAAAGTGTTTACGTAAAGCTTTTCAAACCATATAGTTAGATTTTTCCAATTTTCTAAATTCGGTGTGTTAAGATGAAATTTGTATCATCAAATAGTTGGAACATTGTAAAATAGTACAATTTGTTGACCAGAATAATGATTGGGGCATATTATTCCATTTGCTGATTACACTATTTTGCATGAATACACTATTTTGCCCATAACGTTTTTAGGACTTTCAATTCTATCTTATGGTTTGAATTGTTCGTTCTTGGTATTTATTTTATTCAGTTACAACAAGAGTGGTATTGGGGCTTTAATACTTACAGTAAGTTAAAAACAACACCGAGACCAGCTGTTATCTCTCTCTCTCTCTCTCTCTCTCTCTCTAAAGAGTTTAATACTTACAGTAAGTTAAAAACAACACCGAGACCAGCTGTTATCAACATTTCATCAGCTTCTACATCTTTATAGTTTTCATGAATAATCCTTAATGTAGCCATATAACACAGAATGCCGGATACCATCCATATAAATAACACACTGAATAAAGCTCCTACCACTTCTGTAAATTCAAATTAAAATGAAACGGAATTTAAAGTATGCATTGAGAGATTTTAAATTCGAAATGAAATGAAACATAGGGTAAGAGAGAGAGAGAGAAATTATGTTTCACGTCCACTCAACACAACTAGGTCATTTCGGTACTAACATATGGTTTTTAATTTTTTTTTTCAATAATTCGCTTGCGCGTATCGCCGCTTTTTTTTTCAATAATTCTTTAGCAGTGGGAGGAAACCGGAGTGCCGGGAGGAAACCCACGAGGTTGAGAAGGCGCCCTCATCTCCATGCCACATACGCTCACACCAGGGCTCGAAACCACAGCCGCAAGCCAGAGGTGGCCTCCAGCTAGAGATCGAAGCGCGGCACTCTAGACCAATAGGCAATTCCAGCCCCCGAAACATAGGGTAAAGTCCCACACCAGACAGTGTGCTATTGGGGATTCAAATCCAAAACGAATTGAGGTTTTACCTCATTTTTTGCCTGAAATCGACCGACTAAATACAGATCTATATTTAGTTTCTTTTTTTGTTTTATACTTTCGATGGCTTACGCTACATAAATATCTGATAGCTTTCTCGAAGGTCGCGTAAAGGGTCGTATGAGCGGCTTTTGACCCTATGACGTCAGCCATTGATTAATCAATCAGTGTTGACCTTTTCTAGTGGAATATCCAAGAAGTCGCCGTACTCGTAACAGATGTCTTCATTGGTTAATCCCCACGCCATCCAGAACGCAGGTTAAATAACAACTCTTCCAGATGATATTGTAGTACAGACAAATAAAACGAAATTTGAACTATAAAAAACTGAACGAAATAGGATCTGTGTTTTAATCAGATTGGTTTAATGTAGGCGGACATATCTTATGCAGTGTGCTATGGGTGACACTTTGTCCAGGATGTTTTCGCTAACTCTCCATCGAAGGAAAACTGCCCTGCGTCGGCCAAGAATGTTCATAGGGATTTTCCGGTGTGGTTTCCCCTTGTCAGTGGTGCAGGATATAGGTCCTGGGAAGATTTAAACGCATAATCGTTCGGATTAAACGAAAACCGAGGTCCTTTGTACACATCGTCAAACATATAAGGATCCCTTGGCAGTTGGAATTCGATAAAATAACAGCTTAATACTGCAAAGATACTGTTTAATATTGTATATTTACTGTTTAATACGGTATGGCGTATGGCGGTCTTCATTAGCCCAGTCGGAGCAAAAGGGTGGTAAACCCCATTTCATTTCCATACTCACTGAGCCACCCTGGTAGGCCTACTTAATTCAAAAGGACAGACGATAGATCGGCAGTCGAAAAGCAGCACGCCTACTATCGACACAACCACACCATCATTACACTACTTGCAGATACTTCCGGTATAGGTAAAATAAAATTTTAAACATAATATCTATGTTTATATATTGCATTACGTGGTTTCGATTCCCCGGTTGTACGTGGAAAGGGGTGCGGTCACCTGTTCAACCACGTGGGTTTTCTCCGGGTCCTCCGGTTTCCTCCCACTGTTAAAGACCCCTACACTTAAGCGAATTATTGAAATAAAATTAAACCATATGTTGGTTACGAAATTACTTAGTTTGTGTAAACTGGACGTTAACATCCCATTTCTCTCTGTGTCTCTATAATGCATAAGTGCGCCGAAAATGTTGTAAGTTATAAACTGATTTTACACTTTTTTCGGATTGGTGTTACTTTCTGTGTTCAAATTTTACAATAATGTCATTTTTCGAGGGAGTCAAAATGGCTCAAACGGCTTTAATGAAATTGAACTACTTCATTGAAATTAACACAGTTTTTGACTTCCGATAATTTCCGCATTCTTCTAAGCCTTCAATGATCTCATATCATTGCTTTTATAAATCTGGTCCGGAAATTAACTCAAACCGTGATAAACGTTGATACACGTAATGAAGTGAATCTGTGTTAAGATTGGTCTTTTTTTTGGTCATGTTCCTTAGCCTAAAAGGTCCAGAGTACACCACCATGGAGCTTAATTACACGCTTTCAACAAAGATCCACAATTCGACCACTTATCAGATGCAATATTAGAGGCGATGTTCATTTTTAGAAACACATTTTGATGTTGTTAAAACATGTTTCTTGAACCCTAAGCTATTATTGCAGTATATATTGAAATCATTCGGCAATTCTGCATGATGTACTAATTAAAATACGATAGTTCATAGTATCCCATTGCATATTTCCCTGGAATTTACGTTGCTATCACTCTGTACATATGTTTTTTTCTGTGTAACTAATTTAATACTGTAAAGATACTGTTTAATACTACATCCCTGTGATACTGTTTAATACTGTATCCAGGTGATGCTGTTTAATACTGTATCCAGGTGATGCTGTTTAATACTACATCTCTGTGATACTGTTTAATACTGTATCCAGGTGATGCTGTTTAATACTACATCTCTGTGATACTGTTTAATACTGTATCCAGGTGATGCTGTTTAATACTACATCCCTGTGATACTGTTTAATACTGTATCCAGGTGATGCTGTTTAATACTACATCCCTGTGATGCTGTTTAATACTACATCTCTGTGATACTGTTTAATACTGTATCCAGGTGATACTGTTTAATACTGTATCCAGGTGATGCTGTTTAATACTGTATCCAGGTGATGCTGTTTAATACTGTATCCAGGTGATGCTGTTTATACTACATCCCTTTGATACTGTTTAATACTGTATCCAGGTGATACTGTTTAATACTGTATCCAGGTGATACTGTTTAATACTGTATCCAGGTGATGCTGTTTAATACTGTATCCAGGTGATACTGTTTAATACTGTATCCAGGTGATGCTGTTTAATACTACATCCCGGTGATGCTGTTTAATACTGTATCCAGGTGATGCTGTTTAATACTACATCCCTGTGATACTGTTTAATACTGTATCCAGGTGATGCTGTTTAATACTACATCCCTGTGATGCTGTTTAATACTGTATCCCTGTGATACTGTTTAATACTGCATCCAGGTGAGGGGATCACGGTGGCTAAGTGGATAAGGCGCTGGTTCGCTAGCCTGGAGGTTGAGTGTTCGATCCCTGCATTGGCCGAGAAAGTTCATCTCGATTTTTCGGCGTGATTTCCCCTTGTCAGTGATGCAGAAGGAGGGCCTGACAAGGACAGCTGCCTAGTCGTTCGGATGGGACGAAAAACCGAGGTCCCGTGTACAAATTGGAGTGCACGTAAAAGATCCCTTGGCAGTTGAAATTCGATATAAGAGTAGGCCGTAGCGCCGCTGCCCGGGCAAAATTTCCCTCATTGCACACTGTGCTTAAGCGTAGGACGTTAAACCCCATTTCATTCATTAATTTAATGCTGTATAACTTCTAAGGGTAGATGTCTAGAGTCTGCATGGTTTCACGGTTTTATCAGTACAAAGTTGTATGATATAAATCTGCCAACAAAGTCAATGTGCTGATGGATACAAGGTATATGTATCTCCTTTAAAATGTATGAAAAAATCATCTAACACAGTCAAGGTTCAAGATGTATGTGTTAATCTTTGACATTGTGCATATTCTATGGAATACAATTACTGCTTATTACTGAGCGACGTTTCGACTAGGCTTCTCTAGTCATTATCATTTTATAAGCAGTAATTGTATTCCATATAATTGTGACCTGTATACTCCAGTTCAATTACAAAATGCCATTGAAAAAATTTATCAGATAGATAATGTGGGATTAAATTGCAAAAATGCTCTGTGTGGTTTCACCGTTTCATTAAAAATTTATATCAATAGAATTCTTTAAATACAACCTCCCCATGACATTAATACCACATGGAGATTACTTTCACTCCTAAAAAATTGAAAATTGAAGTAATCAAAATCCTTCATACTTTTTAGGTGCAAATATGTGGTTTTATATTTAATTCAAATAAAAAGTTTATCACCCACTTAGGGATAACCCTTCACCCTTGCAGAGAATTTTATGAAAATGACATCTGATTTTGTATCAAACTGAAAAACGGTAGGGGTTTTTTCTCTCTTCCATTCCTAATGTTCAAGATTGAAGAAAGCTTTTTGGTTAGGTTATTCTTTTAATGGTTGAATTTAGTCGCCTGTATTGTAATCATGAGGAAATTATGGTGGCTAAAGCGGTGGACACACTAGCCGAATGGTTCGGCCGAATCGTTCGGCCGATCAATCGGCGCCGAATTTTATTCGGCCGAATGGGTGGACACACCAGCCGAATGTTTCGGCCGATTCACCGGTCGATTGCATCACTTTTCACGTCACATGATTAAAAAAGGCGGCGTCTATGTCTTCAAACAATCACGTGATTTCTCGATAGGAGTGCTGATTGGCTAATGAATTCTACATTCGGCCGAATGCTTTGGCGAAGTGGACACACCAGGCGAATATAATTCGGGCGAATAAATATTCGGCCGAATATATCAAACATGTTTGATTCGGGCGAATCATTCGGCCGATTAGAAATTCGGCCGAATGACAGTGGACACACTAGGCGAATTTCGACGCCGATTGATTCGGCCGAACGATTCGGCTAGTGTGTCCACCGCTTTAGTGAGTATAGTGTAGGCCTCTGGATTGATCTTGTGGATTATAGAAAAGGAGGTCTTTCTACCCAAGTAGTGATTCTATAAACAAATAGATGGTATATTTAGCCTTCAACACTACTGCCCCCTCTCTCTCCCTCACCCTCTCCCTCTCTCTATCTCTCTCTCTCTCTCTCTCTCTTTACGTACCTGCTCTATGATAACCAAATGACATGGTTTTTGACGGTGGTTTTTGTGAGAGATAAATGGCTAATAAACTGATTAAAAAACTAATTAAATCACTTCCGAGATGCAGGACATCGGTAAATAAAGCTAAACTGTTAGATAAAACACCACCTGAAAAAATAAATAATATATAAAAAATAGTAATTGATGATGTGGATTTCTTTTTCGTAATTGTTTAACGCCCCAGTACCGCTCTTGTTGTAACTGAATAATATACCCCAATCTTTATTCTGGTCAAAAAATTGTACTATTTTACAATATTCCAATTCATTGATGATACAAATTTCATCTTAACACACCGAATTTAAAAAATTGGAAAAATTCAACTACATGGTAACAACATGGTTTAAAAAGCTTTACGTAAACACATTCAAATACAACTTGGATTTAAACATATTTTCGAACCCTCTGGACAAGTAAAATAGGTTGTAATGGATAATTTACACAACAGGTAGGACACTTAAACATCGAGTAGTTAGAATAAGGCTAATTTTTTTTCTAGATCTGTCAAGCCAGCCAGAGTGTTATTGTCCCTTTAACATGATCAGTTGTGCTATTTTCCCGTCAAAAGGCAAAACCTAGTGACTCACTTTTTTCTTATTTTGAGAAAACAAAGGAAAACGTAATTTGACTATTGAGTAGACCGTATAAAAAAATTCCGGTATTCTCCTTTCGGTCTTTTGGAGTGACAAGGAGTAGGGTCGCCTGTCTAACCTCGGGGGGGGGGGGGTCTCCAGGCCATCAGGTCTACTCCCACTGCTAAATATCTCCACGCGCACGCGAATTATTAACATAAAATTGAACCATTTGTTAGTCCCGAAATTACCTAGTGTTTGTCGAGTCGGCGTTAAACCCCATCTCTCTCTCTATCTCTCTATCTCTCTCTCTCTCTCTCTTTGGTTTATTATTTGGTCAAATTATTACAAATTGAAAGCCTCTAAAGGATTATTCTTGTTGGCTATTGTTTCCCAGAAGTTTACAGAATTTACCGGGACTCTAAGTAAATTTAGTAGGAAAATAAGTAAATTTATCGTGAAAATAAGAAAATTTATCGTGAAAATAAGTAAATTTAGCGTGAAAATAAGTAAATTTAGCGTGAAAATAAGAAAATTTATCGTGAAAATAAGTAAATTTAGCGTGAAAATAAGTAAATTTAGTGTGAAAATAAGTAAATTTAGCGGGGAAAAAGGGTACACTCACCTATAGCTTCTATAACCATAAACAACAGACACAGACATACAACGATAAGAAGTTTGCTTTTAGCCACCTTTTTATTATCAGTCTTCTCTTTCGAATGACAATGGAACGTTTCTTCTGATGACATTTTGATTACACTATTTTGCATATACCGTTTTTTTTTTTTAGGACTTCGAATTTTGTCTAATGGTTTGGATTGTTCGTACTTTCGTTTTATTTCATTTGAAACGGATCCGGTAATTCACAGATATGTTGATATTATAATTCCTGAAGAATTGGTCTACGTGTACGATGAAATTCTTGCACACGGCCACGTGACGTTTACAGTAAATAATCCGAGAAACACCACAACACGATGCACACGCCCTCAACTTCAACCATAAAACTAAATATTTCCAATTAATTTTATGGCACACGGTCCTTGCAAACTAAACGTTTTAAAGTGAGGTATCCACCTTCCACTGAACATCACTCTCTACCTGTTAATCCAGCAGGATTTGCGTGTTGAGCGTTTGGTATCGATTCAGGGAACTACTGTAGCTATGTACACGAACGTTGGTGGTAATGAATGAAAGAAATGGGGTTTAACGTCCTACTATTATGCACCTAACCTGGGCTAATAGGAGACGTTGGTGGTAAACAGAACGAGCGAGAACAATGAATGTACTATAGACAATTAATGATAATTTAAACCCTTATCTCTTAGATAATAAAACAGTTTAATGCATTTTTACGAAAGCAAATTTATTCAATATCCGCCTCCTGTTGTTTTTGTAGTTTGACGTACTAGTACGGTAAGCATTTGTTTCCATCCACCGGAGCCTGATGTGATGACGTCACATGTGGATTCTAGGTAAGAATAAGGGTTAGGGTAAGGGTTGTGGCCTGCAGATTTCGTCAGAGTCTCGATATGTAGACATGGCTAGCCCTAACCCTAACCCTTATTCTTACCCAGAATCCACATGTGACGTCATCACATCAGGCTCCGGTGGATGGAAACAAATGCTTACCTACTAGTACTCGTCAGAAGTGGAACCAATGGGTGTTAGGTGGGTGTGGGTCAAAAGATTGACGATTGACCAGGGGTGTTTTGCTAAATTTCGTTCGTTCGTATCTGTAGTTTAACGTCCACTTCCACCTAGGGAGATATCGTAGACAAGCGTTGGTAGGCCGTGTCACATGAATAAATAGTCCAGTGCGACATGGGCGCCACAGGTGCGAGCCACGCTAGCGGCAGAGGACCGGGGAGACCTCCTCCAGACAATGTTGAAACATTATACGTAATATAATAATACATAGTATCAATGCTCTACCGGGACGGGGGTTGGGGTGGCCTATTGGTCTAGAGTGCCGCGCTTCGACCTCTAGGTGGCCAGCCTCCTCTGGCTTGCGGCTGTGGTTTAGAGCCCTGGTGAGAGCATATGTGGCATGGTTATAGGGGCGCCTTCGCAACCTCGTGGGTTTCCTCCGGGCACTCCGGTTTCCTCCCACTGCTAAAGACCCCCACGCGCAAGCGAATTGTTGAAATAAAATTAAACCATATGTTATTCTCGAAATGACCTAGTTGTGTTGAGTGGACGTTAATCCCCATTTCTCTCTCTCTCTCTCCCTCTCTCTCTCTCGCTCTACTGGGACGCTTAATGTTATAGCCAGTATTTTGTTGACATATATTGTGGGGTGGGATTCTGGATGGTGCACTAGATTTGGAACTACCCCCCCCCCCACTTCACCCCACTCCCTATTCTCAGATTCTAGATCCGCTACTGTACATGACCTCTAGAAAACTCCTACCTGTTGTGCGCGGCTCCGGACTTCGCCACTCGTACTAGGGGTATGTGCATCAGTCGGTCGCATTTTAGCTACCCCACCCCCTCAAACAAAATCGTTATGTACGCTAACAGTAGGACGTTAAACCCCATTTCATTCATTCATTCATTCATTCGTTATGTATGCCCCTGGGTGCATTTGACTGTCTGGACATAATTTCATTATTAATAACTTATCTTACTAATTGTTGATGCATACAAATTTATAGAAGATCAACCGACTGATTGCATTATAATATATACGCTAAATTGACCACGTGCTCCTATCTTGCCTCACTACGAATAATATTTATGTCATTGTTATTTTGCATTTGTCATTTTAATAAATGGACTCCCTCAATTCACATGGGTGTCAGTTCACCATTAAAAGGGCCAATCCCATTAATATTATGTAGAATAAAACTGCTTAATTTTGTGTTAAAATCCCTTAAAATTCTCTACCTTAGGGCCAAGCAACTAACTCAACATATGTGATACGTTTTCAAACAACTTAAACCCGGACTACGCACAAGCGAAAATTTGAAATAAAATTGAACAATACGTTAGTCCCGAAATGACCTAGTTTGTGTCGAGTGAACGTTCCCGCCCCCTCTTTCTCTCTCTCTCCCGCCCTCTCTCCCTCCCTCTCTCTCTCTCTCTTATAGTCACAGGTATGTTTTATCTTTATCAATTAAACATAAACAATAATACATATGTAATACGTATATGTAATAAGAGTATCAGTAGAACTGCAAGGTTAATGAGGGAAAAGGATAAGCTTTGACAATAATAGTGTTTCTAGCTTTGTTATTCAGTTATTACAATTCATGTATATATAACTTAGGGTATAATTCTAATATTCTTACTAATGTAAAGAGGCACTATGTAAGATTTAGGGGCGCCTTCTCAGCCTCGTCGGTTTCCTCCGGGCACTCCAGTTTCCTCCCACTGCAAAAGACCCCTACGCGCAAGACAATTATTGAAATAAAATCAAACCATATGTTTATTCCCGAAATGACCTAGTTGTGTTGAGTGGACGTTAAACCCCATTCCGTCCCTCTCTGTCTCTCTCTCTCTCTCTCTCTCTTTAAAAAAAGGTTGATGGTCCAAGTAATGCACCAAGCCACCGAAAGTCACCCCTTAAGCAATTTCTTCGGTACGCAAGATAGGGCGAAAGTCGTTGGGGGTATGTGGCATTAAAGGTTCGTCTTGATTTTAAATCTGCACTGCTTATGATACTGATCAAAGCCCAGCTTGACCGGAGCGGGGCCCTGGGCCTGACTAGAATTGCAGGGCCCGTAACGCGACGAACAGGTTATTTCTTATCCTTTTAATTGACACGCGTGCGTAACAACATGCATTTAAACAGTCTGTAATACAAGAATGATTACATAATATCTGATCACATACGAAATCTATTCAGTCCCGAATGCCAATGGCATACAATGCGCCAAAACGACATATAACGGCAGGGTTAAGCCTGGACGAATCACAGAGTGGAACTTCACAAAGAAGGTCAACACCTTTGCGCCGCTAGATTGATTACCGCGAAACTTTCATTTGGAATTTGAATTTTGTTCTCTGATACGCGGTTATGGATTTATTAATTCTGTCAATTATTTTGGTATGAAAGACAGAGAAATGGCGATTTACGTCATCTCGAGACAAACAATAGGTAGATCATTTCGGAACTATCACATGGTTCAGTTTGATTTCGATAATTCCCTTGCGCGCAAGGGTTTTATCAGTAGGGGGAATCGGGGTCGAAACCATGTCGCTTGACTCAGTGACAGTTTGTGAATTAGGGTGCACACGTTAACCCACTCAGCCACCCAACCCTCCTTTTTGTTATAAAAGCCAGGACAGCCTGGATGTTTGGTCGTGGTGCCTCAAGACATGATAGTGCTGATAAAGGTGTTGGGAGCAGCAAAATTGAAATTATTCCCGGCACTCAAATTATAGAGATTTTCCCTCCCTACAAACCCACATCTTCAGAAATTGATGTTGTTGTCGTGCTTTCCTGAGAGTACAGTCCTCTCTATTAGTAAGTGCAGGGGGACTGCGCCACGTATGATTTACATAAAAGACAAACATAACAACAAGACATACTCCGAAACAACAAACAAACAAATAAACAATTCAAAAAAGAGTGAATGGATCCGGGGGCTAGTCGTAAGCGTCCACTGCGCTGTACAGTCCCGGGTCTGAAGCAACACACTTCACTCAAAATTGAAAATTATCAGGGGCCGGTTGCTCAAAGCTCTGTTATCTTTTAACGATCCGTTAACTTTAACGGACATATCTTGGTAACGTGTTGTTTGTTAACTTTCCGTTAAAATTTACTACAGAAAACACTATAGAATACTTTATTTTTTAAATTAGCATAAATCTGTAGTAAAAATTTGCACCACAGAATGTTCGGTGCTTTTATTTCCAACAACACTTTCTCTCTGTTAAAGTTAACGGATGATTAAAAGATAACGGAGCTTTGAGAAACCGGCCCCAGGAAAACATTATGATGTGATGTCAGCATGAGTCATGGTCTGCCATATGCTACAAGAAATACGAATGCAAGCACACTGTAGTAAAAATTCCAACTATGCTAGCACACTGTAGTAAAAATTCCAACTATGCAAGTAACCACATCGGTGAAATGTATAAAAAAGGTAGCCTAGTCTAAAAACATTAAATATATGTATAGTAAATGTGTTGAGGGAACATATTCCACCGGTCACAAGAAAAACGCACAAACGAAAACACACAAAACCAAACCGAATACAAAGAAGCAAAGGAAATGTAGACTGCCTCAGACGGTAGTCGTCTGCTAACTGAATGGTGTGACGTAAATACGCCGTTCTGTATCAATGACGTCAAAAATATTGTAAGAAAAAGGGCGATAATCAAGGTGAAATAATGCTAAAAACTATAAGTTTAAACAGTCAATGAGAATTTTTAAGTTGTATAATTGCACAAAACATAATACTAAATACCCAACACAAGCAATGCAAAACAGGAATGCAGAAGAAATCGTACAAAGTAAGTGTATTTATAAATTAATAAAATAATAACAATAAGGGCGATAATCCAGACAGGATTACGTAACTATACAAATTTTAAATAAAATTAAATTGGATTATTATCCAATATGTACTCGGTTATATACTTATAAGAAATGTTAAACTTGTATATTGAAGAAACGGAAGTTTCGAAATTTCTTTAAATATGCGTAATTGTGTACCGCCTTTGGCAGTGCATTTAAAAAACAGAGATTTTGTTCGGGAAAGAAATATAATAGTTTTTTATTGTTACATATGGTCAAAAATCGTAATGCTTGTTAATAGAAAAAATTATATAGCGTGGTATCTGGTATTCTTTTTTTAAACAATATTTTATTCAGATATTGAAAAGGATTGAGAAACAGGCATAGCCTATATGACCTCTCTCCTAAATAAAAGAATTAATATGAATATGTAAAGTAAATAAGTGAGTAAAAAATAAAACAATAAAATGAATACTTAATCCACGACATTTGATATATACATATATACACATTGGCTCGGCAGTTGTTCATGTTCGCATTTTGGTCGATGTAGATGTTACACTGATCTCAAAACCTTCTGCCAATGTCAAAAAACAAATGGACCTTTTCAAAGATTTCTAACGATATGTTACTATAAATTGACGGATATTTTACTACTTATGAAACCATTACTAAATGTTCCATATTGCATTTATTTAAAGGGACTACCCCGATATCGCCATATGAACAGTCTTAAAAGTTCGAGTACGTATGAAATTTGTGCGCCAAAATATAGAGAAATTAGGTATTTACCTTGTCTGAAAATTTCAGCTCAAAATATTTAGTCATTTGGATGTGAACGTCAAAAATGCTTAAGATTTCCGGTCAATTCTTTCGTTGGGTGACCCGATAATCGATTCCTGTTCCTTCTGGGGTCTATACAGTAAATGACCCATGTGCTGTATTTGATACCGAAAGGTAAATTTCACCTACACACTATTTTCATAAATTAAAGTCTGGTTTTATCCAGACACAGTAAAATACAGCTTGAGACAGTATAATACAGATGAAGACTAACGGCTATAAGTTGCTTAAAACGCATCACGAATATTGAGTTAGTTGCTCAGACCTTAGGAAGAGGATTTTAGGGGATTTTAACACAGAATTAAGCAGTTGTTTTCTCCAAAATATTATCGGCACACTCTCGATCATTTCTATATATAGTCTAGATTATTTTTTCGATACTCTGAACTCTATCGCGTATGAAACATACATGTCAACACCGACAATGTTGGTTTATGTGACACAAAAAGAAGAAATACAGTATGTAATATGCACCTACATTAATAATAGCGTTTCATTTGATTAGACCTCGGGCCATTGCTTCAGGAATATGCAACATCATAAATTCAGATCTATTGAATCTTACTTGATGTATGGAATCTGACGTAGTTCGCCGGATGAGACAAGACCGTGGCAAAGGGGGGCTATAGTGAGAGGGAAAAAAGGCGTTTAACGTCCAATCGATACAAACTAGGTCGTTTTGGGACTAACATATGGTTTAATTTTATTTCAATACTTCGCTTGCGCATAGGGGTCTTTAGCAGTGGGTGGGAGCAAACCGGAGAAAACCCACGAGGTTGAACAGGCGACCCTACTCCTTGTCACATACAACCTGAAATTCGCAACCACGCCAGTTGACTCAATGATAAGCTTTATGATACAATCCCCTTTTTAGTGGTGCAGGATAGAAGGCGCGGCAAGGGGCAGCGTATAATCAGTCAGATGCGACGAAAAACCGAGGTCCCGTGTATTCATCGGCGTGCACGTAAAAAATCCTTCGGTAGTTGGAATTCGACATGAGAGTAGGCCATAGTGCCGCTGTCCTTTATGAACAGGCCGTAGCGCCGCTTCCCGGGCTAAATTTCCCTCACAGTACACTTTATGACGTATGCATGTCTTCATAAGCCCACTACATCGGCAGAACGTTAACCCCCATTTCATTTTATTTCATATTTAAATATAAAAACTAAAATTGTTCACATACAATGATAATTGAAAATAGACTATTTTATTAGACATTGCCGCCAGATATTACAAAACATTCTTTATACAAATTTATTTCTATACATATCTATATAAAAAAACACACACAAATTCTAATAGCAGTAATTATACAACAGACTTATTATAGCGTGGTCAAGTAACCATAGTGACTGAATAGAATCCGAAATCCATGAACAAAAGACTGTATTTCTTCAGCCTTAGTTTCTTTATAATGTAGCTTGAAATATCTTAGTCTTTGCAGAAGATGACAATGTTTAAATCTGCCACGGCGCCACCTATTATAAGGACATACATAATATCTGGTTTTCTGCAAATCCGTTTTCAAAATTAAACAGATACAAAGAGAGAGAGAGAGAAATGGGGTTTAACGTCCACTCAACACAACTAGGTCATTTCGGGACTAACACATGGTTTAATTTTATTTCAATAATCCGCTTGCGCGTAGGGGTCTTTAGCCGTGGGAGGAAACCGGAGTGCCCGGGGGAAACCCACGAGGTTGAGAAGGCGCCCCTATCTCCATGTCACATACGCTCACACCAGGGCTCGAAACCACAGCCGCAAGCCAGAGGTGACCGGCCAGCTAAAGATCGAAGCGCGACACTCTAGACCATTTGGCCATCCCAACCCCCCTAAACAGATACAAGGTAATTTAAAATAAAACTAGAGTTTCTAAATAAAACATGGAAGATTTGCGCTATTTGAATAAAACCAATTATACCAAATATTCGGACTAATTACTTTTTTTATGAATGAATGAAATGGGGTTTAACGTCCTACGCTTAAGCACCTAACCTGGGCTAATTGAAGACGGGTACTCTTTTATAGTATTTTTTTGTGACAATGTAAAAACCTCAATATAATTTCAAAAATAAGGCATAAACGTTATAAATATACTTTACTGTATAGTGTATTGACATGTCTAATAAATATACTTTATTGCATTGCGTTACATTTTTCAATTTTAAAGAGAAAAATAGACCGATCTCCATTGAAACGTTAAAAACATATACATGTATCATATTGACGCCAACTTTTACTTCATATGTTTGCAAATATTTACTATAAGGTCAAAAAAAGACCAATATCCATTGAAACGTTAAAAACATATTTCATACTGACATCGATTTTTACTTTAGTTTAGTGCGTTATGTGTTTGCAAATACAAATTTACTATAACGTCAAAGTATCACCAGTACTAGGCAGTAAAACGTTATAAACATATACTTTACTATATTGACATGTATAATAATTGTAATAAATATACTTTACTGTGGTGCATGTCTGCTACTAACCCATCGGTTTTTACTCAGGTGAACGAATATTTACTTTAGTTTGGTGCGTTATGTGTTGGCAAATATTTACTATCACGTCAAAGCAACGCCAATCGCCAGTGAAACGTTAAAAACATATTTCATATTGACGTCGACTTTTAGTTTAGTTTAAGTTTAGTGCGTTATATGTTTGCAAATATTTACTATACCGTCAAAGCAACGCCAGTCGGTAGTAAAACGTTATAAACGTTTACTTTAATATATATTGACATGTATCAGATTGTACTCAGATGAACGAATATGTACTTTAGTTTAGTGCGTTATGTGTTTGTAAATATTTACTATAACGTCAAAGTAACGCCAGTCGCCAGTAAAACGTTATAAACATTGACATGTATTGTAATAAATATACTTTACTGTGGTTCGTTATTGTGTTGCGTTACTGTGTTGCGTTACTGTGTTGCGTTACTGCAGTGCCTTACATGTCTGCTACCAACACCTCGGTTTTTATTCGGGTGAACGAATATTTACAATAATAACGTCGAAAAAAGGCCAGTATCCGGTAAAACGTTATAAACATACTTAAGTATATTGACATAGATATACTTTACTGTAGTGCGTTACATGGTGGCAAATATATAACCAACTAAGGTTTTACTAAGATGGGAGAATATTTACAATTACTTCAATAAATAATGATCAACAGCTTTATGGATAACATTCACTAGGTTAATTAATTGCAGCGTTTCAATGGGGACACTCTCACTGTTATCCCCATTGCTTGATAACGGTGAGTGTCCCCATTGAAACGTTGCAGTTAATAAACCTAGTGAATGTTATCCATAAAGCTGTTTGTTATTATATATCACTTTCACTAAATGCCATTCAAAGATACTTCAATAAATGACAAAACAAATATCCATTTTTTAACAAACAAAAACAAAAAGACTACAAATAACATAGGCTATAACAAGACAAATAATATCTTATTGGGATTTACTGTAAAAAAAATAATAACTTTCACAGTAAAACACCAGATTTCATTGGACCATTATAAATGCAAATACATGTATATACAAATATATCAGGTGTATCCGTACTAGTCTGGAGGCTTTGTGCGATAGGGTGTCCATCAAATGGACCCAAAACCAGACGAATATCTGGAAAACGCCGCAACGACGGACTGATTACCACTCGGCATCGTATTCTACCCAAATTTTCCTGAAGAAAAGTTGGGTCTGGTTTTGTGCCCATTTGATGGACACCCTCCCGCACTGAGCCTTCGGTCTATACTATAGATCAGATCATAAATTAACACAAAATAAATATTTATTTTGATTGTTCCCTGTGCAACAATAATATAAATACATCAATACAGTATGAATACATTCCAGGATTTATTTTTTTAAAGAATCTAAAGCACTGGGACAAACGTTTGACAGTCTCTTAATATTAATTTTATTTTTATGGGAGGGAATAGAAATAATGAACACATAATTATTGTCTTATATCCAACAGATCACTAAACAAACTAAAACATTATTGAAATAAACATTTTAATACGAAATAGACCAATTATTACTATGCCAAATTAATCTGCATGACTTGAATTTAGTCTCTAGGTCAGGGTGTTGCTGCTTGTATTATTATTACAATATAGATTACAACATTACAATTTTAATTCATTTATACCAAATAATTTGTATTCATTCAAATGCTACCAACTTTCTGGAAGCAGTTTTATATAAGCATTATAAGTTGCTTGTTGCTGTGTCAAATTATTGATATTATTTCCTCTACGACTGTATAAATATAAAAATTCTGAATAAATACTTTTTAAATCAAATGCTACCAATACAACATTATACTCATTATAACAATACCATATATCCATATATATTTATTCAAACAATATATTAAAATATAGATATCATCATCATCATTAACATGACAATGGACAGAATCAACAATATATATTAGAATATAACAATATATATTACAATATGTATGATCATTCAAACATTATAATATATCAGATTGCCCAGAAAAAAACTAGTCTACTTTTTAAAATGAAATAAATAAAAAACTACTGTATCTATAATTGTTTTTTAATTACTCCATTTGAAAAATTACTGTTTTTCATCCATTTATATCACCACCATTTAATTTATAAGTACACGGATCACCAATAAGAATCATTATAAATATACAAACATCAAACAAAATATTTAATTAAATTAGCCCTGACATAGATTTTACATTTGCTTTCAAGATTCTGGGTTATAAAATTAAACCCTGTCGAAATGAAATGGACTAGAGCAGTGATTAGAAGATACAGAAGGAGCTATTTTAATATACAGTACAACAAGGGCAATTTGAATAGACAGCAGGGGCTATTCTTATATACAGCGAGGGCAATTTGAATATACAGCAGGAGCTATTCTAATACACAGCAAGGGCAATTTGAATAGACAGCAGGGGCTATTCTAATACACAGCAAGGGCAATTTGAATAGACAGCAGGGGCTATTCTTATATACAGCGAGGGCAATTTGAATAGACAGCAGGAGCTATTCTAATATACAGCAAGGGCAATTTGAATAGACAGCAGGGGCTATTCTTATATACAGCGAGGGCAATTTGAATATACAGCAGGAGCTATTCTAATATACAGCAAGGGCAATTTGAATATACAGCAGGGGCAATTTGAATATACAGCAGGGGCTATTGTAATATACAGCAAGGGCAATTTGAATATATATCAGAGCAATTTGATTATATATATGGGCAGTATGGATAAAAATGTGGGACAATTTAAACATAAAGTGGGACAATTCAAATATAAAGCAGGGCAATTTGAAAATGGTACTTGGGATTGACTAAATTAATGTTTTAAATAAAAACACTCTGCAGTAAGCAGTAAACATCAAGTTTCGGGCTCGCATGAACTTGAGCTTGGTTTATATCAACTGAAAGAAATCTAATTGAATAAGGTTATTTTTATATAAGTTAAAATCAAGGTTAGGGCTCACACTAACTTGAATTTTATCATTTTGAGCTTGGTTTATATTAAATAAATAAAATCTAATTTAAAAAAAAATTGTTATCCAAGTTACATTTTCTCTTTTATTCAAAGTATTTATTATTGTAATTATATTTTTTCATTTAAGATATTTATTTTTTACATAACATTTTTTCCTTTAAAGTCTGTCTATATATTTTAATAATATTTTCTATTTTTTGTATTCATATTTGAAAATATATTTTGAATTATATTTTTATTTAAAGTATTTACATTTCAAATTACTTTTTATATTTTATTAGAAATTATATCTTGTATGTAAATTATTTATGTGAATTGTTTATATGTGAATTATTTATAGTTTTATGTGAACTATTTGTATTTTTTATGTGAATTATTTATATCTTTATGTGAATTATTGATATTTTTATGTGAAGTATTTGTATTTTTTATGTGAATTATTGGTATTTTTATGTGAAGTATTTGTATTTTTTATGTGAATTATTGGTATTTTTATGTGAAGTATTTGTATTTTTTATGTGAATTATTGGTATTTTTATGTGAATTTACATGAATTATTTATATCTTTATGTGAATTATTTATATCTTTATGTGAATTATTTATATCCTTATGTGAATTATTTATATCCTTATGTGAATTATTTATATCTTTATGTGAATTATTTATATCCTTATGTGAATTATTTATATCCTTATGTGAATTATTTATATCTTTATGTGAATTTATTTATATTTTTATGTAAACTATATATTTTTTTATGTGAACTATTTGTATTTTTTATGTGAATTATTTATATTTATATCTTAATAAAAGTATTTTTTATTAATAAAAGTATTTTTTTTATTAATAAAAGTATTTTTTTTATTAATAAAAGTATTTTTTTTATTAATAAAAGTATTTTTTTTATTAATAAAAGTATTTTTTATTAATAAAAGTATTTTTTATTAATAAAAGTATTTTTTATTAATAAAAGTATTTTTTATTAATAAGAGTATTTTTTTATTAATAAGAGTATTTTTTTATTAATAAGAGTATTTTTTATTAATAAGAGTATTTTTTATTAATAAAAGTATTTTTTTTATTAATAAAAGTATTTTTTATTAATAAAAGTATTTTTTATTAATAAAAGTATTTTTTATTAATAAAAGTATTTTTTATTAATAAAAGTATTTTTTATTAATAAAAGTATTTTTTATTAATAAAAGTATTTTTTATTAATAAAAGTATTTTTTATTAATAAAAGTATTTTTTATTAATAAAAGTATTTTTTATTAATAAAAGTATTTTTTATTAATAAAAGTATTTTTATTAATAAAAGTATTTTTATTTGAAGTATTTACATTTTATATTATACTTTTATTTTTGCAGGATTTATATTTAAATTATATTTTTCAAAATTTGATTGGCTATTATGCAAAGAAGTGTCATTGGTAAATATTTTGTACAGGAGAAAAAAATATCATAAAATTTTATTACTTACAACTGACCCAAAACAATAATTGAATGCAATAATTATATTTGAAAATGTAAAATTCAAAAAATAAAATAGATTGTGCTCTATGTTCCATCAAAGTTTATAAAATAAAAACTCTGAAAAAAATCTGTAATAACTAATAAAGATGATAAAACTAGGAATGTGGTATTGTCGATTCTTAATTTGAATACATCAAAAATTATTGACAATAAAAATGTTGAGCAGATCCCTTAAACTGAGCAAAAAAAATGTTTCAATGACAGACAATATTTATTGTTTCACAGTTTAATCCATGCTACACTAAACAAGTATTACACACAATAGGACTTCAATTTTTGTCTAATGGTTTGGATTGTTCGTACTTGGTTTTATTTTATTTTTACACTTTATAAATAATTGTATTAAATGTAATGTTAACGCTGTTTGTACGCTACCCACATCAATGAGTTCAAACTAAACTGTCTTATCAATTATTAAGTTTATAATTTTCATTTTCATTTTATCTGGCCTCATCCACAAAATATACATGTAAAGGCAATTAGTCATGGGCCCTGTTTCTCGAAACCCCAACATAAGATAAAATCAAAATTTTAGTAGATACCTTAATTTTGTTTGGCTAAGCACTAAAATCAATCTATCATTATCCAATCAATTAACTACAAATTTGGATTTGATCTTAGTTAAAATTTCGTGAAACAGCACCCAGTGTTTTGATTGTCTATATAATATTGTAAGGCAACAAGAGGTATCTATCAGCAATCCTGGAAATATGCCACCTGTCACAGACATTGTCAGAAGCAAATTCTGGCTTTCTATTTTAAGAGGTTTTGTTAATATCTTTCATAACTGTTCGACACAAAGTTCTAAATATGAGGTACGAGTTCAGCAGTACTCAACATTTTGTCAGGTACAGTTAGAAACAATATTTCAAGGCCTGTCATATCATTTAGAAGTCCCAGGCTTCCTGTTTACTGTAATTCTAGACATTCCTTCCTGTTTACTGTAGTTCTAGACATTCCTTCCTGCTTACTGTAGTTCTAGACATGTAACTCTAGACATTCCTTCCTGTTTACTGTAGTTCTAGACATTCCTTCCTGCTTACTGTAGTTCTAGACATGTAACTCTAGACATTCCTTCCTGTTTACTGTAGTTCTAGACATTCCTTCCTGCTCACTGTAATTCTAGACATTCCTTCCTGCTTACTGTAGTTCTAGACATTCCTTCCTGTTTACTTTAGTTTTAGACATTCCTCCCTGCTGACTATTGTTCTAGACATTTTTTTTTTTTTTAAACCACATTTTATTCAGGATGTCGGAATGGGATTGGGGAACAGGCTTAGCCTATGTAAAACCCCTCTCCCTAAATAATATGTTTATACATATATATTATTTGCACCAAATTCCAGACATTCCTTCCTGCATACTGTAGTTTTAGACATTCCTTCCTTTTTACATTCCTTCCTGTTTACTCCTAGTACTAGACAATCCTTATTGTTTACTGTAGTTCTAGGCATTCATCACACGTTGACATAGTTTCGTAATTATAATCTTCAACCTGAACAGTTATGTGGAAAAAGTCAAATTCTGATTTAAGCATTTTGGTGGCTACTTGTAGTACCTTTTGATGGCCGACCTCTTTATCTGAAATAACACAAAAGTTTTACAACAAATATTCGACTATTAAAACAAATGCTATTTTGGGCCTGATAAAGGAAACAGGTTTAGGTACTGAAGCCCAGGGTTCTTCGACATCTGGAGGGGCTCAAGATATTAAATGAAATAACAGTTGATCAGGACTGGATTAAGGCATGGTGTTTAGTTGCTGCTGCCCGAGGGTTTCCTCCAGCTGGATGACATCCAGAGATTAATGTATGGTTATTTCCATTGGGAAAGAGAGAATGGGGTTTAACGTCCACTCAACACAACTAGGTCATTTTGGGACTAACATATGGTTTAATTTTATTAGCTGTGGGAGGAAACTGGAGGGCCCGCAGGATACCCACGAGGTTGAGAAGGCGCCCCATCTCCATACGCTCACACCAGGGCTCAAAAACACAGCCGCAAATCAGAGGTGGCCGGCCAGCTAGAGGTCGAAGCGCGGCACTCTAGACCACTAGGGGTTTAATGTCCACTCAACACAAACTAGGTCATTCTGGGACCAACATATGGTTTGAATTTTTATTTTAATAATTCGCTTGCGCATAGGTTTTTTTTAGCAATGGGAGGAAACCTGACGACCCTGAGAAAATCCACAAGGTTGGATAGGCCACCCTACTCCTTGTCACGTACGACCAGGGTTTCGATGCCAGTTGACTCAATGACAGACCCTACGATACAATGTGCACACGCTAACCATTCGGCCATCCAACCCCCACTCTTTCTAGGAGCTTTATTGTTATTGTATCTTACAAAACGATATATGAAAAGTTAAAGATAACTACTCTTAGGTATTAAATACATAAAAATATAACAGTTTTTGAAAAAAGAACATCATTATTTGTCGATTTTATCTTTTTGGGTATTGTTGTTGATCAAAAACAGCAACTGAGTTTCTGGACAATTAACCTAATATTTATTGTCATTAATTTCAGGTAAATAAGCTTATCGGTTTATGTAAGCATGGTTGGGTTGTTGTTGATGAAAGTAGTGTATATATGAATAATGATTACCTCATTACTAGAGTGTTTACAAATAAACATTACCTAGTAAAAAGTGTATTAATGAAGAGAGTGAGAAAGAGAGATAGGGAGAGAGAGAGAGGGGGGGGTAACCTTCACTCGACACAAACTAGGTCATTTTGAGACTAACATATGGTTTTAATTTTTTATTTCAATAATTCGCTTACGCGTAGGGGTCTTTAGCAGTGGGAGGAAACCGGAGTGCCCGGAGGAAACCCACAAGGTTGAGAAGATATTCCTCAATCCTACACCGCTGACAAGGGGAAAGCATGCCAGAAAATCCTAAGCAACCTTCTCAGTACAAACCAGAATTGAACCTGGGACCTTGGCCCTGTTTCTCAAAATCTTAACTTAATTCTAATTTGATTGGCTAAGCACTAAAACCAATCTAATATTAATATAATCAGATTACTAAAATTTGGATTTTATTTTTGTTAAAATTTTGTAAAACAGGCTCCTGGTTATCAAACTAGTGTCTTACTCACTGTGGCCTCCTCCTCCAAGAGAGAGAGTGAGAGAGAGAGAAATGGGGTTTTAACGTCCACTCAACACAACTAGGTCATTTCGGGACTAACATATGGTTTATTTCAATAATTCCCTTGTGCGTAGGGGTCTTTAGCGGTGGGAGGAAACTGGAGTGTCTGGAGGAAACCCACGAGGTTGAGAAGGCACCCCTATCTCCATGCGACATACTCTCACACAAGGGCTCGTGGAAACCACAGCCGCAAGCCAGAGGTGGCCGGCCAACTAGAGGTCGAAGTGCGGCACGCTCGACCACTAGGCCATCACAGGCCTTGTCTTTAAAGACAATGAGGCGCGCGAAAAATGCGCGCCAACCAACAAAAATTGTTCAATTTTCACGCGCCTCGTAGTAACGATATATTGTACGCAGAGATACTATCGCAGAGACATCGGTCAGACCTCGCGCACGGGCTATAATCGTCTGAAATGTAATCCGCGAGAGTAAGGCATTACTCGCGCAAACATTTCTGGAAAATTTTAATCCAAAAATGTATTTCAATTCAGTTCGACGATAGAATACAAGGCGAAAATCCAACTCCGTGTCCGGTTGTACGTGATGTTACTAAGAATAGAATAAAGTAAAAATAGAAGGCGTCCATTGATTGGACAATAAGAAATTATTTCCGGCTTGCAACATAGAATTTTTATGATTGGTTAATTTAACTGAAACTTAAAGTAGAATTCTCGCGAGAAATTTTACGAGATATGAAAATTTGTAGAATGCTGTAATGACTATAATACCATTTTCTAGTCTTCGAGACTATATTTTGAATAGTGGTTTCATTTTAAAATAAAAATTAAACAAGCTAGAAATGCCGAGAACTATTTGGATTGGAATAACAAGAAAAGCTGCGTCGACATTGACGTACGTACGAGTGCTATTATTATTACATTATTATTAGTAATAGTATATTTTAGCAGACATCGTGGGGTGACAGTACATGTACATTCTACGGCTTTCAAACATCAAATGCATATTGCAAAAGGGTAGAGATGTATTTCTGAAAACCTTCTAATTTGAGCTAAACAGGATAACGGAAAACTTTTGTTATAAAGATGAATATGACCCAAAACGACAAGGGTCTTATACTATACTATACATTAGAATTTACACACGACTACTATATTATTAATAAGTTCACCGGTTCTCTTTGTTCTGTCAATAGGACCTTTCATATTTTTAAAAAAAGTAAACTTCTATTATTTTTTACATTCAGCCAAAATAAATTGGACAAATATATGCTTTTATTATTCTTTACTATATTAATCTAGGCACACGCATAAACAGGTTTTCTTTTTGGAATTAGAATGAATAAAAGTTCAAGTATTGAATTAATATTAATAATATTACAAATGACAAGAAGGCTCACTTCTCTAGTGAGCATAATCATGAGCATGACATAGAGATGGTGTGACTGAGCATGCTGAGGACTGGACTTGGTCTGAAGAGTCGAGTGTACCCAAAAAGCACTCACAATCAATTATCCACACATTACATGCATAATGGCAATGCTGTTCACTTCTCAGATGTTAGTCCACAGCATTGTTGCGGTAAGTGCTCGCCTACCCCCCCAAAAGAAATTTGAGGTGAGCACTTTTCTGCTCGCCTGCAATATTTTGAGGACAAGGCCTGCCATCACACCCCCCCTCCTCCAAGAGAGTGAGGGAGTAAACACAATCTAAATTTAGGTACATGTCATGTGCTACATGTAAATGAGAAATTCCAACTGGTAAAGTTTCTTTTACATGCTGGTCAATTGAACTGTTAGTCAGTGAGAGAAATGGGGATCAACGTCCATTCAACCCATACTAGATCATTTCGGGACTAAAATATGGTTTAACATTATTTCAACAATCCGCTTGCACGTAGGGGTCTTTAACAGTGTGAGGAAACCGGAGACCCAGAGAAACCCACGATGTTGGATTATGAAGTCTTTATAAATAAAGTCTAGCTAAAATCTGAATATACAAATAAAAGTAGAAAAATATCGATATCACAAAATGTATCGATATGTGTATTAATCAGGAACAATCGTTTTGCAATATATCGATATTTCAATACTTTTTTGACAGTCCTAATATACATGACATGAACGTACCTTTTGCTATATGAACTGCCAGTGCATTACGCCCTAGAGTTAAGGACCATATATGGAGGCTATGAACCATCTTGACGCCATCTATAGATTTTAAATGATCTTTTATATATTCATATCCTATATCTCTCGGAACACCTGTTAAAATAATAAAAATAATAATCATTAAATATGAACAACCTTGACAACAAAACTGCGCACTAATTTTGAATACCGGTAGTTTTATTTAATTGTTTTTACAACTTTTCACAATAAATCTGCACTAGAAAATTCTGAATTTATAAAACATAGATTGCCAGCCAACAAAAATTTGACCACCAACAGCTAAGACACCCAAGCAATTATGAGCTAAACAACTCATAAAAATTTCAAAAATAACAAACTCAGCACTAACTTAAATTATGTGGGGTGGCTTAATGTATATGAAATGAAATGGGGTTTAACGTCCTACTGTTCTGCTCCTAAACTGGGCAAATGAAGACGGTCATACGCAATCTACTCTTATATCAAATTCCAACTGCCATGGGATCTTTTACATGCACACCAATGTGTACGCGGGATCTCTGAATGACTAGACAGCTGACCTTGTCAGGCCCTCCATCCTGCATCACTGACATGGGGAAACCACGGCGGAAAATCAAGATGAACTTTCTCGGGTAATGCTGGGATCGAACACTCGACCTCTATGCCAGATGACCCCAAACCATGCCAGATGACCCAATGACAGACCTTATGATCTAATGTGAATGTATTTAACTATTTAGCCACCAGGTCCCAGTTAACCCTCAACAAATGATATAGTCACTTGTACTAAATGACCAATTAAAACATTCTGTCATCATATAACTGACTTTTATACCATTTTTTAAAAAGTAATAAATGCCAGTTTTGACCTACATAACACATAATAAAAAGGTAATTTTCTGTCCCCCCAAAAAACATTTGGCTTGTTAAACTGATTAATGATCCACCTATAAATAAATTCAATGTTACATCACTTAGAAATCAGCCCCAGGCACTATCATCAAGTTTTAGAGATATGTTACCAGAAAAGTATTTATCAAGTGGCTATTTCCAATAAAAGAATGGAATGAATGAATGAAATGGGGTTTAACGTCCTACCCTTAAGCACCTAACCTGGGCCAATTGAAGACGGGCATACGCCAACAGTGTGCTATGAGGGAAATTTTGCCCGGGCAGCGGCGCTACGGCCTACTCTTATATCTAATTCCAACTGCCAAGGGATCTTTTACGTGAACTCCAATTTGTACACGGGACCTCGGTTTTTCGTCCCATCCGAACGACTAGGCAGCTGTCCTTGTCAGGTCCTCCTTCTGCATCACTGACAAGGGGAAATCACGCCGGAAAAATAAAAGAATGGCAATCTTGGTTTTATATGGAAAGTAGAAATTTATATATTTACTTGTAAAAAATGTTTTAGTGTAATTGACCTTTAACCGCACATTACGTGATTGTATTCATAATATTTGCCTTTGTTGTATTTCGTTGTGTTGCGAACTAGTATTGGAAGATGTTGGTAAAATTCAATCTTACTAGACATATACTGGATTCTTGGCTGTGTATTGTTGCCTGGCAACCTATGTTTAGATGGCATCTATTTAGTTACGGCTACATATTGAATTTTCAAAACAAATAAATTTGTGTATTTTATCCTGAAGTCCCATTGATACAGAGTAGATGAAATACACCGCAGTTATATGGTGATCGATCAAATAATAGTGGTGATATTGGGACGGTTGCTCAAAACTAAGTTATTTTAATGATCCGTTAAACTCTTAACGGACATATATTGGTAACTTGTTGTTTGCGTTAAATTTACTACAGAAAACACTATAGAATATTTTATTTTTTCCTTTAGAAATATTCGCATGAATCTGTAGGAAAAATTTGCACCACAGAATGTTTGGGGCCTTTATTTCCAGCAACAATCCTTCTCTCCGTTAAAGTTAACCGATCGTTAAAAGATAACAGAGCTTTGAGCAACCGGCCCTCAGGCTACAAGTTCGTTTATTTGATCGAAGGTCTTGAAATACACAATACCTTACCTTCTAACATAACGCGTAAAGTATCTCTTAATACAGCTATAGTTGTTATCAATACCAATAAGGAAAATATAAACGTACAAATAGGATCGGCTAGACGATACTTTTCTTCAGGCTGTAAGGAATGAATTAAAATCTAATTACAAAGAAAAGTAATATAATTAAGATAATAAATAATAGAGGAATTGCTGTATGTTATGCTACTAAGTTATAGCGAAAGCTAATGCCCGAGAGTTCTTGTTCATTGGATCCTTTTTGCTAAGATATCATCTCTATTCGATACCCGGTGTTTTGAGATGGGAACTTTATGGCGTGGTACCCGCTTGTCGAGCAGGACAGAACATCTGACAAGGGACAACATACAGTTGTAATTTAATATAAGAGTAAGCCGTAATGCCTCGGTCTGGGCAAAAATACCGAACATATGACGTATACCCGTCTTCATAACCTCAGTCAAAGCAGAACAGTAGAATGTTAAACCCCATTTCATTTCATCTCCTTGCAAGGCCCTCTGTCCTACATCATTGAGAAGTGAGAAAGTCGGGTTGGAAAATCTCAAGGAATTCACAGTCCAACACTGGGATCGAACCCAAGACCCACAGGTTGGCTCCCAATCATGTTAAGAAATGAAATGAAATGGGGTTTAACGTTCTACTGCTCCTAACCTGGGCTAATTGAAGACAGGCATTTACCATACAGTGTGCTATGAGGGAAATTTTGATCTGCGGCGGCGCTGCGGCTTTCTCTTACATCGAATTCCAACTGCCAAAAATCTTTTAGGTGCATGCCAATGTGTACACGGGATCTCGTTTTTTTTGGCCATCCGAACGACTACACAGCTGTCCTTGTGACTGACAAGGGGGAACCTTGCTGGAAAATCTGGATGAACTTTCTAGGCCAATGCAGGGATCGAACACCCAACCTCCAGGCTAGTGAGCCATCACCTTACCTTATAAGCCACCGTGATCCCCCTTAGCCATGTGTAGAACAATGGTGCAAATAGAAATGTAGTCATAGCGATATGTAGTCATAGTGATCATGTACCTACCTTAAATTTAATTATTAAAGCAGCAATAAAAACACCTATACTTTGAATAATATCACCAACAACGTGTATAAAAGCTGCTCGCACGTTAATATTTTTTTGTTTTGGGACGACTATTTCCTCGTCGTCCTCTATAGGATTTCCCACCATTGTTAACTGGTGATATTCTGAAGGGTTGTGGTTGTGACTGTGACCGTGACTATTTGCAGCAGAGTGAGAATGATTATGACCAAATTTGGAATGTGAAGAAACTGAGCAACAGAACGCTTCAGAATGTAGAACACCAGCCATCCTGAAAAACAATTTTTCATATATAACCAGCGGTTGCCGTGGAAATACGCCCATATTTTGCAAGAGATGAACAGAGAACGGACTAAAAACATTGTGCAATCGCAGGTGCCATAAATCAAAGAAGTGACGGTCCGATACGCACGAATATCGAAAGTAACAGAGTTTTGGATAAACATATATATTAAAATTGAATAGAAATTGTAACGTGTAATGTGTCTACAAACAAACAAATAGTGGACAGAAGGAAGGGTAATAATTGTGACCTGTAGAGTGTCCATAAGCGAAACACGCGATTTTTTGTAGAATCCAGGGGAATAATCTATTAAGTTACTATTCGATACATGCCAATTTCAAAGGAACCAAGATCTTTGGAAGATAAACCTTTATTTCTAGTTTCGTCAAAATCAGATGAAAATTGTGACCTGTATATAGAGTGTCCACACTCCACAAACAAATTGTGCCTGGGTCAACGGATAAAAACTGTGATCTGTAGAGTGTTCATGAGCTAAAAATGTGATTTTTTGTACAATCAGGGGCCTTAATCTATGAAGTTACTATCTGGTACATGTGAATTCCAATCGAACCAAGATCTGTGACCTGTCAAGTATGCACAAGCTAAAAGCACAATTTTTCATACAATTAGGGGCCATAATCTATGAAGTTACAGTCTGATACATTTCAAAACAAACCAAGATCTTTAGGAGATAAACCTATATTTCAAGTTTTGTCCAAATCAAATGTAAATTGTGGATTGGCATCCGGACAGACAGGGGTGACAACAATTTATGTCCAAATGAAAATAAATACTTTTTGATTAAACATGCACAGTCAAAAATACTTTAAACTAACTATTACTTATAGGGCTCGAAATTCGTTTTTTTGATCGAAGGCCAACTTTGGCCTACGATAGGCCAAAGTGCAACCTCGATCCAAGGCCAAAAATTGAAAATCCACGGCCAAGTCATGAATTATGTAATATGTTATAAATCTGTTTATTGTAGATCTTTTTATTACTTTTACAAAAATAATACATCCTTACAGTGGGGGACGGGGGTATAATTCTTATCGTATCGTTTTTAGAATGATTGGTATGGAAATCCCCCGAAACGTGACGCCAGAGCGGTACGTATTTTCCCGCTAGTGTCTCCCGTACATAAAGGTAATTGCGCTTATATTTCGACAATTTTTTAGTCCTATTATTTGCACTTATTGAGGTCGATATCAAAGTATTTATAAGACACTCGCTATTAATATATTTAACTGAAAATCTAATCCAAAATCGCGGATTGAAACTGGAAAGTCGGCTAATTTCCAGTCAAATGCCATTCAAATGGCTTCCGATTTCACGCTAAGCCACGACGCATGAAATAGTACTCTTCGCCAGAGAATGGTCATAGACCATCGACAGACTTTTACTAACCATGGGATAAAATAATAGTTATGGAAAAAAAAACCTTGTACAGGTCTGTGGTTTTTTTTTTTAGTACGCTCCTCATGTACTCAGATACGCTTCGCAACAAGTTTTCCGTCAAATTCAGCCAATCATGAGATCTGTTTACGAATCGGAAGTAAAGGATTTACCTCCCCTTTAAAAGTGAAACTAGATGTGGCCATTTTCCGTGAGAAGTTTCCTCTCGTGCGGGAATCCGCGAGTCCTACAGAAAAAACAGACACGTCTGATTTCAATGCCGTTTATCGATAGCAAAAAAAACTATCGACACCCAGCACTAATCGGCGGCCATACATGGCCGTGGATATTTAAAAATCGGCCACGAATCTGCGGCCAAATTCTAAAATTCAGAGGCCATGGCCGCCGAAGCCGACGGCAGTGTCGAGCCCTGATTACTAATTTGTTTTGTACGAACGATCAAATTTCCTTTGGGACAAACAAGGCATCTTTTACGTGCATGCCAATGTGTACACAGGACCTTGGGTTTTAATCCTATCCAAATGACTATGCATTGTCCATTGCCAAGTCCTTCGTCTTGCAAGGGGGAACCACGCCAAAAAAAACCCTGATGAACTTTCTCAACCAATGTTGGGATCAAACAACCTTTTACCTGCGGAGCCACAGAGGCTCCAGACAAACAAAGTGGTACGAAAGAAGAAATACTGCTAAAGTCATACAGATATATGACGCCAATATTTCAAAGAACTCTTTCAAGTGTAGATTTTATTTTTGGGGAGAAAGTTGTGCATTAATTTTCATGTCTTTTTAATTAAATTTTCATTTTATAATAAATAAAGAAAAAACAAGCTTGATATGGTTTGATCTAAATTTAAGTGGGACACACAAAAAAAGTATTACGAAAGCATATAATTAATACCACTGTCATAAAGAGAAAAAAAACATGATTAATCTAAATTAAAATGGGACACACAAAAAAAGGTGTTACGAAAGCAAAGAATTAATACAAACGTCATAAACACAAAAAAAAACCATGTTTGATTGAAATGTGGGACACCCAAAAAAATAGTGTTACGAAAGCTGGGAATTGATCATAACGTCACAAAACTAGATGACACCTATCATAAAAAAGCCCAGTCACAGGTGATTTGTTACCTCATGTAACTGAAATGAACCATGAAACAACTATTTAGGAGATTATACAATACTTCCAGCCCCGAGGTCACAAATCATTATCAAGAATTTAATCAAAATTGATCACCATGTACTAAAATATAGTCCTTTATAAAACTTTTGTTGTTTTAATGTATCAAATACACCAATAAGAAACTATGTGCGAAGTTTTGTGTTTCTGGATCAAAGCCATTTCTCATAAACAGTGATTGAAAGTTGATTAATGAAAATACACAAATATCAAATCAAGTCAATGGAATGAATGAATGAAATGGGGTTTAACGTCCTACGCTTAAGCACCGTACCTGGGCCAATTGAAGACGGGCATACGCCATACAGTGTGCTATGAGGGAAATTTTTGCCCGGGCAGCGGCGCTACGGCCTACTCTTATATCGAATTCCAACTGCCAAGGGATCTTTTACGTGCACTCCAATTTGTACACGGGACCTCGGTTTTTCGTCCCATCCGAACGACTAGGCAGCTGTCCTTGTCAGGCCCTCCTTCTGCATCACTGACAAGGGGAAATCACGCCGGAAAATCGAGATGAACTTTCTCGGCCAATGCAGGGATCGAACACTCAACCTCCAGGCTAGCGAACCAGCGCCTTATCCACTTAGCCACCGTGATCCCCTCAAGTCAATGGAATCAGGCACCAGCCATAAACGGTCACTGCTGAGTGTGTACAGTTTCGGGCCTGTAATAATATAGGCTTATCACAAAATGAAAATAATAGTTATTTACAAGAAAGAGGTAATGTGAAAGGTCTTGACAATGTTTGTCTTCTAAATAACAATGGCCTACCAGCAGATGCCAAGAAAATGTCGAAAAATTTAACATAAAAAAGGGCCATAAATTAATACATGACCTAGATGACATCGCGCCTGGTACGTTCGTGCATTTTTTATGCGCGAACTCTTAGTTTTTCTATTACTGGCACGCGCACAGGCACTATTTTTTTGGTTTCACATGTACCAAAATCTGGGATTTCGCGCGTAGGTACTTTTGAGGTATTAGCCTGTTAAGCATAACACTTGCCACTGTACCTGTGTATCGCTAATTATAAACCGAATGTTTGAAGACCGTTCATATTTATTACGCACAGAATTTTCAGTACAGTGTTGATTCACGCTCAAATTGTTAGGAAGCAAACCATTGTGATTATTTTCTCAACAGTGTATGAACTTATTCATAGCGATAATATCCTTACACCGAGAGAAAGTATCTAGTCTCGGTGAATAGAACCATGGTTGTCTGGTAGAAAATTACTTTTGTATTTTTTGGAACGGTAAACAGTGTTTTTAGAAGCAAACTAACCTGCCGCACATGAGGAAGTCATTATACTAATAATAAAAAGGCGAGAACTCTTTTTGCAGCAGAGGTTTATCACTGAGTAATAGGTCAAGGTTAAAACATACAGTACGCGCATTGCGGAGGTTTGATGAAACACAATATTACCATGTTTTTTATCGTGGAATTCCGTGAATTACCGAGTGAATATCGAGTGACATGATACGACTGACAGAGCAGCCCGGAGTCGAACAATTGCACCCGAGATGTCTTCGTCAGCTAGTTTCAAAATGGCGTACAACCAGTGCAAGGGGGAAAAGACGACAATAAAATCAGAAATATGTTATTTATTATTGTCGGACTTATTACATCACTCCTGTCTAACAAATCATAAAGCTGTGGTGTTACGGTGGCGGCATAGTATTTCACCGTAACACCACAGCCACTGTAACCATTCATAATACATCTAACTATCACTCCCTACACATTTCCCCTCGTCTACTTTCCCAAACGTCAACAACACATCTCATACATCCATTTCGCTGATTAACCCTTGTACCATGTCTACTGGATATCCATCTTGGGATCCAAGTTGTGGTATATATGTTACAGTGACAATGTCTACAATCAGGCAATGTGTACAATAATTTTGTAACCCTAACCCTATGACTAACCCTAACCCCCACCCCGAATCCTTACCCGGAGACTACTCCTAACCCTAACCCTGCAGTTCATTGATTGGTTATTTCAGGCATTGTACACATTTCCTGATTGTAGACATTGACTGTCCATCCCTGTACTGGGTGAATGGCTGTATTATTTACTACCTGGTCATAATAATAACATGGACTTAATCACCTCCTCTTTAAATCTAGCAGATGATAGTGTTAGTGAAAAAATTATGATTTTTTTTTTTGGATAAAATTTCATTTTTTTTTATATCATAAAATATTGTACGTGATACAAACAAATTTTCTTAGATTATCTTATGAAAAAATATGTACTAGCTATGTGTCAAGTTTTAATGAAAAATACTTTTTATACAGAAGATTAATTATTTCGAACACATATTCTGCTTATTATATATTTCTCCTGAATGACCATTGTTTTAAAAAATTTCTTACAAAAATTATTTTTTAAAATATTAATCTTATTGAAAACTCAAACACTGTTATATCTAATTTTCGTCACACTATATTGTGTGGTGCCAATTTTGTTGGGTTGAGAAAATGAAAGAGAGAGAGAGAAATGGGGTTTAACGTCCACTCAACACAACTAGGTCATGTCATGACTTAACATATGGTTTAATTTTATTTCAATAATTCACATGCAAGTAGGGATCTTTAGCAGTTGGAGGAAACCAGAGTACCCAGAGGAAACCCGGGAGATTGAGAAGGCGCCCCTATCTCCATGCCACATACGCTCACACCAGGGCTCGAAACCACAGCCGCAAGCCAGAGGTGACCGGCCAGCTATAGGTTGAAGCACAGCAATCTAGACCACTAGGCCATCCCAACCCCCCTGAGAAAATGAAATTACAGAAAGTTCCCCTAGTCGTCTAGATAGGATAGAAAAATAATTTAAAAAAACATCAATTTCAAACTTGTTCAATAAAATTAAACCAAATATGAACAATCAAATATTAGATCTCATTTTCTTCATACTATATTGTGAGGTGTCAATTTTGATGGGTTGAGACAGTGCAGATGGGATGGAAACCGAGGTCATGTGTATACCTTAGACACACGTTAAAGATCCCCAGACAATTGGGAATCAAAAAAAAGTAAGTGGAAATGAGAAATAACAGGCGAAAAATCGAAGTCATGTCTGTCTTTATTATTAGGCTGTTCTGTGCAGAAAAATAGGACTTTATTTCCTTTTCCTAATGTTTAATATTAAATGTTCAGATATGCACATATTCATTTTTATGTTTAGTGCAGAAAAATATGCTATTATTTCCTTTTATTATTCCCTTTTCTACATGGAGTTCTAATGTTTAATATCTAATGCCAATCATTATGCGCATATTTATTAGTCTGTTTGGTGGAGATCAGTAGGACTATATACCATGTTTTATTCATTCTTCATTTCTTTTTTCTTGATACATTCCCTATTATTAATATTATCAGAGATGAAAGTGGCTGATGGCCAAAATTCCTGAAAATATTTTTGTAACCTGGATGAGCAGCAAAAGTGCGATTAACGAGCGCCAGAGACGCGAGGCTCGAACACCGATGGCACGAGGAAATTTTTTGAAAAAATGGAAGGCAGTGGTGCATTCTGGTGATATCTGAAACTAAAATTAAGACAAATCTGGGGGTTTGTTTTCAATTTTGAAAGATTTAAAAAAAAAGACAAATTTCACCAAAATATCAAATTCCGGAATTCCGGGAAAATCCGGAAGACTTTCTTCTCTGATATTAAATATGTCAGCCCCCACAAGATAATTATAATTGTAAGCTTGTCTAGTTTTAATATTAAATATGTCAGCCCTCACAAGATAATTATAATTGTAAGCTTGCCTAGTTTTAATATTAAATATGTCAGCCCTCACAAGATAATTATAATTGTAAGCTTGCCTAGTTTTAATATTAAATATGTCAGCCCCCACAAGATAATTTTAATTGTAAGCTTGTCTAGTTTTAATATTAAATATGTCAGCCCCCACAAGATAATTATAATTGTACAACTGTAAGGTTGCCTCGTTTTAATATTAAATATGTCAGCCCCAACAAGATAATTATAATTGTACAACTGTGTAAGCTTGCCTCGTATTAATACTAAATGGGCAGACTTTAAAAGAACATAATAATTATTGTTTAACAGTAAGCAATTTATGATTTAATGGTTTTTATAGATTTATATTCTATTCAACACCTGCGTTATAAAATAATTCACAACAAAATAGTTAATCAGAAAGGTATTTTGAATTGATTTTTCTGTGTATTATTACTTATATACTTCATTATTATGTTTTTTAATGTTCCTTTCTCAATCGGGGGGTTGGATGGCTGAAAGGTTAGCGTGCACGCTGTATCATAAAGCCTGTCATTGAGTTAACTGGCATGGTTTCGAATCCCCGGTTGTACGTTGCAAGGAGTAGGGTCTCCTGTCAAACCTCATGGGTTTTTTCCAGGTCCTCCAGTTTTCTCCCACTGCTAAAGACCAAAGAATAAAATTAAACCATATGTTAGTCCCGAAATGAACTAGTTTGTGTTGAGAGGATGTTAAACCCCATTTCCCTCTCTCCCTCTTACTCAATCTGTTTTACATATAGATCATTATTGTTTTCGTGTAAGCTTTCAAACTATATTCTACGCCCCCCCACCCTGAAAATTAGAGAGAGAGTTTTAAACATGTCATTTCGGGACTAACAAATAATGTATTTCTACTTCAAGTTATTGCGTAGGGATTTTAAATAGAGTGAGAGGTTTTAACGTTTGTCATTTCAGGACTAACATTTAATGCATTTCTACTTTAAGTTTTTTATGTTTCTGTATGTTATTTTTACTTTAGAATTATGAATGTGTGACGTCTAATGTTGTTTCCTATCCGATCAAAATAATGTCCAATTAAAGTCACTTTCCCGCTAACAAACTTTGTGATTTCATGATATATTTGGACTTAAAACATATTCAAACTAATTAATCTATCAAAAATTTGCTTCAGATCTTTTTCAAAACACTGAATTTGTGAGAGAAACCCTGCTGTAAAAAATCGTTTAAAAGAGGTCAGGTGAACTCTTACTAGTACAACTGGTCTGGGACCGGTTGCTCAAAGCTCCGTTATCTTTTAACGATCCGTTAACTTTAACGTAGAGAAAGATTGTTGCTGGAAATAAAGGCGCCAAACATTCTGTGGTGCAAATTTTTCCTATAGATTTATGCTAATATAAAAAATAAAGTATTCTATAGTGTTTTCTATAGAAATTCAATGGAAAGTTAACAAACAACACGTTACCAAGATACGTCCGTTAGAGTTTAACGGACCGTTAAAATAATTTAGTTTTGAGCAACCGACCCCAGATCTTTATATATTTATATAGTGTAGGCCACCAAAAGTATAAAACTATATAGATCTGACAACACAAGGTACAATTTTATAGATACACAATTACTGAGTTTGATACTAAGTGACGTTTCGACGAGGATACTCTCGTCTTTATCAAGCAAATTGTGTATCCATAAAATTGTACCTTGTGTTATTATGTTCAATTACTAAATGCCAATCAAAGAATATATAGATCTGTATTTTAATCAGATTGGCACTGGTGCTGAAAAGTGGGATGTTTTTAAACTTCTTTTTTCATTTATTTTACCACACAGAAAATAATATGTCCGATGTTTATATCTGAAGATATAATTGGGGTTTAACGCCCACTCAGCCATCCAACCCCTCTTAATAAGATTGAAGATATAATTGGGGTTTCAGGGACATTTATTGTACGGATTTTTAATAACAGATCATTAGTAGTGGAAAATACCAAATCTTTTTGCGGATACTCAATAACATCAATGACATAACTGGATTTCCGAAGATAGTTTTATGGATTAACCATCTCAAATTAAAGAGCTCTGAACCATCAAAATGTTCTTAGTATATCTAAAGATCAGGATAAAAAGGAAATTATATGATATACCCCCATTCATTAAAGACAGAGATGACATCATATAAAATAAATGTGTTTGTACGCAAGATTGATGCACTAAAGAGTTTAAAGGGCCAATCTCGATTATAGTTTGGAGAATAAAGCTGAATAATTTTGTGTTAAAAGCCCTTAAAACCAAATGTGATACATTTTCAAACAACTTAAACCTGACGGTCTTTATCTGGAAATGGAGAACGGTGTCCCAAGCTGTATTATAGGGTGTCTGGATAATACCAGATTTAATCCATAAACATAACGTATATAGGTGACATTTACTTTTCATTATCAGGTTACCCAAAATCTTATATGGGTTAGTATCCGGATTATAAGCGGTCTTGACGTTCACATCCAAACGAAATGATATTTTGAGACAAGGTAAAAACACGATTCCTCTATATTTTGCCTAGATTTTTATTTCTAAGACTCTGTTCAAATCGAGTTTGTCCCTTTAACAATACAAGAGTTGTTCTTTGAATGGCATTTAGTAACTGGATAGAATAACAACAAAACACATACTTATGGAAAACAGCTACTAGTGTATTTTAAGGCGACGTTTCGTAGAGTATATAATACAAGAGTTGTGTGCAAAAGTAGATTTCAAAGTCACATTGACCACAAGATCCAATTTATTAAAATATTTTCTTACAATTTATCTGAACATCTTTTTCCCGGGGTATAAATGTATGTTTTTTTATATGTTTTATGTCGGTTTGCACTTGATGTATGAATGAAAACAATTTAACAATGTCATATAGAATTAAATAAAATGTAATAAAATACAACATATGTGGTTTATGCTCTATATAATATAATCGTCATTGAAAAAAATTCATACAAAAAGGTTAAACAGTATTAGTTTAACAAAGACCACTAGGATCGATATCTGTAACGATATGCGAATACTTGTTGAAACGTCCGTGGTGCTATGGATATAAACCAGCGATTGTTTTTCCATATAAACTGTGTTGTGTTTTTTAACAAATTTCAAGAATGTCTGATTAAACCAGACATTGATTCAGGGCTGTAAACATGAACTTTGTTTACATTAGAAACACGAATATGTTACAAGAATCAAATCAATTCTACATCTCTTTTACCATGGAACTTGATAATAAAATTAGTATCTCAAGGAGAGAGAGAATGAGAGAGAGAGAGAGATGGGGTTTAACCTCCACTCGACACAAACTATGTCATTTTGGGACTAAAATATGGTTTTAATTTTATTTCAATAATTCGCTTGCGCGTAGGGGTCTTTAGCAGTAGGAGTAAACTGGAGGACCTAGAGAAAAAACCACGAAGTAGGGCCGGCGACCCTACTCCTTGTCACATACAACCGGGGATTTGAAACCATGCCAGTTGACTTAATGACAGACTTTATGATACAGCATGCACACGCTAACCATTCAGCCATCCAACCTCCTATTTACATTATGAACAGAAAAGGTTACAGGAATGAAACAAATTCTGCATCTCCTCTATCATGGGCCTTATACTTATAGTATTTAATAATACATAAACACACTAATATATTCTATATAATCAATAGATAAACACAATAATATTATAGTATTTACATTTGTCGTCAACAATCAGGCAGTTTAAAGATCCAATATTCAAGAGCGAAATCTGCCTATTGCAGGTCTTTCTTTAGGCTTTAAATGTTCTATAAAACCTAATTAAACACACAGCTACCAAGAAGAGATAAAGGGCAATGTCATATAACACATCTTAATTAAACACACAGCTACCAGAAGAGATGAATGGGGCAATGTCATCATATAACACATCTTAATTAAACACACAGCTATCAGAAGAGATAAAGGGGACAATGTCATATAACACACATTAATTAAACACACAGCTACCAAGAAGAGATAAAGGGCAATGTCATATAACACATCTTAATTAAACACACAGCTACCAAGTAAAGATAAAGGGGGCAATGTCATCATATAACACATCTTAATTAAACACACAGCTACCAAAGACTTATGTTGTGTTCGCTTGTCTTTATCTGGTGCACAGGATGCAATATGTTAAGAAGTTTTCAATTTCATCATATCTTTTTGAATACTGAATAAAATTGAACCAGTATGGGAAAGATATTTCTTTTGGAGATACAACTTTTACAATATCCCTAAAAACACTGTCAGAATTTTTTCTTATTAATTAAAGGAGAGGGGTTTAATATAGGCTATGCCTGTTCCCCAATCCTTATTCAGATACAAATCTGAATAAAATATTGCTTATAAAAAAAAAGGAAAACATAAAAGTTTTTTAATACTTACACTAAGTTAAAAACCACACCAAGACCAGCCGTTATTAACATTTCATCAGCTTTTACATCTTTATAATGTTCGTGAATAATTCTTTCTATGGCGATGTAGCACAGAACACCTGATACCAACCATATAAGAAACACACTAATAAGAGCACCTAGAACCTCTGTAAAAAAAACAAAAGTGAAATGAAATAAAATGGGGTTTAACATCCTACTGTTCTGCTCCTATACTGGGCTAATGAAGACGGGCATACACCATACAGTGTGCAATGAGGGAAATTATGGCCTACTGTTATATCGAATTCCAACTGCCAGGGGATCTTTTACGTGCATGCCAATTTACACACCAGTTCTTGATTTCTCGGCCCATTCGAAGTGACTCGACCGCTATCCTTGTCCGACCCTGTGATCTGCACCTCTGACACGGGGAAACCACGTCTGAAAATCACGATGAACTTTCTCAGTCAATTCAGGGATCGAACAATAACACGCTTCCTAAAAGCCTACAAGCCAGCGTCTTAAACACTTAGCCACTGTGGCCCCGCAAAAACAAAACCATTATCTTTGTCCGGCTCTCCATTCTGCACCACTGACAAGGGGAAACCATGTCGGAAAATCACGATGAACTTTCTCCGTCAATTCAGGGATCGAACAGTAACATGCGACCTCCAGGCCAGCAAGCCAGCGTGTTAACCACTGAGCCACTGTGGTCCCGCAAAACAAAAAAAAAATCATTAAATGTATCGGATGAACATGTTTTAATCTCTGTCATTGACAGTCGTTGACACTTTTATCGTTTTCTAGTTGACTAAGCACGGAGCGTGTGTATGTATATAGTACGTATATGTAGAAATCATAATTTTAGATTAAAGGATTATAAATTGTCTATAAAACCTGCTGCTGCAGAATAATTAAATAAACTTAACACATTTACATTCTGTTATTCAGTCTAGTGTATTCATTCTAGTATTTTCAATGTGACCCCACGTGCGTACATGTACAACAACAATGTCTGGATATGTAAGTACTCCTTTTTTCATCTATTATTATTATATAATTAAAGGCCCAATACCACTCTTGTTGTGACTATGTCCCAATCATTATTCTGGTCAACAAATTGTACTATTTTACAATATTCCAGTTAATTGATGATGTGTACAAATTTCATCTTAACACACCGAATTTAAAAATTCAACTACATAGTTTGTAAAGCTTAACATAAACCTTTTCAAATGTAACCTAGATTTAAAAATATATTCGAAACCCTCTGGACAAGTAAAATAGGATGTAATGGACAGTGGCACTACGGTCTACTCTTATATCTAAATCCAACTGTCAAGGGATCTTTTACGTGCCAGTGACCCCCCCCCCTCCTCCAATACATCTGGTGTATCAACAGGTTGTATCATGTGTCACTAAATATTAACATTGGTTATTGGTCCGTAGGGTGTCCAGTAGGGTGTCCAGTAGGGTGTCCATATGGCTGACTGGACATTATGGATTTCAATACCAGCAGGGGGTAATTAACACCCCGGTCACATATGTGAAAATATACCATAACATTTTTAGGACTTCAAATTTTGTCTAATGGTTTGGATTGTTCCAATTCAGTTTTATTTTATTTATGATCATTTAAACCTTAAGGGCGATACCGAGATAGGTTACCTTTATGTTTTCGACCAATCCGCCTAGTATATAGGTGTTGACATGCCATTCAACCACATTTTAAAACACAAGGTTCAATTTTATGGACATCGCTTAGTATCCAGCATTGTAATTGTGTATCCATTAAAATGAACATGTACATGTGTTAATTTGTTCAATTACTAAATGCCAATCAAAGAACACATTTTTATTACATTTTCACCTATATATGTATTCTCACAATAACCAGATGACCATGACAGCTACTCGAATAAACTTATAAAAATGTTCTATATTTGGTATGTTTATTTTGCTTTCCGTACTAAGTGTTAAATAATCAATTAGCGCGGATTAAGCTTTGGGGCATTTGATATTTTAACAACAAATATTAGCATAGACAATCAGCGCTCACGCTGTCGATCGCCAAATTCGCCAATGTAAAATAAAATTTTGGCTATAAATATTCAATTCGGCGATATTTTTTTCCTGTATGGCGATTCTTTTTTTACCTTATTGGAACAAAGCTTTGATTTCCGTGCGTACATACGGGTTATACCAAACACTGCACAGTCGATTGATAGCCCTATCTTTTGTCTCTTGATCAATCTCGGATTAGTGTTAATAAGTATATACACTAAGAGTATTAATAAACTAATTAAGAGACAAAAGACTTAAAAATTTGTTTTCAAATACTAATCGGTTGCTTTGTTGATGGTTTCTATATATTCAAAATGGCGGACACTGTAAACAATTCTTGTTCGGGATTATTGGATTATGACTGCTGTTTGATCTATTTCATTCCGAAATTGACGGTATTGTTAATAAATAAAGCCTGGTAGGTTGTTACAGTTTATAAATGCGAATATAATCGTGACAGTTATTATCAAATCATATGCCATGGGTCGTAAGCGAAAAATTAAACGGCCCTCGTTCAATAACTGACAGAAGAATGTCAGATTTTTTTAATATTCCACCACCAAAATGCCAGAAGACTACAAATGTGGCAACGGGAGATTGTGAAAGGGGATTTAGTAGACAAAATATTATAAAAAAAACTATTACAGAAATTCCTTAAAAACTAACACAGATTTCGAGAAAGCCTTCAAAAAATGGGCCTATGCAATAAGGCAGAGAAGAATTTTGTAAATTGTTAGATTTATATTGTATTTATTTATGTAAATAAAATTCATGAAAAAAAAAAAATAGTTATTTTATTTTGGCGGAAAAAAAATCTGGCTAATAAATTCAAATGAGAAATTGGCGGGAAAAAAATGGAACCCAGGGTGAGCACTGTAGACAATAGACAAATTGATATTCTTAAGGAAAATGCAAATAATACATTGTCATTGTTACTTTAACTTTGGATGTCAAGTCAAATTTAACTACAAATATTGGCCTAGACATATCGATTGATCGATCGAGAGAGAGAGAGAGAGAGAGACAAAGAGATGGGGTTTAATGTCCACTTGACACAAACAAGGTCATTTCGGTACTAACATATTGTTTTTAATTTCAATAATTCACTTGTGCGTAGGGGTCTTAAGGAGTCGGAGGGAACCAGAGTAACCAACGAGGTTGGACAGGCGACCGTAGGCCGTAGACATATCGGTATTTTAGTAAAAAATGTAAATGATGCATTGTTACTTTAACTTTGGATGTCAAATGAATGAACGAAACCGAGCTATATTGTGCAAAACATACGGTGATATTTACAACACACATTAAATGAAATCACAAAATATTAATATACATACATATAAACATGTATCACAGATAACACTATTAAAATTAAATAATATGATTTAATTTATATCAAACAATCTAAAAAACTAAATATCGAAAAACAAATTGATATAAAAAACATGTATCACAGTCAACATTATTAAAATTAAATAATATTATTTTAGGTACCGGTATATCAAATATTCTAAAAAACGAAATATCGAAAAACAGTATATAATACAAATTAAAACTTTCTTTAAAAATGTGTCTCCTTTAAACTTTGGATGTCAAGTCAATATGCTTGGTGTACTTAGCCAACACAAATACAAGTACATCGGGTTAAATCGGGTTAAAGGTAGCAACTCTCAGGTAAACAGGTAAACACACAAATTCCTTAATCCATGTGAGAGAGCACCCAAGATACACATGACAGGTTATGTATTTAAGCAATGCCTGGTGCAAGATCAAGTAACATTTTTCAGGTCACAGGCCTTGTCTTTTTACTAGCCCAGTCAGTGCAGAAAAGTATCACGATTTGTTTCAGCCGTACATGTGGTATATGCATGTACGTATTTTGTTGAATACTGTACTTTAAATTAAAACAATATCGTATTCGTTTTAGTAATTTATATATAGAGAGAGAGAAATGGGGTTTAACTTCGACTCAACACAAACTAGGTGATTTCGGGACTAACATATAGTTCAATTTTATTTGAATAATATGCTTGCGTGTAGGGGTCTTTAGCATTGGGAATAAATGAGAGGACCTGGAAAAAACCCACAGGTTGGAAAGGCGACCTGGGGTTTCGAAACCCTGCCAGTTGACTCAATGACAGGCTTTATGATACATTACCATTCAGACCCCCCCCCCCCCCCTAGTAATTTATATAACCAAGTTCAGCATGAATATAAATCAAGTCTCCTGTCAAATTTATAAAACAACCTAATAGGTGTTACAACATTGTTCAAAAAATATCCTTTTGATTTCAGTAAAAAGTGACAGCATGCATTTTTATTAAACTTGATGAATTTCTGTCTTACGAGATTGATTACACAATTACACATGAAAAATGTTTAAATATATTCAGGGCAGGCGGAAGCAATTCTTGATTGGAGGGAGCTTCCATCCTAGGTCCTTCTAGACGAGGGTCCAGAGGCCTCAATAACCAGAGGCCGCAATAACCTGGCGAAAAAAACAGTACTTGTGGCCCCTAGCCCCCCTCCCACTCCACCGAGCCTGATATTTTATTTTGTTTTCAAGTCAGCATAATGAGCAAATTTCTGTTTTTAACAAAATCATAACTCAAATTACAGACCATGACATCTTCTGAAAAGAAATGAAATGGGGTCTAACATCCTACTTTTCTGCACCAACTGAGCTAATGAAATGAAATGGGGTTTAACGTCCTACTGTTCTGCTCCTACTGGACTAATATGCCATACAGTGTGCTAGGAGTGAAATTTTTTCCCAGGCAGTGGCATTATGCCCTGCTCTTATATCGAATTCCAGCTGCCAAGGGATCTTTTATGTGTGTTTGTGGATGTTGTTCTAGTTGTTGGGGGGTCACGGTGGCTAAGTGGATAAGGCGCTGGTTCGCTAGCCTGGAGGTTGAGTGTTCGATCCCTGCATTGGCCGAGAAAGTTCATCTCGATTTTCCGGCGTCATTTCCCCTTGTCAGTGATGCAGAAGGAGGGCCTGACAAGGACAGCTGCCTAGTCGTTCGGATGGGACGAAAAACCGAGGTCCCGTGTACAAATTGGAGTGCACGTAAAAGATCCCTTGGCAGTTGGAATTCGATATAAGAGTAGGCCGTAGCGCCGCTGCCCGGGCAAAATTTCCCTCATTGCACACTGTGGCGTATGCCCGTCTTCAGTTAGCCCAGGTACGGTGCTTAAGCGTAGGACGTTAAACCCCATTTCATTCATTCATTCATTCTAGTTGTTGGACATCTGAACCAGAATATACAAGTACAATAACATACATCCTACATGTATCTGTGAACTCGTGAGCATGAACAGGATGTTCAAATACAATCGCTATCATTCCAGGTCAATTGACAATTATCAAATGGTATTGAAATAATTTATCAGGATATTAAATCAATTTATTTAAGCAATGTCTGGTGCAAGATCATGTGACATTTTTTCAGGTCACAGGCCTTGTCTTTTTACTAGCCCAGTCAGTGCAGAAAAGTAACACGATTTGGTTCAGCCGTACATGTTTTATATAAATGTACATATTTTGTTGAATACTGTACTTTAAATTAAAACAATATCGTATTCTTTTTAGTAATTTATATAGAGAGAGTATTCTTTTTAGTAATTTATATATAGAGAGAGTATTCTTTTTAGTAATTTATATAGAGAGAGTATTCTTTTTAGTAATTTATATAGAGAGAGTATTCTTTTTAATAATTTATATAGAGAGAGTATTCTTTTTAGTAATTTATATAGAGAGAGAAATGGGGTTTAACTTCGACTCGACACAAACTAGGTGATTACAGGAGTAACATATGGTTTAATTTTATTCACAATAATATACTTGCGCGTAGGGGTCTTTAGCAGTGGGAATAAACCGGAAAAAAAGTACAATAACATACATTCTACATGTATCTGTGAACTCGTGAGCATGAACAGGATGTTCAAATACAATCGCTATCATTCCAGGTCAATTATCAAAAGGAAATAATTTATCTTGATATTAAATCAAGAAATTTTATTCAATAAAACCATGTATTTTTCAGATAAAATTATTTCAATAACAATCTACCATTGTAACAATTTATCAGGATATAATATCAAAAAAATTTACTCAATAAAACTGTGTATTTATTACAACGATAATTTCCATATCAATTTTATCTAAAGCCTAGCTTATGTCGCCCTACAATGTGATGAAGCAAGCGGCATCTGGAAATCGGTGACGGGCTTACAATTAAGTGTAACTGATCAGTCGTGACTACTTTGGTGACCTAAGCGCTCTTACAATTGGTGTGAATCGACGTCCATTAAATAAATGAAAAAAAATGAAATGGGGTTTAACCTCCTACTGTTCTACTCCAAACTAGGCTAATGAAGACGGTTATACGCCATACAGTGTGCTATGAGAGAAATTTTGAACGGACAGCGGCACTACAGCCTACTCATTTCCACATTTTAAGTTTTACTTGATTTGGCCTTGAGGTTTTATCATAGCCAGATCTCTTCCTTATGGGCATAACAGCTTTTACATAATTATCAAAAGTCAAAAGATTTTAAAATTGCCTACAGCTAGATTGCTATTCAAAGCATGTTTTATTTGGGTGTTTTACTGTTTTAATGTTTTGAAATTGTTTTATGGGAAATGGGGACCCAAGGCCCTGCTATTTAACATGCCCCTTCTGGTTTTCAGTGTTTAATTTTTAGCAAGGATCCCCCCCTCTCGCCAAGCTGTACATTTTTAAACTATTGTAGTAAGAACAGTGAGCTTTTCATCTAAAGGTGTGGTTCCCCCTGGTCAGTGTCAGTGGTATAGGACTGGAGAAAGAGAGAGAGATAAAGAGAGAGGATTAACGTCCACTCGACACAAACTAGGTCATCTCGGGACTAAAATACATTTTAATTTTATTTCAATAATTCACTTGCTTGTAGGGTTCTTTAGCAGTGGGAGGAAACCGAAGGGTCCGAAAAAAACCCCACAAGGTTGGACAGGCAACCCTTCTCCTTGTCACATACAACTGGGGAATCGAAACCATACCAGTTGACTCAATGACAGACCGTATGATAAACTAAAGCATGCACTTGCTAGTATGGCTGAAGGCCTGGCAAGTGGCAAAAAATAGTCCTTCAAATTGCATGAAAAACCAAGGTCCTGTGTACACATCAACATGCACGTAAAAGAACCTTTGACTGTTAGAATTTGATATAAGAATAGGCCATAGCACCACATGGTAGAGCAGTAAAATGTTTGTGTTCGTTCAAACCCAATTTCATTTCTCTTTATCTAAATCTTACATAATGCTTCTTTCTTTACACTTGTAAGACTATTAGAATTAGACCCTAAATAACTGAATAACAATTAAAGGAGCTAAATCGCTAACATTTGGGATCCAGAAATTGACAAAAGTGGGTCGAAACTCATATAATACTGTAATATGAATGTATATAAACTGATTTACATTAAATGGTTTCCGTGTTTACTCCAATTTCAAATCAGTTATGTTCGGCGAAACAAGCCATTCAGTCTGAACCCAGTGCATTTTTTTTTAGCGCCTGGTTATTCCAGTCCACATATGCAGTGTGATACAGTGCAATGTGTCTAGCCTCGTCCCTCGAGTCTCTCAATAAAACTAAGACCGGAGCGCAATATGGTACACGATTCGTGTACCAATGTTAGAAAAATTATTTTATCTTAAATATCGGATATCAGAAGCTCATCGTTTCCTGATAAGTTTACATCATCAATGTTGATTTAAATTGACCAATAATTCGTGTTTTCGATGTCGAAGATTTTGGAGGATTTTGAGTTACGGACTTAGGTCCTTTAAGCTTATCTTTAAAGTTGTCAGCTAGAAACACTACTATAATTGTAGCCTGTGTTATACAATAACAAAGCTTATCTTTTTCCTTCCTTAACTTTACAGGTTACACTATTACTCCTACATGTACTATTACATATTTATATGTATATGTACCTGTAATCTCATGTAAGAGAGAGAGAAAGAGAAATGGGGTTTAACGTCCCATCGACACAAACTATGTCCTTTCGGGGCTAACATACACATATATCCTTTCATTTTATTTCAATAATTCATTTCCATGTAGGGATCTCTAGCAGTGAGAGAAAACCGGGGGATCTGATGAAGAATGCCCACAAGGTCGGACAGGTGACCCTACTCCTTGTCACGTACAACCAGGGATTCAAAACCAGGCTAGTTAACTCATTGGCAGACCTTATGATACAGCACCTACATGCTAACCAGTCGGCAATCTAACACCCCATAATACCTTATCAAATAGTATACATATATATTGATTGTTTAACATTTAAACATTTAATCGAGTCTGAAGATAAAGAACCTGGAACCGGGGCACCTGTGTCACATATTTGGTCAGACAGAAAAAGTATATAATGGATATACATGTATGTTCAATGATAATTTATCAATAAGTGACTGGCTGGCAATACAATGTATGTTAAATTGAAAGCCTTGGAGCATAATGATTTCCAACTCAAGTGTGTACATGTACCGATATGTAACAGTAGCAAGTATACATTGTCATGTAACTATGTATATTTATATATATGTGTATGTGTACATGTACAAGTGGTTATATATCAACTTTAATGGCTCAAAAATATTCAAGATGTTAACTGGGTCAATGACATACATACATATACATGTAGACCAAGTAATCCATGCACAAACAACTCTGTGAGATAAGACAGAAAATTTGTTTTTTATTTTAATATATTTTCCAGCAGTTAGCACATAAAAGGGAGAGAAAAATAGGATTTAACGGCATTTTGGGAACCACATATATGGTTCAATATTTTTTCAAAAATTTGCTTGCGCGTAGAGATCTTTAGCAGTGGGAGGAAACCCAAGAAAACTGACAAGGTTTGCAAGGCAACCCTTCTTGTCACGTACAACTGGGGAATCGAAACTGCCCCCCAAAACACAAGTATTGAACCTTAGTGAGCCAGCACCTTTAATAACTAAGCCAATGTCCGTGGCTCGTTTAAACAGTTTTCTGTTTATTCTGTCTGTATCTTAACCGTTATGCATGTTTATTTAATCTCCAAACAAAAAGTAGTTAAAGAGACAAGAGTGTGAGGAATAAGGCTTATCCGCCACTCGACTACCATAGCTTTACAATAATTATATTTGAATGAAAAGTAACAATTCTACACCTGAAAATTCATCCCCTGACAATTCATCCCTGACAATTCTTCCCCAGACAATTTGTAGGTAACGAATAGTGGCCCAAATTATCCAGGGACGAATTACCCGGGAATGAGTTGTCCAGGGATGATTTGCCCCATACCTAAATATCAACAGAGCACCAAATGTTTGAAATGAATGGTCAGATACATGTATGCAGTTGCCTTGGTAAAAAGAAATTTATAGCTTTCATATTTTGTGATAATATATCAAAAGCTTTTAACAAGATGTCTTATAGGCTGCTTTTACATATCACATTATGGATCACTGGTCAGGTCTTATTTTATCTTATCTCTCAAACTATACTGATATTTGGTACAGATATTCTGAGGTTCCACAAGGTTCAGTCCTTGGACCTTTATTAAATAAGTTAAGCCTGTACAGTGAACCCTATTAATGCACACTACATGTAAGTAAAACTCATACATGTAGAAACATTATTGCAAGATTTAGATATTACTGTCACAAACTAGAAATCAAAACAGGTCAATAACAAAATATTGAAAGAGATAAAAGAATATGTTTGTATTGTACATGTACATGTAATAACACTTTTAAAAATAGTATTGTAGAGAATGAAATTCACTTTACATTTAAATGTCCACTTTATTCTAGTCTAAGAAAAAAATACGATATTAAACAAAAGTCTTATAATAGTATGATGTCATATTCAAATCATAAATAACCCATCTGGAAATCTAGCTGTGTATTGATAAGAGTATGAGACTAAGGAAAAAGTATTTAGATAATTTATTCTAAATCATTTATAAGAGCATGTCAGCGATTTTATACTCTTTATTATATGATTATATGTACATGTTACTATGGTATGACCACTTGAACTATGCATATAGAATAATATCACATGTACTTTGGGCTGAAGGCCTGTTACTGTTATTTGAATAATAAAAAAACAAACAAAAATAGGTCACATGTGTATATGGCTCAAGCAATATAATATGAGTTATGACAGCTACTTACCGGCTCTGTGATATCCAAAAGACATTTTTCTTGATGGTGGTTTTTGTGAGAGATAAATGGCTAATAAACTGATTAAAAAACTAATTAAATCACTTCCGAGATGCAGGACATCGGTAAATAAAGCTAAACTGTTAGATAAAACACCACCTGAAAATATTACCAAATAACTTCTTAGTACATTTAAACTTACAATTATTTTATTCATGCATGATCTGATCATATGCCCACCCCACCCCAGATCTTTAACAAATAAAGAAACAACTTTATTCAACATATCACCATTGTTAACCCTGCCAAGGCTGGGGCCATTTCATTGCCAATGTAATTAATTACATTACCATTTAAATGTAATCATTGAAATACTTTCTAATTTTTATAAATGTAATTAATTACCATTACCCATTACTTTATAAGTATATAAATATAACCATTTTTAATAGGAATAAAAAAGACAGCTTAAATTTTTCTGCCCTGATGCACCTTCAAAATGGTAAAAAAGTCATCTGTGTTGAGTCTGAAATGACGGGGTCTGAAATGTCCTGCTACCAAATCACTGACCAATGATTACAGGTAGATTCTTAATAGAACTACTTAAGCTTCCAACAGAATGAAAATCAATTGAGTCCTTCCTCACCCTAATGAATAAACACACCAAGTTTCTGACCTGCACAGAGTTCACAAGAATTCCGAAATTCAAACAAGTAAGTGGATTGCAGGATAAGATAATGTTTGATCAACAATTTGATACGATAACTCAACTTACAACATTTGTTCCAAAAATTCTGAATTTCGATAGCGATCTTTGACTGATGACCCAATGAACAATCCCCGGACCCATTCACTAGTTTCCATATTAATTGTTTATTATTTGCGATGTTTATTTTCTGTCTTGTCCGCAGGTTTATCTTGTAGATTTTTGTTTTGTGTGTAGTGATGTCCTCCTGCACTTACTTTTTGAATACTGAGTGATCGAAAGTCTGCATATACACGTACATATAGTGATATATCGTTGTATCATTTTTAGGGAGCTCAAGTGTAAGAGCTGTGCAATAATAAATAATAAACATAGATAAAAACTTGGTAGCATAACCAGTAGAAGAAATTGCAAAAAAAGATGTTCGACAAAGTTAACTTGGGCATTATAATATTTTGTTCATATTCAGGTGGTGAAGGATCATAACATCTGTCGAGCCAAATGCCTACCCAGATGTTCAAACTATATAAAGGTATACATTTTCATGCCTGAACATCTGTAGACATTGACATTGTCAGACATAAATATCACAACACAAGCCTGGAAATAAGGCTGAGATAACGGTGGCTAAGTCACTGACTCGCTAGCCTGGAGATTGGTTGTTCGATCCCTGCATTAGCCAAGAAAGTTCATACAGATTTTTCTGGCATGGCTCCCTCTTGTCTGTGATGCTGGGCAGGGCCTAACAAGGACAGCTGTTCAGGCGTTCGGATGGGACGAAAAACCAAGGTAGGCCTACCATGTACACAGTGCCGTGCACGTAAAAGATCCCGTTGACAGTTGGAATTCGATATAAGAGTAGGCAATTATAGTGCCGCTGCCCAGGCAAAACTTCCGGCATAGCGCACTGTACATGCCAGTCTCCATTAGCCCAGTTCGGAGCAGAAAAGTAGAACGTTAAACCCATTTCATTTAGACATAAGGCACCTAGCTGTCACAGACACTGTCACAGATGCCTTATCTCCTGGCTTGCATCTATTATTGAATAATTCTTACCAATAGCTTCACCGGTCATAAAAGTCAAACACAAAATCACCACAGCTGCCAACTGATTTCTGGCTACGACATCCTTTTTTACTTTCTTGCCAAAGTGGCAGTGAATGTCTTCTGTCATATCCATCATGTTTTCTGTCAAGGTTCCGTGGTTTTGATCCTGTTCCTGGTTATTTAGCAGCAAATCATTTTCCCTGTTTAAATCAACGCTGGTATATCCTGATGAATCATTATTATTAGATCGAACAGAAGCATATGGATCAATTTTCATAGTAATTGAGGCCTCATCAGGTTGAATAGTTTCTAGATCCTGTTTACACGTGTGATTAGCTTCTGACTTAACACATTTTAATTCACATAACACTGAATTGGCAACGTGCCTGTCGCCTTGATATAAATCACTTTGTCTCTTACTCTTATCGTCGTTCTTCGTTGACTGCAATAGTTCCGTGTTATAAAAGTCTCTCTGTTTTAATGTAGGTGGATTTCTGTCTGTAGGCCTACTGCCACTGTTAAGATTAATCAACTTGTCATCAAACTCATCGTGACCTACAAAGTCTGATTTATTATTGCCAGCAAGCGAATCATTATCATAGTCTACATTTAAACCACCATTTACAAATTCATAATCATCGATGTCAGCAACAAGTTTGTCGTGAGAAATTCTGTCATTCACGAAGTTGTTTTTCGAGTGATTACCCTCTGACAAATCGATCAAATGTTGTTTGTGTTTTAAAGAGCCTGACTTACGGGTTTCAATCCCGGATAAAACACCACCGCCGTTCGTGTACACATAAACAGGTGGCAAATTTTGACAGTTTTCCCATTTGCCCTCGGCCATCTTGTTTACATTGACCATGTGACCTATCACGTGATTTTTAAAGCCCGCCCATCATAATTCTTTCTATTTTTTTCGGGTATTAAAGCTGAACTCCGGTAACAAAAATACCGAAATATTTAAATAAAAAAAAAAGTTAACACCCCAAGCCGCCATACTTGTTGCCAACTAGTGAAACAAAGTAAAGATTAGGCGGCTATAATATTGCAGTATAGACACAGTTTATATAATTATTTACAGACTTACCTTATTAGACATTTTGCAATCTTCAATAATTTGGTATACTGTCAGTGAGTCACTCACTGTTGGGGGGAAAATAGAGCAATCAGTGAAGCGTGTATAAGAATAAAGCCTGATGTCTACACCTGACTGACTAGAAACGAACTGGAAGTGAGATCAGCTAACCTCTCCAGGTCATAAGCCTCCATATCCACCATCTTTGTTTCACAAGTTGGCAACAAGTATGGCGGCATGGGGGCGTTAACTTTTTTTTATTTAAATATTTTGGTATTTTTGTAACCGGAGTTCAGCTTTAAAAATCAAAAAGACTTGACTAACTGTCAATAAAAGTGTCAATAAAGATATAAAAATTGAATACTGTAAAGATCCACCAAATGGATTGTTTAGAAGAATTTTTCTCATTTTTTGATAGTGAGATTTCGTCTACCAAATGCTGTTTATATGACTTGTGTAATTCGATTTTTAATTTTTGACACAAAAAAATATGAGTAAGATCCCGTGTAGACTTGTTTGTACGTTAACGAAGCCACGGCTTGTTTGAACAGAGAAGCAATACGGTTTTTTTAACTACATTTCAGGGTGGGCGATGGCTCCGGCATCCATATTTGATACTCATTAATAGGGGACACCTTCAAAGAATAAAACTAAAATGTTAGGGGGTTTTTAACGGTGTAAGTAAATTTCTTGGTGTAGGCCTACGCACCGAGTTCTTCGGTTTCTTCCTGCAGTAATGATCGAAATCATTCGCACGATCTGTGCCAAGGGCAAAATTCCAGGCTTAATTTGCTATCCTTGTAAAAATGACGAGATTATTATAAGTCTCCTTATCCTTTAGAAAAAGTGTCTAAAAGCACATATTGATGTTATATGAATAGCCTACATATAAAGTGAAATTCCTAATCAATGTTTTTAAAAATTATTGTAGTTCCTAAACATTTTTTCTTTAAGAAATGTTGTAATTTTTAATCGATTTAAAAAAAAAAATTACTGTAATTTATAATCAATTATATTTTGTGAAATGCGTGAACGTTCCACACATTATTAAATTTTGTCTTTGGGATATATTTTCCCTTGTTCATTACAAATGACGCCGGAAACCATAGAGTACATGACTCGTGTACTGGTCTTAAAATGGTCAATTTGTTTTAAATACTTGATATTAGGATCCTATATGTTCACAGCAATATATTGCTAGAAATGGACCAATATTGAATTCTTATTCGTGTTTTTAATTTGGAAAATGTTCAATTAGATGTTTAACCCCTTTAAGTTTTTCTTTTAAATTAGAATTTATCGTTGTTAACTTCGGTACACGTAGAGCCTAAAAGCTGTCGTATAAAGGGCTTGGAGTTAGCCTCCATATGCTATAAAAGGGACGTTTATGGCTCCAGATTTGTCTGGGCTGTAGTTTGTTTATCTGTACCTATAAACGCACACGGTTTCATAGTTGTGTGGGCGTGTCTATTAATTTAGAATTATAAACAATCATGTACCTCGACATTGTTGATTTTCATTGGTATCGTCCAAATGTTACATGGATATGTTATCTCATTATATTTTTCCATGCATGTTAAATGTATCTTTTGTGTGTATGTATGTTGATGTATCTGTGTGTTTTATATACTGTTATTTATGCACAAAAAAACAATTTGAAAATTGAAAAAAAGTTGTTCATTTCACGACCCCATCATGACCTGTAAAATACAGTAATGAAACCATTGACAATTGTGATATATATAAGACCAACTTAGGCCTACATCTCAAGTGTTCAAATTTAGTGCGAATCATTGGAATCAACAGATAACGAACTTGACCGACATTTTTTTTTATCAAATTGGTGTGAACTATTAGTACTGTGCAGAGAGACTAAACCCCATTAATTTTCAAACACCTTTTTTCCGCTCGTGTGTAAGGCAGGCCCGTAGCCAGGGGGTAGCACGGGGGGGGGGCAACTGCCCTCCCAATACTGTGTCTTGCCCCCCCCCCACCAAATATCACAAGGTAATTGGCCTTTACCGCAAAATTCATGCAGATGCCCATGCTAGTTGGCCCTCCCGAAAACATCTCCCCCCCCCCCAAAAAAAAACTTCCTGGCTACGGGCCTGGTGTAAGGTTTTTTCGTTTTCGTCATCTTCTTGGAATTATTTAATTTTCAAATTTAGTGAGAGAGAGAGAGAGGGAAATGCGGTTTAACGTCCACTCAACACAACTAGGACATTTAGGGACTAGCATAGAGTTTTAATTTGTTAATTCAATAATTCGCTTGCGCGTAGGGGTCTTTAGCAGTGGGAGGAAACCGGAGTGCCCGAAGGAAACCCACGAGGTTGAGAAGGCGCCCCTATCCCCATGCCACATACGCTGACGATGGAGCTCGAAACCACAGCCGCAAGCCAGAGGTGACCGGCCAGCTAGAGGTCGAAGCGCGACACTCTGGACCATTAGGCCATCCCAACCCCCTTCAAATTTAGTGGAAAGCATTGGAATCGGAGAGGAAGAACCCTGGTGATCTTCAGCATTCTATGGCTCTCTCTGTGAACACAACTAAAGAATATAATATTGTCTTGTCCTGAAGGCGTAAATCACAATCCTTATCAAATTGTGTCAACAGCCAAGTATTATTTACTGTCTATAGTTATTCCTTTTCCGCGACACACGACTGTCACACGGAAAATAATATTTGACATTCCTTTTCCGCGTGTTCTATACAGATGCAAGTGGTTGCATAAAGCTATAGCTTTAAAGGAGCTAAGTCTCTTAACTCAATATCATCCAAAATCTTCAACAATGAAAACACGATTTATTTGTCAAATTAAATCAACATTGATGTTGTGATCTTACCGGAAAAAGATGGGCTTTTGTTATCCAATATTTAAGACAAAATAAACATTTTACCAAAATGCGCCCCAGTCCCAGTTGTAACAAGAGACTCGAGGGACGAGGCTAATTACAGTGCACCAAATCAAACGGCGTATATAAACTGGAATAACCAGACGCTAGAAATTTGCACTCGATTGAAACTGCTGACTTATTTCGCCAAACATAACTGATTTGAAATTTGAGTAAAAACGGGAACCATTGAATGTAAATCAGTTTTTATCACCCAATAATACATTTGCCAGTAGATATCGCTTGTGTGATAAATTACATAATCTACTGTGATATCGCTTTAAATAAATTTGATTGGTCAATCAAAAAGGAACTACTTTCTTTTATTTTAAAGAAACCACTTAGTTTAAGTAAAGATCGACTTTAAAAAAAAAAAAAAAGAAACTGCTTTTATTTAATTGATCTTGAAGGAAAAAACTGGGTCAGTATATAGGACTATACAATAGCTAAACTGCTGTCAAAAAATGATGTATCACTACGCTGTAATACCTGTAATGTAATTAGGTTCAGTAAAAGTGAAATATATACCAAAGAATTATATTTACTCATTTGTGCATGTAAGAAAGGATTGGGTAATAAATAAAATCTCCAACTCGTGTTTTTTGATACCAAAAAATATCAACACTTTTGATATCAAAAAACACTTGTAGGAGATTCTCTATATATACATTCATATATTATATGCGTTGCGGCCCAATTTTGTATATTTCTAGGTAGCGATTTAACTCCTTTAAATCTCATTCTGTTTCACTTCAGCTTTCTGAAGGAACTATAAAACATTGTTGACCTTTATAATTTGAAAATGTACACACCTATAAAATATGTGCTTATCTCTTCTGATTTATTGTGAATTTTCTATCCTGAGTGTTTAATGGATTATTAAATGAAATGGGGATTTACGTCTCCATGTTTGTGCTCTAACCGGGATAATGAAGACGGAACATGCGTTAATGTGAGAAATTGTGCCAGTGGAGCAAAAAAAACACGGAATTTTATTTCAATATCGAACTCTTAGGTACACACAGGTTTATGTATCGTCCACACGACCAGACACCTTTCCTTGTCAGATTCAACCAAGGTGAATCAAACTGAATAATTCCGATGCACATTAGAAAGAGAGAGGGAAATGGAGTTTTTAAAGTCCACTCGACACAAACTGAGTATTTTCGGAACTAACATAAAAATTCGCTTGCTCGTAGGGATCTTTAGCAGTTGGAGGAAACCGAGCGACCCACAAGATTGGACATGCAGTCCAACTCATTGTCAGTTTGTCACGTACAATCGAGGAATCGAAGCCACGACATTTCACTGAATGATAGACCTTCTGACCCAACGCACATGCGTTGACCTTTCCACCACCCAATCCACGGGTAATTTAGGAAAGCGCTTGTTAATTAAAGTGGTAGCCTAGTTGAGCCTAGTTCTTGGGCAATTAAGCAAGAAATTAAATGAAATGAGGTTGAGCGTCCTAAGTACTGCTCTGCTACGACTGGGCCAATGAAGACGGGCGTAATAATACGCCATACAGTGTGATGTGAGGGACATTTTGTCGAATTCCCACTATCAAGGGATCTATTACGAGCGTACCAATGTATTTAAAGGACCTAAGTCCGTAACTCAAAATCCTCCAAAATCGTCGACATCGAAAACACGAATTATTGGTCAATTTAAATCAACATTGCTGATGTAAACTTACCGGGAAAAGATGAGCTTCTGATATCCGATATTTAAGAAAAAATATTTTTTTAACATTGGTACACGAATCGTGTACCATAATGCGCTTCAGCTCCAGTTGTATTGAGAGACTCGAGGGACGAGGCTAGACACAATGCAATAAGTCAGACGGAGTTAGTAGACTGGAATAACTAGACGCTCGACTTTTGCACATGATTGACGTTGCTGGCTTATTTCGCCAAACATAACTGATTTGAAATTGGAGTACACACGGAAACCATTGAATGTAAATCAGTTTATATACATTCATATTACAGTATTATATGCGTTGCGAACCACTTTTATGAATTTCTAGGCTCCAAATGTTAGCGATTTAGCTCCTTTAAGTCAAGGTGTTATTGCATATGAATAAATTATTCTTCCTCCACAGATTATTAATTACGGTACTAACATGGAAGAATTTTATTTTAATATTTATCAGGGGAGTTGGGAGGTGGCTTGGTACCCTTCATTGTCACCTACATGGATAAAAAAACGTTCCCTCGTAAAGGAAAAAAATGCTATTTATAAATGCTTTAAATGCGACACTATAATAAATAATAACTAATATTTATAATAGGCCGTGTCATGGGGCTTAGGGCAACATGTGACCTCTAAAACTTGTTATAGAATGTGAATGGTCACTTATATCTATTTGAACAGTAATCATAGCCTAAAGTAACAGTAGTGGACTACAGGCGTTATATCGCGAAATGAAATGGAGATATCCTTATATTGTTCAGCTGTGACTGGACTACGTCATACATGAGTGACACCTTTGCCCGCACCGCTGCACTACGGCCTACTTTTATATCGATTTCCAACTGCCCGAAGTTCTCTTGCCCTCTGTCCTGCACTACTGACAAGGGGGAATCACGTCGAGAAATAAAAATATTTAAAGGGCGTATGACTCTATTCTTTGGAACGTTTAAAGAAGCTAAATTGCTAATATTTTGGACATAGAAATTGACACAAATGGGTCACGACGTATATAATAATGTGATATGAATGTATATAAACTGATTTACATTAAATTTATTCCGTCTTTACTCTAATTTCAAATAAGTTATGTTCGGCGAAATACGCCTGAAGTCTCAAAAGCACGTCAATCTCAAGTGTCTGGTTATTCCAGTCTACATAGGGTTATTGTAGATATAATCCAATGAGTACAAAGGATCTCGGATTTTCGTACCAGACCCCACTCTGTCCTGCACCACTGACAAAGGCGTGGAATTCTATGATCTAATATTTCAGGCTTTTGGTAGTATGACCCTACCCCGTTCATTTGGGTTCTTGTTCTGTAATATATGTTGGTATAGTGCCATGGGTCTTTCTGTCAGCCGGGGAAAGCGTCCCAGTGATTCCCCAGTGATTCCAGTCGCTACATCCTCCGTATGACCAATGCCTCTTTCCTTACTGCATATCTTAGTAGCCTAGTGATCGTTTAGATTTGTCTCTAGTTTCACGTTGTGTATTTACTTATTTGTCTCTCCCTTCACGTTGTGTATTTACTTATTCTGATCTATCTCAGTTAGTTAAGACATTTGTCTTACCAGAAGTAACAATGCAACAGTTCGTATTTACATTTTATATATCATAGCCGGATACATATATACAAGGATAGTATAGATTACAATACTAAAGTCATTCACAAACACAAACCAGCCAGACTCACTGGGAGTCTGCTGATAGTAATTGCTACATCTTTTCCCTTCGAATTCAGATGGCAATCTCTCCGTTTAAAATCTGCCTTAAAAATTTCTCATGAATTCTTTTATAGGACCTATGGACATCACGCACAGACTAGGCTATTCATGACCCTGAACCAGTGCAATTACTGATTGGTCACTTAAGCCAAATGATTCAATTAGTATATTTCCACTCACGTGTATTCTGGTAACATGTTGTTGACACATAGAGCCATCTATCTTTCGGTTCTATAACTCTTTTTATATACCCCTATGTCACTCATAATTTAGTGCACATTTAGTACAATTAATTAATACAATATAAGCCATCGGTTTTTTCTCTATTCCTTGTCTTAATTTGAAAACAATGTCGCAACGACAATATTTCTATACCCATTCTTGTCTGTTTTATGCTATATTATTCTATTAATAAAATGAAATACACAATTTTTTGTTAACCAAACATCACACAGTATGTGAATAACAAAGATGCAATCCCCCCCCCCCCCCCGACGCCCTGGTGAGACTGGTCATCATTGTTCAGACCAGAACCTGCAGTAGCTGGTCGGATAGCCGTGGCGATAGAGAGGCGCCTTCTCACCAATGCATCGAGGGTTCAATCCCAGCTCAGGGCAAGAACTTTGTAAGTGAGAGGGATATTCGGTCTCCCGTCCGATCAGGCAGGTTTTCCCCGAGTTCTTCGGTTTCTTCCTGCAGTAATGATCGAAATCATTCGCACGATCTGTGCCAAGGGCCAAATCGAAAACAGGTCTCGGGCCTAATTTGCTACCCTTGTAAAATGACGCGATTATTATTATTATTATATATTATTATAAGCAACGTATACAATTGCTTTCGGAATGAGGCCGCGACTAAGACTCTGGGGATTAGTGGACGACACTAAACCGGTCCACTAATGCATGCGGCACTCTGATGATTACCCTTTGCTCCAATGTACCCCCCCCCCCCCTTTCGACAAAATCCTGGATCCGGGCCTGGCAATTAATCATAATTTAATATAAATAACAAATATATATAAACCAAGTACCGGTAGGTAAAAAAAATATGTAGGTCTATCTATATTTTTTTCTATATAGATAACATTATAGTCTCCTGTCAATATAAATCTAGTTGTTTGTTTTACATTTATTAATGGTGCTACCCGTCAACTTCTAGGTCCCAAATTTGAGCGATTTAGCTCCTTTAAACTCGAATGAAATCATGTTGCCATTCCACAATTAATCACCATAATACTCTTTTAATAGATTTTTAAAAAGTTAAAAACAAACAACTAGATTTATATTGACATGAGACTATAATGTTATCTATATAAAAGAAAAATAGATAGTGGGTAGAATTTACCAAAACCCACCCAAATCCACCATTATTTCAACTTCTAAGACAATAATTTATATCGATATTTGTCAAATTGTTATATTTAATTTACAGTCGTGATGTTTTGGTGTCAAAATACCCATCAAATTGCGATTTCCAAGCAAGTGTGGAAGTAGTAACCAAGAAACATAGCTCGTTTATTGTACGAAATCGCTTGTTTGGAAATTACATTTTTAGGGATAATTTGAAAACAAAAACCTTACGATTTTAAAGTAAAATGCAAATTTGTCATAAAGAACAGTATATTATCAAATATAAATATGAATTATTATTATATGAGTTGAAATAATGGTGGATTTGGGTGATTTCGGTGATTTCGGTAAACCGTGCTACCTGAAATTGACAGAAGTGGATCGCAACGCATATAATACTGTAAGATGAATGTATATAAACTGAATTACATTAAATTGTTTCAGTTTTTACTTTAATTTCAAATCAGTTATGTTCCACGAAATAATTCATCAGTCTCAATCGAATTTAAATTTCTAGCGTCTGGTTATTCCAGTCTATACACGCTGTTTGATTTGGTGCAATGTGTCTAGCCTCGTTCCCCGAGTCTCTTGCTAGAACTGGGGCTGAAACGCATTATGGTACACGATTCGTGTACCAATGGTAAAATGTTTATTTTGTCATCAATATTGGATATCAGAACCCCATCTTTTCCGGTAAGATCACGGAATCAATTTTGATTTAAATTGACAAATAAATCGTGTTTTCAAATTTGAAGATTTTTGATGATATTCAGTTAGAAACTTTAATTCTATCTGATATTTATGTCAAACTACCACGTATGAATGAAATGGGGTTTAACGTCCTACGCTTAAGCACAGTGTGCAATGAGGGAAATTTTGCCCGGGCAGCGGCGCTACGGCCTACTCTTATATCGAATTCCAACTGCCAAGGGATCTTTTACGTGCACTCCAATTTGTACACGGGACCTCGGTTTTTCGTCCCATCCGAACGACTAGGCAGCTGTCAATGTCAGGCCCTCCTTCTGCATCACTGACAAGGGGAAATCACGCCGGAAAATCGAGATGAACTTTCTCGGCCAATGCAGGGATCGAACACTCAACCTCCAGGCTAGCGAACCAGCGCCTTATCCACTTAGCCACCGTGATCCCCCCTACCACGTATGAAAACTGAAATGAAATGGGGTTAATCGTCCTACTTTTCTGCTCCGATTGGGCAAACGACCAGGAATATTGCAGCCTAAACTGTATACGAATGATAAGGACAGCTGCCTAGTCCTTCGGGTGGGACGAAAACCGAGGTCCCGTGTACACATTGGCGTGCACGTAAAAGATCCCTTGACAATTGGAATTCGGGCAAAATTTCCCTTATAGCACACTGTATGGATGGCGCATGCCCGTCTTTGATTAGCCCAGGTTAGGTGCAGAAGAGTAGGACGTTAAACCCCATTTCATTCATTCATTCATTCCCCCCCCCCCCCGGTTTCATCTCACTGCTCTAAAGACCATTACGCACAAGTGAGTCATCGAAATGAAACGGAGTCTCGAAATGACCTAATTTGTGTCGAGTGAACGTTAAACAACCCCTTGCTCTCTCTTTTATCGGGGATGGGGGTGGGGGGTAACGCGCCTTCATTAGATCATAATTAAAGTAGCGTGGTATGGATACCCAGGTTGCACACGTGAAAGAATACGATCCCCCGGCTTCCCTCTCTCACTGGTAGGGGAAGTAGGGGCATAACGGACCCCCTAACTTTGGAGCACTCCTTCACCAAAACAGTTACACAAAATGGGTCCATATGAACATTATAGATTCATACTGGGTTCATCTTCATGCCTATATGATTGGAAACTCCCAGCTCTTACAGATTCTCAGAAAAATCATGTAGAAGTTTTCTTGGTAGTTGCTCCGTTTTGCCCCACACAGGGGGCAAAATGGAACACACTATAGGGGCAAAATGGTACCCCCCGGTCCATTTTGCCCCACTTGATATTTCAATGGAAATGAAGTACACATAGACGAAAATAAGAACAATGTGTTTAATGAACACTTATAAACCAAACTAATAAAAACATGAAATAAATGATTGAGCAGTATTTGCAGCTCATATAACAAGATAAAAAAACTTGTAAAAATTAAAAAAGTTAAGTTTTCAGTGAGAGCCAAAAGTTGACTGCCTTAGGCGTACTAACCACGCTACATTTGTAGCCTAACAGGCCAAGGGGCAAAACGGAACACGGGTTCATTATGCCCCACACCAAGATGGACCGTTTTGCCCCATTGCCATTTTCATTTGATCCTCGTGTACACAAAAAATTGGGTGGGGCTAGCAGTTCAAAAGTCACTCATTTAGTAGCCTTAATAATCATCTTCAAAAGCATGGAATAGCTGTCAGTAATCTATTGAACTATGTGGTCTACCTCGAGCAGAAAGTCAGGCCTACCTTAGATCAGGGGGGTCCAAAATCTTTTGACAAATGTCAGCCCGCGTGTGCTGACCTGACAGCATTGATATTGCACATGGTTTACTAGGTCACTGAGTTCTCTCAGTAAGCAGAAGCCTGGTAGATGGCAGCACCTCCTTGATTGATTTTTTCATGTGTTCCATTTTGCCCCGTGGTGCCGTTATGCCCCTACTTCCCCTACATACCAAGATTCACTAAAGGATTTATTGAAATAAAATTAAACGATATACATGTGAGTCCTGCATTTAGGTTATTCTTTCAGAAATTTACCGTGCAACGTGTTTGCCCCGGACTAATTGCCATTAATTTATAAAAGAACACGATTAAACCTCATTGTTTGGTTGTTTGTTGTATTTTCATTAGATTTATAGGCTAATCACTTTGATATTTAGATTGTCTGGTCTGTATTCACATATTGTTTATGTTATTCATTGTCCACATTTCAACTACCATCCTAATCAATTTCATTATATACGTCTTTCGGGGTCACGTTGGCCCAGTGGGTAGGACGTTGGCTTACTAATCCAGAGGTCCCGTGATCGATCCCTGCGTTGGCCGAGAAAGTTCATCTCGGGAATTTCCAGCGTCGTTCCAGCTTGTCAGTGGTGTGGGACGGGGATCCTGGCAAGGGACAGTGTGTAGTCGTTCGTATGGGACAAAAAACGAGGTCCCGTGTACACATTAGCGCGCACGTAAAAGATCCCTTGACAGTTTGGATTCGAAATAAGAGTAGGTTATAACGCTGCTGTTCAGAGGCGTCACTAGGATCCAATTAGATCCGGGGCACAAGCCCAACTCGTACATATTTTCCAGTATTCGTTTTAATAACGACATGGCGTTGCCGTGGGTATTCTATTGATGTTTCAAACCGCGGATTATTTTTGTCGATATATTAATATAGTTATTTAAACGAATACTGGGAAGTTCTTGTGAAGTTATGAGCTAAATTATCACGAACTAAAATTTAATGTTGTCCCGCTAAACATACACGGCGGGTAAACTAGATCATGCACGATCATTTATACACTATTTTCAGTCATATAATACTGTATTAAACCATAAACTGTGCACTTGCAGGCAATTGGGGAAATTTACGGTGGGCCAGAAAGGACAATCTAGAAAAGCTTCGCACTGGAAAGCTTCTTTTCCGTACTCGGGACATTCGAAATAATGATAGGGAAAAGTAGTGAAATTATTGCAAATTATCGATTTTGTCTGCTCAAAATAGATCCGGGGCACACATGAAAAGATCCGGGGCACGTGCCCCCTGTGCCACCCCCTAGTGACGCCACTGCTGCTGTTTGGGTAAAATTCCCTCATAGCACACTCAATGGCGTATGCCCGTCTTCATTTGTACAGTAGGAGCAGAACAGTGGGACGTTAAACCACATTTTATTTCATTTTTAATTTTTATTTACGTCTTTCATCCTCAAGGCGATGTTCTGCCTGTGTCTGTGTTCACTCGAATGAACTTTTAGATGCCACCGTTCAAATATCACACTTAGTTAAGCATTCTCCCAGGCAGAGTTGTCCTCCCTTGCAGTTCACACTGGTGCTTGACTTAGCCTCGCTTCTCGATTTTTAAATTAAATCATTAAATGACCGAACCTAATTATAATCTCCTTAAAATCGAAGCCATCCGATGATCTAGAGACTTGATTATAATCTTGCCATGTTAATAAATTATGTCTTATTAATAATTCATATAACATTTAAGGCCCAAAGACAAGCCAGCAATATTATTATGCAGATTTAGCTCTAGAATAATGAAAATTGAAAGTTGATTCTAGCAGCTGCCAGTTCTATTCCAAGAATATGAAAATAAGTGGACCATCTTTAACTAATCTTATCGTTGATCACCAATTATAATTTCCTTATTACTTTATTTTAAGTGATTGGCAAAGATTTGTTATGCTGTTAGCCTGTTACATTCATCTCTGTGATTGTTATAAAACAATTCTGACCTTTCTCAGACCCTTTCATCTATCAATTTGAGGGATAATAGTTTTTGTCCCCAGTAACCGAAGCAGACATTGACATTTGCTTTTACTTTAATTATTCTTAAAACATATTCAATAGATATTGACATTAATTACTTTACTCTCATCTTCAGATGCCTTCGGATAATTGTCATTTATTTCTTCCTACAACTTGCAGAATTACAATAATAATAATAATAATAATAATCGCGTCATTTTACAAGGGTAGCAAATTAGGCCTGAGGCCTTTTTCAAATTTGGCCCTTGGCACAGATCGTGCGAATGATTTCGATCATTACTGCAGGAAGAAACCGAAGAACTCGGGGGAAACCTGCCTGATCGGACGGGAGACCGAATATCCCTCTCACTTACAACGATAAAGTTCATGCCCTGAGCTGGGATTGAACCCTCGTTGCATTGGTGAGAAGCCGCCTCTCTATCGCCACGACTTTCCGACCAGCATATCCCCCTCTTTGTCTCAATTTGAACTATGAAAAACGAAACGAAATAAGATCTGTGTTTTAATACAGTGCCCAATCCTATCAGGTCCTCCCCTTTCAAACCAAAATGTCTACCTATGATAGGGAATTGCAAAGTCCAAGGTTCGTTCAATGTCATGTCAAGGTTTCCATAACACAACCTCTGATTGGATGCTACTGATCACGTGTCTGTAGATAACGTAGCTATAAGTTCGGGAATTGTGAAGTAATGTTATAAAACTCGCAGTCGTTGCTTCGGGAACATGGTTCACATGCTATTATTATAATTGTATGAATATCACTAGTTACAATAAAGGAAGAGAGAGAAAGAGGGATGGGGTTTAACGTCCACTCGACACAAACTAGATCATTTCGGGACTAACATGTGTTTTTAAATTGTGTTTTAACAATTTACTTGCGCGTAGGGGTCTTTAGCAGAGGGAGGAAACCGAAGAAAACCCACGAGGTTGGTTACACTAAAGGGCCATCCGAGACGATTGGCAAAACATTCGGTCTGTTATCAAATCGTCTTCCACTATTTTAGATATGATTATGTAACATTAAAATAAATAAATGCTATATGTTACTGTTACAGGCATTGGGAGCCACAGTGGCTCAATGAGTAAAAGAGAGAGAGGGGGGGAGGGGGCTGTCGGCGGAGTTGTAATGTCCACAATTTAATGTCACAGTTCTCATTTTTTTTGATGTTCATGCTTAAAATGTAAAGCATCAAATGAAAGAAAAATTTGTGTCCTAATAATAAATATAAGATGATTATACATTGTCAAACATGAATAGAAGTTAGAAAAAGGGCGATAGCCAGACACTAACGCGTTTAGAATTTTGAATCCAGTATACAGCCATACTAGGCGGTGTTCCTTGCCAGACCCTTCCACCTGGGGGATATTACAGACAAATTGCCAGACCCTTCCACCTGGGGGTGATATAACAGAAAAATTTCTAGGCCCTCCGTTCTTGGCCCTTTATTGGTGAACTATACGGGGCTTAATAGATCTTTATTAAATTTTCACTTTAAATACCTTCATTGGTAATTTAAATCTTGAAACTATAATATGATACTGTGTCCTAAAAACCTAAATCCGCTCACCCGTATGTGCACCAAGGGATAACATAAAAACAATAATGGTCTTATACATTTTATAACAAAACTTATAATATTATGACATTTATATCGCGCCAAAACCCATTAAGGGAGCTAAACCCCCAACTCAATATCATCCATGGTATTGGAAATTACAAACACGAATTAGAGTATATATTCGTGTTTGTAACAATTCATTATAAATCTCAATAAAAATCAAAATATAAATCACTTTATATTCATTGTGCTTTTAGACCTAATTTCGTTTACTTTAAAGCGAGAATTTCAAATTTTCTAAGAAAGTCAAAACATAATCATTTCTATGACTTTTGCTCAATAGGTTATCAACTCACTATTATACGACCATGGGCATTATTTCCCACCCTTAAAAATCATACACACAGGAAATAACAACACAATTACCTCCCCTGTTTCCCTATTGACAAAATGGACGGCCATTTTCCAACGTTGGAATTTGAAGTTAAAAGTTATATTTCTGACAATGTCTCAGCTGACAATAGTGAATTATAGCATAAATAGGGTTATTCTTTAACAGGTTCTTTTACTTGAAAATTAGAAATTGTAGCTTTAATTTTAAGGGTACACATACAAAACTATATACAAATGTTCTTTGACTCTAAGCTTTTGTTAATCATTTAAAGATGAATTTTTTAGTCTGATTTCAAGGCTGATAAAGAAGTCACAAGAATACATAAAATGAAATTCGATACCAATATAATCTTGCACACGATGACTATGCATGCTCAGTTGCTCACCCACACGACCCCTTTTATTCGTATTTCTTAATGATATTAGTAGTATTATCTTTAAAGTAAAATAGAACAAAAAAAAACAAGTACAAAAGTGATATATAAAATATATAAAACGATCTAACTCTTGGTTAAACATATAAAGTACAATTCAAATATTAGAGAAAAGGCACTCAAACTTAAAGGACCTAAGTCCGTAACTCAAAATCCTCCAAAATCTTCGACATCGAAAACACGAATTACTGTTCAATTTAAATCAACATTGATGATGTAAACTTAGCGGGAAAAGATGAGCTCATAATATCCGATATTTAAGATAAAATATTTTTTTAACATTGGTACACGAATCGTGTACCATAATGCGCTTCAGTCCCAGTTGTATTGAGCGACTCGAGGGAGGACTTATTCAAACCGAGTTATGTAGACTGGAAAAAAATAGACGCTAGGAATCTGCACTTGATTTGAATTGGAATAAAACGGAAACCATTGAATGTAAATCAGTTTATATACATTCATATAACAGTATAATATGCGTTGCGACCCACTTTTGTGAATTTTTAGGTCCCAAATGTTAGCGATTTAGCTAGTGCTTTCATCGTTATCAAACGAACAGTCAGGCAATTTCAATGCGACACTATGCTTTATGGATAACATTCACTAGGTTTATTAAAGGGACAATAACACTCTTGCTGGCTTGACAGGTCCAGAAAAAAAAATAGCCTTATTCTAATTACATCCTATTTTACTTGCCCAGAGGGTTCGAAAATGATTTAAAATCTAAGTTACATTTGAAAAGGTTTACGTAAAGCTTTTCAAACCATGTGTTAAGACGAAATTTGTATCATCAATTAATTGGAATATTGTAAAATAGTACAATTTGTTGACTAGAATAATGATTGGGACATATTATTCAGTTACAACAAGAGTGTTATTGGGCCTTTAACTGCAACCATGGTAAGCTCATCTTTTTATAACGACGAGATTACCCTCATTAAGACATTGTAGTTAATAAACCAAGTTAATGTTAACCATAGAGAGAGAGAAATGGGGTTAAACGTCCACTCAACACAAACAGGTCATTTCGGGACTAACATATGGTTTAATTTTATTTCTATAATTCGCTTGCGCGTAGGGGTCTTTAGCAGTGGAAGAAAACCGGAGTGCCCGGAGGAAACCCAAAAGGTAGAGAAGGCGCCCCTATCTCCATGCCACAAACGCTCACACCAGAGCTCGAAACCACAGCCGCAAGCCAGAGGTGGCCTGCCAGCTAGAGGTCGCAGCGCGGCACTCTAGACCACTGCCATCCCAACCCCCCGTTAACCATAGAGCTGGTTGTTATGTTAAAAATAATATAAGTAATAATACCAAAATAATTTTGCACACGTTGACTATTTTAACCCTTGCCCGTATTACATAATAATATATAAGTAGAAGGAAAGGCTATCCTTTAAATATTCAAGTATATTTATTCAAACTGTATGGAGAAGAAGATTTTAAGAAGTTTGTTCCACTTCGTTGTTCCGATCGGGATTATTATATCAAACAATTATGTTCGAACAGGTTAGTGTACAGTGTTATCTAATATATACTAGGTTCCCACTGTCACGAGGGGGGTTCGGATGGCCTAGTGGTCTAGGGTGCCGCGCTTTAACCTATAGCTGGCCGGGCACCTCTGGCTTAAGGCTGTGGTTTGGAGCCAGTGTGAGCGTATGTGACACGGAGATAGGGGCGCCTTCTCAACCTCGTGAGTTTCCTACGGGCACTCCGGTTCCTCAAAATGCTAAAGACCCCCTATACGCGCAAGCGAATTATTGAAATAAAAATTGAAAACCATACGCTAGTCCCAAAATGACCTAGTTTGTGTCGAGTGGATGTTAAACCCCATCTCTCTCTGTCTCTACCACTATCACGATCCGTGCTATCGATTGAAATCGTGATTCAATCATTTATAAACCTATAATGGTAAATCTCTTTGATTTTTTGGGTATTTTCTGTACCCGGAATAACTTGCGGTCTGAATATATAGAGAGGCATTTAGGGTTATTCTTCTAAAAGTTTTTTTTAAAACCTCTATCGGGTTATTGTTCCAGATATTCTGGTATATTCTTATTTTACGTACATCTAAACATACGCCCGAGAACAAATTCGCTCACACCGCACTGTAGGACATACGCCCGTCTTCATTAGCCAAGTTGGTTCAGAAAAGTAGGACGTTAAATCCGATTGCATTGCTGTTTTCTTTACTGTTTCAGAGAGAGAGAAATGGGGTTTAATGTCCATTCGACACAAACTGGGTCATTTCGGGACTAACACATGGTTTAATTTTATTTCAATAATTCTATTGCGCGTAGGGGTCTTTAGCAGGGGGAAAACCCGGATAGACTAGGCGAAAAACCACGAGGTTGGACAGACGACCCTACTCCTTGTGACGTACAACCGGGGATTAAAACCACGCCAGTTGACTTAATGCCAGACTTTATTTATGATACGTGCTAACCATTCACCCATCCACCCCTCCTTACTGTCTGAGACATCTAATCTAAGAATTAATCCATAAATTGAAATTAAAATGAAAAGGGGACTAGCGTCCTATTGATCGGACAGAAAAAGGCTTTAATTTTCAAAATGGATAATCAAGACATTGTTTATTATCTTAATTATAATCTCAGCCCATATGAGGTAATTTGACCGAAATTTTCAACCTATTCCTATTCCCATTTCATTATCTAATCTTTTAACTTTTATAGCGAGAACTGCCAGCTCTTGATCTAATCTTATGAAATGCCCCATTAAATCTATTAACGTTTACGTCAACCATTTTAAAAATCCTGGATTCGACACTGGTTCCTTCGAAATGGTACTGCAGCAAGGTGCTCATCTCGGTCTATCTGGGAGAACGTAGCTAAAAACGTTGAGATGGACTGATATGCTTGTTTCGGATGCCCTAATAGTATCACCTGACAAACTTAATGTCTTTATTAATGCATGTGACATCTTAACAATAAGTTAATTTTATACCATTAGGACTAGTTAAACAAACTCAGTCCAATGTAGTGAAACAGCTTTCGTTTATCTGTCCCAAATTAAACTTGGTCAATAGTCCGATTAACTACCAATCGCTGACTGCGTAACAAAGGCATTGCCCTCAAAACAGGGCGTCAAATTGGACTTAATATGTTTACATAACGTTACGTCATGGCGCACGATTTTATTATGCCCAATTACCCAGTGCATAGCAGAATATTGCAGTAAAAAAAATTGCGTGACAAATGAGGCTATCAACATTGACATAAAATAAACAATACTGTATGGAGACGAACAGACTTACACCGTTTACAATACCTTAAATCACTGTCCAAAGTTTTAAGGAAGACCCTAGATTAAACGAAGGACTGTCATGTTGCTGTGATAGATTTGATTGAACGGATAGAAAAAACACACTCCCTCAAAAGTTCAAGTATCAGAAGCCAATCCAGCAATGGCAAGAGAGGAATTTCTCGTGCCATTGTTTCGGGAATATGGGTGTGGGCCGGAATTCGGAATCCTGCAATGGGCATTCCGAATTTTATCAGAAAATTTCATCGGATTCGCCCGACACAGTCGCCCGCAAATTTACTAATTATTAAGGCGTCAGCAAAATTTGATGATAGCTGGTCTGCTGGCTGAATATTAGTGCGAAACGATTCCCTGAGGCTGGTGTTAAACATTCCATGACATTTTTATTAACTCGTTATTTTCAGAGATGAAATAACAGAATTGGGATGTCGGGACATTTTTATTAACTCGATGAAATAACAGAATTGGGATGTCGGGAATGGTCTCAAATTGCAGGAAATGGCCTCCCATTTCCAAAATTTCAAAAATTAAATGTGTCCCATACGCCTATGCATGTCCGCTCCCACTCCGTCAAGGCCACCTGTTATAATATTATGGTCGGGGTTTTGGCCTAAATTAATCGATTTATGAGATATATTTTTTGACAGAGATTATAATCAGATATGCCACCAAATCGCATATTTGGGGGTTCATTGTTCAAAAATTTTCATGGGGAAGAGTCCCCGGACCCCCGTCGTGCTCCGCGGTCCGTAAAAGGGGCCGCTTCACCCTAATCCGCCCATGATTCCAAAGTTTACAATGATAATGGCCAATGAAAATCGACATCCGATAGCGTTATATTCATTGTGACGTCACAATTACTTTGACGTCACAACTTATTGTCTAGTCAAATATGGAGCAAGCATAATCTATTATTATAACGATATTATCACTAAAAAGGTATATTTTAACGGGAAAAAAAACATCGAAAATACTTTAGATACAGAGTCCGGACTTCAGGTAAGTAATGTAAACTATTTTTAATATTTCTATAAATCTGTCTAGTTTAATATACAGTAGAGAAAGTTAATAATGTGTAGAAAATGAATGCCGGTCGTTGTCATGGCGCTAATTGTTCATTGACCAAAGATTAATTTTTTGATCTCTTAGTTTTTTTCAAAAGCGACAATACGACACTTTTCAGTGCAGAATTTGTGGATTATCATTATCGCACCTTCTTTTCGTAGTCTTTTATTTGCGTTTTCAAATCTAATGCGGAAATATGGCATTTAAAAACACGAAACACATAAAGTAAGGAAATAAGAAATGATATAACTTTACACTTCCACTTCATAATGTGCCACTGGATTTACCAAATAAAGCAGTAGTTCTATACAAAAGGTGGCAGTGATCCAGTGGTTAAACGCGTGCGCTTGAAACCATGAGGTCTATGAATTCCGCGCTGGTACGTGACTTATAATACCACTACGCCCAAGCAAATTATTTTAAACGGGGTCATACGGACAAGGTGTATAACATTTTCGACACTTTCAGTTGCCCTTTTTACACGCACTGTAATCTTAGGCCCTGTATCCACAGGCTGTTCCCTTGTGGCGTTGTGACCTTGTGACCCGACCCTGTACCCGCATCCATAGGCTGTTCCCTTGTGGCGTGTGCAATGTACGATGGAAAGATAGGGAAAAGATAAGACTACATACGAACGCTGATGAGATAGAAAGCAAATTAACACATGACACAACTATCATTATGCGAATCTTTTTTACACGCACTGCATCTTATGCGGCTCTCACACTCTGCCGTGTAGGCCTACCGTGTGCAACCGTGCGCGAAAATGTCTGCGGACGATGGAGAACGGCGAGGGAACACGGCGGTTCGTTATCAAAGCGGGCAACACGTTAATAGGGCGTTGGCGCTTATTTACACCCGGTGGGACCCGTAAGCGGCAAGCGGACGGTGCTGAACGGTATGAGGGCGGTATGAATACGTTATGAAAACGGTTACACTGTTTGAACACGTGGGTGTAAATAATCGCCAACGCCCTATTAACGTGTTGCCCGCTTTGATAACGAACCACCGTGTGCCTTCGCCGTTCTCCGACGTCCGTAGACATTTTCGCGCACGGTGGAACACGGTAGGCCTACATGGCAGAGTGTGAGAGCCGCATTACAGAACGGTGATGAACGGGCAAATAAAATCCACCGTCTGCAATGTGTTGTAAGCGGGTTGTGAACGTGTCATTAACGAGGACTCGCTCACAGGACGCTCCGAGCGGTGAGGGGACGCTAAGTGACTGGTCGGTGGCTGCTACATCCCGGTGCACATGTTCGAAACCCGGTATGGAAACGGCCAAAATTTTCAGCAAAAGTTAATCTTGGCGGTGAATACGGTAGAAGCACGTTCAACACCCGGTATGCGCCCGATGAGAACGGTCAGAAGATGCCAACGTTCTGGACTCATGGCAAATTGAGTATTTTAAACAGACTCTTAAATACCCAATATGATGTTTTCATTTACTTTATGTTAGTGAAATCCGGGATAAAATATTAGTATGACTCAGAACTGCTTATATGTTGGGAGCCCTGGACATTTGTCCTACTATGCCACCCCTCCCTGAGCAGGTACTGATTGTATTTATTTTCCTCGCTGGTGCTCATCTCAGAAGATAACATGTCTTCAGACAACGCCCACGGTGCGGGGTCCGGACATGTTTTGGAACTCGCAATGAACTGGGTGAATTTCACACAAGTTTCCATACAATATCATACTCGTAATGGCGTATTCCCCCTGGTGCAGCTGCAAAAAAATTGACAAGTTCATTGTCTGTGTTCCCGGTCACAAGACCACATGTTCCGTGCGGCGCACATGTTCCCTGGGTACAACCTATGGGAACAGGGACATTAAAATAAAAACAAAGGTACATTGTCCGTGTGGCGCGTCACAAGGTCACAAGGGAAACATCACAAGGGAACAGCCTATGGATACAGGGCCTTAAACACCCGTCACCATCTCCGACTTTGCACAATTGTATTTAAAGGACACCTTCATTTTTCTCCAGTCGAAAGGATTTGGAGGGCCAGGCACCTCATTTACATCCGGCACTGGGGACAATACGACCAAAATTTATATTAAAATTATCGGGGATAGAAATGGTGAAAATATCTGCAATTCACTTTGCATTCTAGTCAGTGGATATAAATGTTTCACGACATACTAAAGATAACAGACAGATTATTCCTTTAGAGAGAGGGAATGAAATGGGGTTTAACGTCCACTCGACACAAACTAGGTCATTTCGGGACTAACATATGGTTTATTTTTTTAATGAGAAATTTAATATGTAAACTTTGCTTTCGTTTGCAGTTATAATGAATGTCGGGGTAACGCCTTTGTTCTTCGGGAATTCAACAACAGAAAGTAAAGAAAGCGGAGAGAGTGAAATAGAAGGTCGAGATAAAGAAGATACAGAAATAGTAGTTATAAACACAGGAGATAGTGAAACAGAAGATAGGAAAACTGCAGAAGTTAAAAGACCTGCAGGAGTTATACAAACAAAAACCGAAGATATAAAAACAGAAAACAATAATACTGAAACCAAAGTTATAAATACCGAAGATATCAAAACTGAAGATATAAAACTAGAAGCCAAAGATGTAAATACCGAAGATATCAAAACTGAAGATATCAAAACTGACGATATCAAAACAGAACCCAACGATGTAAATACCGAAGATATAAAAACTGAAGATATCAAAACAGAAACCAAAGATGTAAATACCGAAGATGTAAAAACCGAAGATATCAAAACAGAAACCAAAAATGTAAACACCAAAGATATCAAAACTGGAGATATCAAAACAGAAACCAAAGATGTAAATACCGAAGACTTCAAAACCGAAGATATCAAAACAGTAACCAAAGTTGTAAATACCGAAAATATCAAAACTGAAGATATCAAAACAGAAACCAAAGATGTAAATACCGAAGATATAAAAACTGAAGATATCAAAACAGAAACCAATGATGTAAATACTGAAGATATTAAAACTGAAGATATCAAAACAGAAACCAAAGATGTAAATACCGAAGATATAAACACTGAAGATATCAAAACGGAAACCAAAGATGTAAATACCGAAGATATCAAAACTGACGATATCAAAACAGAAACCAAAGATGTAAATACCGAAGATATCAAAACAGAAGCCAAAGATATAAATATCGAAAATATAAAAACTGAAGATATCAAAACAGAAATCAGTGATGTAAATACTGAAGATATCAAAACTGAAGATATCAAAACAGATACCAAAGATGTAAATATCGAAGATATCAAAACTGGAGATATCAAAACAGAAACCAAAGCTGTAAATACCGAAGATATAAAAACTGAAGATATCAAAACGGAAACCAAAGATGTAAATACCGAAGATATCAAAACTGACGATATCAAAACGGAAACCAAAGATGTAAATACCGAAGATATCAAAACTGACGATATCAAAACAGAAACCAAAGATGTAAATACCAAAGATATCAAAACTGAAGATATCAAAACAGAAGCCAAAGATATAAATACCGAAGATATCAAAACTGAAGATATCAAAACAGAAACCAAAGATGTAAATACCAAAGATATCAAAACTCAAGATATCAAAACAGAAAACAAAGATATCAAAACTGAAGATATCAAAACAGAAACCAAAGATGTAAATACCGAAGATATCAAACCAGAAACCAAAAATCTAAATACCGAAGATATAAAAGCTGATGAAGATACCAAAACAGAAACCGAAGATATAAAAGCTGATGAAGGTAAGAAAAAATGCATTACTTCTTCTCATCAGAACTATTTGTTTTTGAATGAGAAGCTAGTGACCTTACAATAAAATCAGTAGTGATACCACTGCCCTTTTGAAATTCACCAATGCAGTAACTGAAAATACCAGATGGCTGCTATCCATATTAGTTTCACACAAATTTAAACCTGACCTTGAAACCGTCACGTGTATATAATAAATAAATAAAAACGCTCCTCCATGTCTAAATAAAATGAAATCGGGTTTCACGTCTCGTCGACACATTAGCTCGATCATATGGAGACTGACATGCTGTTTATTTTTTATTTTTATTAAAAATAATTATATGCCATGGATTTATTATTATTTCAGACATTGAAATAGCAACATGCCCTGAAGACTTCGAGAATGGATTGGAGCCAGGATACTTCAAAAAAGACGGGAGAGCATTTTGCCTTAAACGTGGCAAGATATTTGAAATACACAAGAAAAGTGCACAAAATAAGACGAACAGAAAATTTGTATTATTAGGTGTCATTCCTGGCGGCTGCAAATCAACCAAAACCAAAAAAAATGAAAAGAAAAGTAAGTACCCTACGTAGATAGAGGTATCATGTACGAGACAGAGCGGTTATGCTTCTTAGATATATTCCCAACCCTACAGCTGTCCACATTAGACGACTCCGCCGATAACCGAACAGAGACACGGGGTTGCATTTCATTTCAACGGCCTGTTAACACAGAGAGAGATTATCTATCGTTGATATTTTAGTTTTCTTTTCTTGATTAAATGTTTTAAAATTCATTTTAGCGCGGGTTAAGACGATCTACGACGTCGGGGATATTTTTTAATGGGAGCGAGAGAGAGAGAGAGAGAGAAATGAATGAGGTTCAACGTCCACCCGACACAAACTAGTTCATTTCGGGACTAACGCATGGTTCAATTTTATTTCATGCGCGTAGGGGTCTTTAGTATAAGTGGGAGGAAACCGGAGGCTTTATGATACAATTACGCACGTGCTTACCATTCGGCCACCAAACCCCCCGACCTGGTAACAAGTGAAAGTGATGGGGAAATAATTTAAATATACGGAGCACGAGAACCTGGTAAGGGACAAAATAGCCGTTCGGGTGGGACGAAAACCAAGATACCTTGTACACATTGGTGTGCACGTAAAAGATCCCATGGCAGTTCGAATTCCATATTAAAATATATACTGGAACAGAATTTGATTTTTAACCACCTGTTTTGATCTTAAATTTATTCTAATATTTCAGTCAACCCATATCGTCTGATGGACCTGTATAGAGACGGCTCGCCACCAGAGAGTATGAAACCCTATTTGTTGGTAAGACCAGAAGTCAGAATAATGATACACCCCCCTGAAACAGTTCGTACAAATAAGTTTGGACCACATCCGAAAATAAAGAATGTACCCCCACCAACAGGGTATAAAAGAGAACACGATATAGAAACAGAATGTACAAAAGTGAAATATATAGACACAGAAAATACAGAATTAGAAAAAATAGACACAGAAAATACACAAGTAAATTACATAGACACAGAACAAACACAAGTAAAATACATTGACACAGAACAAACACAATCAAAATACATAGACACAGAACAAACACAAGTAAAATACATAGACACAGAACAAACACAAGTAAAATACATAGACACAGAACAAACACAAGTAAAATACATAGACACAGAACAAACACAAGTAAAATACATAGACACAGAACAAACACAAGTAAAATACATTGATACAGAACAAACACAAGTAAAATACATAGACACAGAACAAACACAAGTAAAATACATAGACACAGAACAAACACAAGTAAAATACATAGACACAGAACAAACACAAGTAAAATACATTGATACAGAAAATACAGAAGTAAAATATATAAACACGGAAAATACAGAAGTAAAAGATATAAACACGGAAAATACAGAAGTAAAAGATATAAAGATAGAATTAAAGCCTTCCTTAGCGCTTGCCAACAAATGTCGGGGATATTATTGGCAGATGGTAGCTCGACAACTTCTAGATATAGAAACAGATTATAACACAGTAGAAGATGTCGAAACAGAATATAACACAGTAGAAGATATAGAAACAGAATATAAAGAAGTGAGAGATATAGAAACAGAATATAAAGAAGTGAGAGATATAGAAACAGAATATAAAGAAGTGAGAGATAAAGAAACAGAATATAAACAAGTGAGGGATATAGGAACAGATTATAAAGAAGTGAGAGATATAGAAACAGAATATAAAGAATTGAGAGATAAAGAAACAGAATATAAAGAATTGAGAGAGATAGAATCAGAATATAAAGAAGTGAGAGATATAGAAACAGAATATAACACAGTAGAAGATATAGAAACAGAATATAAAGAAGTGAGAGATATAGAAACAGAATATAAAGAATTGAGAGATATAGAAACAGAATATAAAGAAGTGGGAGATATAGAAACAGAATGCAAAAAAGTGAAAAATAAAAGCAATTTCCGTAAATTTTTTATCAGAGTGGGAAAACAGCTTAGAAAATTGTGTACTTGTGGCTGCGCTAAAAAACAGGCAGATTGAGAAATAAAACGAGAGAAAGCGAGCGGTACATTGGCAAAAGAAAAGAGAACCATTATATTATTTTAAAGATACATTGCAGAAGGTATTGAGGAAGCAGTAGAAAGAGTTTTAATAGAGTACATAAAACAAATTTGTAAATACATGTAATTATTGTTCTATATATAAATTATAAACATTCTGTCTGTGTTGATATATTTGTTATAGATTTTATGGTCATTCAATCAGGGCCCTGTTTCTCGAAATCTTAACTAAAGATAAAATCCCAATTTTAGTAGATACTTTAATTTTGATTGGCTAAGCACTTAAATCAAGCTAATATTATCTAATCAAATTACTTAAATTTATCTTAGTTAAAATTTCGTGAAACAGGCCCCAGGGATATATTTTTAATATGGACGAAAAAAAAGGATAATCGATAGGTTTCATCTTGTTATTGTCCCAATGTCTCAAACTGTTGTATAGTCTCTATTATGTTTACAAGGTTTACGGGAAAGGTTGTAACTATGGAACGGAAGGTCATGGAACGCAGAATATCTATAGGGTTCGTCCTCTAATGAACCAAATGTTTCGCACCAAATTTGAAAAAAATAGATCTGTTTAAAAACGCCCCCCCCCCCCTTTTTTGTTGCAATCACAAAGTTTTCGACAAATCATAGCAAGTAGTGTTTCCGAATCGACCTATTTACGCTGCTATGTTGCTACGGCTCCATTGAATTGCACTGTACTGTTAAAAAAAATCTTAATTCGTTCGTTCTTTGGGTTTAACGTCCGCTTCCACCTAGAGTGATATCGCAGACAAATGTCTGCCAGGAAGAAGAGCCAGATGTATGAGGCTCGTCTGATGTTGGTTGGACATACAGGGGCGATTACATTTTTTTACCGCCTTCCTTTCCTTGCGGTTTCGATATCATCATTAATGCAGTTAATAACATGTAAAATAGGACTACTGGTCTGATCAAGTCTGTACCCCGAAAATAACTCCTTGTAAGTATCCCCGATGTCGAGAGGGTTTAACCTATCCCTGAATATTCCTTCTCGCCGAAGTTGTCGATCCGCATAAAGCAACAAAGGCCCGTAACTAGGGCGGGCTACGGAATTTAGGGGCTGAGGATTTGGCCGACTAAAGAACGCTCCTATTCTCTCATTATTGTTGGCGAAATATTTGAAGGGGTTCGGCCCCCGATCATAAAAACAATAGATATGCATTGTCCGTCAATTTTATAGCATCTCTGAGAGCACCGTTTCAAATAATATAACCCCCACCCCGCGCTACAAACAAGCCACTCGAAAAATCCCTCACCAATACAAAAACACTATCAATCTAAATAGAGCATATTATGACCAACCGGTACAAGCAGGGGCGCCGGAACGACGCGAGAGCCAGGGTAACATAGCGAATGCCCCCCCCCCCCTCCCCGGCCTCTAGAAAATTTAGAAACTTGCCAATTCCGAGAATGCTGTTTAGAGCGCCTCTAGCATTCCAAATTTCAACCTAAAACCCTTTAATATACATGATATTGAAAGAGACAAATACCTGATTATTCACAATTTTCGTATCATGAGTGCGAGAGCCGGTGAAAATGAATAGACTAGTTTAAAGGTTGAAAACTTTCATCATTAGGGCATGGGTAAACATGTATACCCCAGAAAAGGGCAGGGTACCACTTGTATACCCTGTTACCCGGGTTCCGGCGCCCCTGGGTACAAGCTATGACAAACACATATTATAATTATCTGTTATGGTATAATGTACATCGATATACCGTCCAAACTTGGTACTTACAAACTCTTACAGGCTGGTTCTGTAAGTAATTGAGTAAATATTGGAATATTGTTTGGTAATATAATGTATCGAATGATTCAATTGCCTTCCACGGACGGGTAAACCTTAAACCCCATCTTAGGAATGAATCGATTAAAGAGTACTGAATGACAACTTGACAATACCAAGAACAACTGATATATCAGTTCAACAAAAGGGGCCGCTCCGATATCATGGGAGCCCGGGCCGGTTATCCCTCCCCCCCCCCCCTGTTGGCAAGGTGGTGTTTGTGAGTCAGTTGTATTTTACGCTCACTTCCATCGAGGTGATATCGAAGACAGTGCCATTCTTATAAAGGTTAGGGGGTTGGGATGGCGGAGTGGTCTAAAGTGCCGCGCTTCGACCTCTAGCTGGCCGGCCACCTCTGGCTTGCGGCTGTGGTTTCCAACCCTAGTGTGAGCGTATGTGACATGGAGATAGGGGCGCCTTCTCAACCACGTGGGTTTCCTCCGGGCACTCCGGTTACCTCCCACTGCTAAAGACCCCTACGCGCAAGCGAATCATTGAAATAGAATTAAACCATATGTTAGCCCCGAAATGACCTAGCTGTGTTGAGTGGACGTTAAACCCCATTTCTCTCTCTCTCTCTTATAAAGGTTATTCTACTTTTCGCATATATTTAGCCCCGCCTCCATGGCGTAAGTATGTCAAATTTAAAATGCCCGGAGAAAGCCAGCTATAATCGTTTCGATTTAAAAGAGGTGATTTGTACCCGTGTCAGGTAGGACTGTATGCTTAATTATACAACAGTATTACAATAACTATTATCGATTTCACAATAAGGTCCATGGGAGAAAATGAACAGTCTGAATCCTAATTTAATAAACGAGTTATTTCCCTTTATATAAATGATATTCAAATTCGTTCCCGCCAAAATAGAACTGTACGATCTATGCTGCCACAGGCGCTTGAACAATGGAAACCTCTTTCCAAAAAAACATTAGCTGAGGCTATTTTGGACAATAATTCAAGTTGCTGTATTGACGAGAGGAAATATCATTAAAACGAGTTTGCAGCCGCCTAACTCTCTGGGAGACCTCAACCTCCACCCCCCCCCCCCCGATCGGCGCGAAAGGGGGGGGGGGGTACTATCTCCGGTCATATATATGGTCCACAACTTTTTGTCAGGGGGGGGGGGGGGCATTTAAATGGTTTTTTTTGGATGACGTTTCACCTTAACGTAGTTGGATGCTCAGAATTTTGGTAGTGTCCAAGGGCCGGTTGCTCAAAGCTCCGTTAGCTTTTAACGATCCGTTAACTTTAACGGAGAGAAAGATTGTTGCTGGAAATAAAGGCCCCAAACATTCTGTGGTGCAAATTTTTTCTACAGATTTATGCTAATATTTCTAAAGGAAAAAAAGGTATTCTATAGTGTTTTCTGTGGTAAATTTATCAAACAACACCTTAATAAGATATAGGTCCGTTAGAGTTTAACGGATCGTTAAAATAACTTAGTTTTGAGCAACCGACCCCAGGTTGGTAGTTCTAATTTCTACAACTGGATAAAAAAAATACGAGGGGAATAAACGAATCCCAATCATCAAGTCACCTTATGCGTGTGGGGGGGGGGGGGCTGTTGGTGTGTGTGTGTGTGGGGGGGGGGGGTGCATCAGTCGTACGCAATTTTTGGAAATTCAAAAACACCCTAAATTGTTACAAGTAGGTATTTTTATTCCGTACATGTTTATTGGTCTTTGTTTGTGATTGCCCTCTCGTTAGTCTTAAAGGACCTAAGTCCGTAACTCGAAATCCTCCAAAATCTTCGACATCAAAATCACGAATTATTGGTCAATTTTAATCAACATTGATGATGTAAACTTACGGGGAAAAGGTGAGCTTCTTATATCCGATATTTAAGTTGAGAGACTCGAGGGACGAGGCTAGACACAGTGCATCAAACCAAACGAAGTTGTGTAGACTGGAATAACCAGACGCTAGAAATGTGCACTTGATTGAAATTACTGGCTTATTTTTCCGAACATAACTGATTTGAAATTGGAGTAAAAACGGAAAAAAACATTGAATGTAAATCAGTTTATATACATTCATATTACAGTATTATATGCGTTGCGACCCACTTTTGTGAATTTCTAAGTCACAAATGTTAGCGATTTAGCTCCTTTAACAAGACAAAATAAAAGGAATGTCAGTACAGAGACTCTTTTTTTTTGTAAATGATTTACTAATGAGGTACGCTGGTTCGCTAGCCTGGAGGTTGAGTGTTCGATCCCTGCATTGGCCGAGAAAGTTCATCTCGATTTTCCGGCGTGATTTCCCCTTGTCAGTGATGCAGAAGGAGGGCCTGACAAGGACAGCTGCCTAGTCGTTCGGATGGGACGAAAAACCGAGGTCCCGTGTACAAATTGGAGTGCACGTAAAAGATCCCTTGGCAGTTGGAATTCGATATAAGAGTAGGCCGTAGCGCCGCTGCCCGGGCAAAATTTCCCTCATTGCACACTGTGGCGTATGCCCGTCTTCAATTAGCCCAGGTTAGGTGCTTAAGCGTAGGACGTTAAACCCCATTTCATTCATTCATTACTAATGAGGTATAAAACTGTACAATAGGTAAAACGTCGGTAATGTAATAAGTGTTTGGGTTATTAATAAATAAAGCTATATGTAGGGTTATAATAATAATAATAATAATATAATAATAATAATAATCACGTCATTTTACAAGGGTAGCAAATTAGGCCTGAGGCCTTTTTCCAATTTGGCCCTTGGCACAGATCGTGCGAATGATTTCGATCATTACTGCAGGAAGAAACCGAAGAACTCGGGGGAAACCTGCCTGATCGGACGGGAGACCGAAAATCCCTCTCACTTACAACGATAAAGTTTATGCCCAAAGCTGGGATTGAACCCTCGTTGCATTGGTGAGAAGCCGCCTCTCTATCGCCACGGCTATCCGACCAGCTGAATTAGGGGTGCACACAACTCGACCTGGATATAGTTTTAAATAAAACAGGATGGCATTCAGACAGTGGTAATGTAACACTGGACGTCAAATAGGAAAATTAATGAGACTAGGTCAAAACGTTAAACTACTGATGGTGAATTGTTAAAGGAACTAAGTCCGTAAATCAAAATCCGTTGTTTTGAAGTTCATGATTTCACATCTGGCGGGTGGCCCCGACACATTGTCTATTGGTTGCCGCGAGACAGGATAGTGTCACAGTTAAACCCAATTTCATTTCAAAAATAGAATGGGGTTTAACGTTATGCGTCTCTGCACCGACTGGGCTAATGGAGGCGGGGTGGAACGAAATTCATAGTAAATAGAATGGGGTTTAACGTTATGCGTTTCTGCACCGACTGAGCTAATGGAGGCGGGGTGGAACGAAATATATGGTAAATAGAATTGGGTTTAACGTTATGCGTTTCTGCACCGACTGGGCTAATGGAGGCGGGGTGGAACGAAATACATAGTAAAAACATCCACACTAGCGAATTAAAGGGACAATAACACTCTTGCTGGCTTGACAGGTCCAGAAAAAAAAATTAGGCTTATTCTAACTACAAGATGTTTAAGTGTCCTACCTGTTGTTTGGCGCAATATGGCCCGGTTGGTGCTGACGTGCCATAAAACAATACTTCATTCATTCATTTAAGTCCTACCTGTTGTGTAAATTATCCATAACATCATATCTTTCTTGTCCAGAGGGTTCGAAAATATGTTTAAATCCAAGTTGCATTTGAAAGTGCTTACGTAAGGCTTTTCAAACCGTGTTACGGCATGTAGTTGAATTTTTCCAATTTTTAAAATTAGGTGTGTTAAGATGAAATTTGTATCATTTTTTAATTGGAATATTATAAAAGAGTACAATTTTTTGACCAGAATAAAGATTGGGACATATTATTCAGTTACAACAAGAGTGGTATTGGGGCTTTAAAGCTTGCTAACTACAGATATAGGACTTTAAAGTTGGAAGTCTCTGGAAAGTCGTGAAAATTTTTATGAATGTTCCAAAAGGTTCAAAAATTTCTGAAAACTATACATGTATATAAGCCGGTTCAGATCAGTCCATGGGGTAGAACTTTCTGAGCAATTTGTGCAGGGGCATGTTTCACGAAATTTAACTAAGATAAAATCCAAATTTTAGTAATTTGATTGTATAATATCAGATTGATTTTAGTGTTAAGCCAATCAAACTTGAAGTATCTACTAAGATTGTGATTTTATCTTTAGTTAAGATTTCGAGAAAACGGGCCCAGAACTCAACGCTCTTCGTCTATTTGACCCACGTCGTCATCGCCGTTTCTAGCTGTTTGGGGGAAAATTCTGATTACACTATTTTGCCTATATACCGTTTTTGGGGGGACTTCGAATTTTGTCTAATGGTTTGGATTGTTGATACTTTATTTAATTTGTATCTATCTGTTTCATTTTGTGCTGTTTTGAGACACTTGATCTCCCCGTTGTAATACGATTTTAGGATTTCTACGTCAGAATATACCGATTCAAGAAATATTCTTCCTGTCAAATTTTGGTTCCTCAAAATCCCGCGCCATTCCTCACTGAGACTAAGGAAGATTTCAAACGAATATTGGTACAATTAGACTGAATACTGTTAGTAATGCCCCATTGACACTTTCACGCAATCGTGGTACGCTAAAGTTCGTACCAAGATGGAAACTATGCGTACCATCGCGGGAAACTGTCGTAAACTATGCGTACCATTGCGTACCATTGCGTACCATGCGTGACAGTGCCGACCCAAAACCTTGGATTTGTCCAAGTTCATGCCACGCACTCCGGGGCGTACCAGGGCGTACTGTTTTCGTAAGCTATGTGCAAACTGTGCGTACCCGGTGCGTAAAAGTGTCAATGGAAATTATGTAACGCACTGAGGGGTACTCAATGTCAATGCCCCATTGAAACTTTCACGCAATCGTGGTACGCTTTGGTACGCTAAAGTTCGTACCAAGCAGTAGCAAGGCGGGAACTATGCTTACCATCGCGGGAAACAGTCGTAAACTATGCGGCACGAACTATTTGATTGACAGGTGAAATATACATGATATCCATCCGCATTGGTGCGCATTAATGAGTACCATTGCAGATTCAAAATGCGTGAATTTCAATGGGCCGTAATCCTGTTATGCTCGTACCGGGCCCGTACCTAGCTCATATAATTTGGTGGGGCTACGGAATTTTTGGGAGGGGCTGAGGATGTGGCCAGCTAAGAACGCTCCTTTAAAATAACTATTGTTGGCAAAATATTGGGGGTTTGAGGGGTAATTCGATTCCCCTCCTCAACATAGTACCCCCCCCCCACAGCCCGTGATTGGGGTATTGGGAGTACTACAATCGATACTTGGAGGTTGCAACAATAACTTTTAATCGCAAGGTCGTGACGTCTAGTTGTTCGGATGGAGTAAGGTTCTCGTATGTTCTCATTGACGTGCACGTACAAAAAAAACCTTGAAATTTGTAATTCAGTTAAACGCAATCTGTGTCGACGCTACCACAGGGCATCAATTGGTGAAGAAGGGGGGGGGGGTAACGTGCAATGTACATCAATAATTAGCTTGCGCGTACGGATCTTTAGCAGTGGGAGGAAACCGGGGAATCCAGAAAAAAACGCGAGGTTGGACCGACGGGGAATCGAAACTACGCCAGAAAAGGGGAACGTTAAATCACATTTTATTTATTTTCAATACGATTATTTCACCAACGTTACATAAAGCTATTCACACATCATATTATTCCTGAAGCAATGACCCGAGCTCTAGTAAGGCCTGAGGCGGCAGTTGCTGGAGGGCTTATTTAAAATGGTGTGGGCCTAATTAATTTCGGGTCAGGGCCTATGTTGATTCCCGTTGAGCCTTCCCCCCCCCCCCCTCCCGCTGACATCCATTGTCTATGCGTTTTAATCTTTAAATTAAAAAATTAAAAAAAACTTTGGGCCTGAGGCTGCAGCCTTATCAGCCCCATTGATAATCCGCTACTGCCTGAAGCAATGACCCGAGCTCTATAATCACACAACCACTGCGAGGAGTATGACCACACATAATATACAATACTAATAGGTTACATAAATATTGTACCTCACAGTCCGATGTTTTCATACGGTTCGGGTAGTTGACAATGGATAAGTGTGGAAACGTATATCCGTATTTAGTATTACATAATTATACATTCAAAAAGTTTAATTGAACCATAATTCCATTCTGAAAATCTGAGACACCAGCTACGTCATAAATTTCGTCACGTGAGTTACGTTTGCCATAATTCTTGTTGGCGGTGTTTGGTCAATTGCGGGAAAATTAGTTCAGAGACATTGCTATTAGTATAATGGGCGTGGAAAAGTATACATGTATCCATATTTAGTATTACATATACACTTAAAAAGTTTTTAAATTGAACCATAATTCTTGTTGGCGGGGAGAGTAGTCCAGAGGAAAAAATTCCTATTAGTATGTCGCTTGATAATTTTAGATCAAGGGTAAGTATGTTATATATTCAAAAAGTTTTTTAATTGAACCATAATTCTTGTTGGTGGTGTTTTCTCATTACGGGAAACGTAGTCCAGAGAATATATTCCTATTAGTATGTCGCTTGATAATTTTAGATGGAGGGTAAGTAGGCTAATGCTTTGTTTTATATGTCAGTGGTGCATGACATTGTGCCTGGTAAGAGACAGTGTATAGTCGTTCGGATGGGACGAACAGATTCCTTTGCAGTTGGAATTCGATATATATACGAGAAGGCCGCGGTGCCACTGTCGGGGCAAAATTCTTCTCGTAACACACTTTATGGCGTATACCCGTCTTCATTAGCCCAGTCAGAGCAGAGCAGCGGGACGTTAAACCCCATTTCACTTCATTTAATTTCAGTATTGTGCTGACGAGGCGATTAACTCGCAATCTGATTAAAATACAGAGAGAGAGAGAGAGAGAGAGAGAGAGAGAGAGAGAGAGAGAGAGAGAGAGAGAGAGGATGGGGATTAACGTCCACTCGACACAAACTAAGTCATTTCGGGACTTGTAAATTATATCAAATACTCATGAATTATTTTCTTGGACCTTTCTCCTTAAACTGCCTGACCTCAGTGAAATCTTTCTAATTAACATTTAAATGTTTTTCTTTGAAGTGAAGTCTTTCTGATTAACATTTAAAAGTTGTTCTTTAAAATGCTTCGTCAATTTGATTAGCTTGTAATAATGACAAGTATTATGATTGTTCATACAGGAAATATAGGTCTCGTTTCGATATAAGCTTTGAATGACATTAATTAGCGATTGAACAATTAGCGGTTATTTTAATGAATGAATGAATGAAATGGGGTTTAACGTCCTACTGTTAGACGGGCATACACCATACAGTGTGCTACGAGGGAAATTTTGCCCGGACAGCGGCGCTACGGCATACTCTTATATAGAATTCCAACTGCCAAGGGATCTTTTACGTGCACTCCAATGTGTACACTGGACCTCGGTTTTTTCGTCCCATCCGAACGACTAGGCAGCTGTCCTTGCCAGGCCCTCCTTCTGCAGTTATTTAAATGAATTAAAGAAAGCTAACAACGTTTTATTCAATATATTCCCCGACAATTCACTTTAAAGGGAGAATAGTTCACGTATAATATGAGCGTATACAAACCGATTTATATACAGTTACACAAATAAATAAGATTAGAGTAGCCTAATTTCAAACATTTGTGTTCGGTGAAAAAGGCTAACAGTCATATGTGTCTTTTTTTCTTGGTGTTTTTTTTTTTGGTGTTGGGGGGGGTGTGGGGGCGTTTGCGATTATGCCATTTTTTAATTTCTCCTACATTATCCTCTGTAGTGTGTTTTTCTTCGGTTATTAAAAATGGCGCCTGGGACCATTATGTCTATAGAATACACAAGTCGTGTTTCGTGGTTTAAAAAAAGGTTCGTCCTAAATACTGGATATTAGGATTACAATATTTTTACGGCAAGATTACTACACCAGTAATGACCGAAATGGTCCAATAATGAATTCGAAATTGTGTCCAAACTGTCATCAGACGAGCGGAACCAAAACGTCTTTATATCCTCTCGGGATCACGGTGGCTAAGTGGATAAGGCGCTGGTTCGCTAGCCTGGAGGTCGAGTGTTCGATCCCTGCATTGGCCGAGAAAGTTCATCTCGATTTTCCGGCGTGATTTCCACTTGTCAGTGATGCAGAAGGAGGGCCTGACAAGGACAGCTGCCTAGTCGTTCGGATGGGACGAAAAACCGAGGTCCCGTGTACAAATTGGAGTGCACGTAAAAGATCCCTTGGCAGTTGGAATTCGATATAAGAGTAGGCCGTAGTGCCGCTGCCCGGGCAAAATTTCCCTCATAGCACACTGTTGGCGTATGCCCGTCTTCAATTGGCCCAGGTTAGGTGCTTAAGCGTAGGACGTTAAACCCCATTTCATTCATTCATTGTTTATATCCTCTTCTTGACCCCCGCCCCATCCCAGAGAAATACACAAAACTATGGTCTGTGCAGAAACCCCCAAGCCGGGATGAACGATTTACCCAATACCACCCAATACTACCCAATACCACCCAATACCAACTCATTATCACCTTATACTACCAACTGCTACAAGGTAATGATGCAAAATAGACATACCATTTGATTTTGTTTTAAAAATAGAGTTATATCGTGGTGATATTGAAGTAAAATTCGGGTGGTATTGGGTAGTATTTGGTACCCCCCCCCCCAAAAAAAAAAAAAAAAAAAAAACACAACAAAAAACCAAAAAAATACCCCAATAAATAAAGCAAAACAAACAACTATCAACATTGGTTTCCTTGGCAGATAATCCTTTTCGCCCCCACCCTTTTAGTAACCCTACCGGAAAGGGACCCTAGTACAATAAAGTATCTTACATGGACATTTAATCTGGAACTTTTTCTCTAGTTCGTTCTTCAGGAAATAGGGGCTGACCGAATTACCGACGATCGGATAGTGTTAATGACATCATATTGGGCAACTTATATTCTTTGCATAAAAAATAGGAGAGACTAGGCTGATCTAACGATAATGCCAGTATTTTCAACCAATGAAAAAGACCTGACTGCGCACGACTACAGGATTTTGTGAGTTTGAAAAGCATAGCGTCAATTGTCACGAAGGAAGGTTTTGGAGCAAATCGTATTCTAATCCAACAAATATCGCAGACTAGAGTTGACATCGAGAGCTGATTATGGTCTGGCTAAGTTAATTAATGTCTAATTAATAGTTTTTATAACATATTAGGCCTAAAGAAAGACCTGCATTAGGCAGATTTTGCTCTTGCATAATGTATGTTTAATCTGAGTAGCTATCTAAAATCATGTATCGTTGTAAAGGGAAATAACCGCGTAAATATTTCCATTGTCTGCAAATTATCGAACATTCGTTGCAATTATTATACTGATAAGTTGCTAATTGACGATATTATTAGGTTTGTATTTTATAATATTGGGTAGTTTTTGGTAGTATTTGTTATGGTTTGGTAGTATTGGGTTATTATTTGCTTGGTTTAGGTGATATGGGGAGGCAAATGGGACAGCCAAATACCGGTAATAACAATTGAAGTACATTGCCAAAGATATAATCTCACTATTTTTGAAAAGGGTAACATGCTCATGAGCCAATATGATGTATTATTAGGTAGTAGGCTATGTGGTGATACTCGGGTGGTATTGGGTAGTATTGGGTAGTATTGGGTATATCTTCCCGCCGCCCTAGGGAGGCAAATGGAACAGCCATATACCGGTAATAGTTTAACATTTGAATAACATTTCCCAAGGATATATCTCACTATTTTTTTTTTTAAAAATCAAGTAGGCCTAATATGATCATTTGGAACCAAAATGGTGTAGTATTAGGTAGTATGTGATGATGTTGGAGTGATATTCGGGTGGTATTGGGTAGTATTGGGTAGTATTGGGTAACCCCCCACTCCCCCCCACCCCCCCCCAAAAAAAAAAACCCAACATAAAACAAAAAAATCCCCGCAAAAATAAAGCAACACAAAGAACTGTTAACATTGGTTTCCCTGGCAGATAATCTTTTTCGCCTCCACCCTACTGGGTTAGCTAAGAGAAGGGGACCTTAGAACAATGAAGTATCTTACATGGCCTTGTAACCTGGAAATATTTCTCTAGTTTGTTCTTCAGGAAATAGGGGCTGACGGAATTACCGACGATCGGGGAGGGTTAATGACATCATATTGGACAAATTACATTAATTTGCATAAAAAAAGAGACTAAACTGACATTTATAAATGACGATGATGCAATTCTTTTCGACCAATAAAAAAAGACCTGACTGCGCGCGACTACAGGATTTTGTGATCTCGAACATTCCACCAGCGTTTGGGAGCGTCTTCGTGCAATGTGAAGAGGTCAGCCATTTTATTTCACGTTGAAATTTCACACGGCACAAAAAAATCAGACTTCACATATATCACAAATCGCCGGGATATTTGAGTTTGCTAAATAAAACATATTTCCTAAGTGACATCAACTGAAAACATTAAAACAGGTAAAATATTTGTTGTTTTTCTATTTAAATGCGACAGAGTTCTCATTCTAACAAAGGCGTATTGAATGGCGCAGGCCTCGTTCATCATTACTAAAGTAAGTACTTTAAAAAGCATAGTCTCGATTAACCAGTGTTTTGATATAATTATCAATAAGAGTTAGCAGCATATAGAATTCTAATCCAGTCGATATCGAAGAGTAGCCTTGACATCGAGAGCTGGTTATGGTCTGGATAAGTTAATTAATGCCTAATTAATAGTTTTTATAACATATTAGGCCTAAAGAAAGACCTACAATAGGCAGATTTTGCTCTTGTATAATGTATGTTTAATCTGAGTAGCTATCTAAAATCATGTATCGTTGTAAAGGGAAATAACCGCGTAAATATTTCCATTGTCTGCAAATTATCGAACATTCGTTGCAATTATTATACTGATAAGTTGCTAATTGACGATATTATTAGGTTTGTATTTTATAATACTGGGTAGTTTTTGGTAGTATTTGTTAAGTATTTGGTAGTATTGGGTTATTATTTGCTTGGTTTAGGTGATATGGGGAGGCAAATGGAACATCCAGACATCGGTAATCAAATTTAAAGTTCACATTCCCACGATCGATATATCTCACCATTTTTAAAAAAAATTAATGTGCTCATTTAGAACCAATGTGGTATATTAGGTAGTTGGTGCTGAGTCTGATATCGGGGTGATATTGGGGTGGTATTGGGTAGTATATTGGGTAGTATTGGGTAAATCGTCCCGCCGCCGAAGGGAGGCAAATGGAACAGCCAGACATCGGTAATAACAAATAACATTTTAAGTACATTTCCAAAGATTAACTATTTTTGAGAAAAAAAAATAATCAAGTAATGTGCTCATTTGGAACTAATATGATTTAGTATTGGTTAGTGTGGTGATATCGGAGTGATATTCGGGTGGTATTTATTGGGTAAATCTTCCCGCCGTACGCACCTGCTCCCCCGCCAAAAAACCCCCAAAAAACAAAAAAAAAATACCCCAATGAATAAAGCAACACAAAGAACTATCAACATTGGTTTCCTTGGCATTAGCTAAGAGAACTTAGAGAAGGGGACCTTAGTACAATAAGTAGCCTATCTTACGTGGGAGAGTGAAATGGGGTTTAACGTCTACTCGACACAGACTAGGTCATTTCGGGACTAATATCTTAGTTACATGGACATTTAATCTGGAAATATTTCTAGTTTGTTCTTCGGGAATTAGGGTTTGGCCGAAATACCGACGATCGTGGAGGGTTAATAATGACATCATATTGGACAAATTACATTAATTTGCATAAAAAAAGAGACTACGCTGACATTTTTATAAATAACAATGATGCCATCATTTTCAGCCAATGAAAAAGACCTGACTGCGCGCGACTACAGGATTTTGTGATCTCGAACAGCGAGCGTCTTCGTGCAATGTGAAGAGGTCAGCCATTTTATTTCACGTTGAAAATTGCACACGGCACAAAAAATCAGACTTCACGAATATTAGAAATCGCCGGGATATTTAAGTGTGCTAAATAAAACATATTTCCTAAGTGACATCAACTGAAAACATTAAAACAGGTAAAATATTTGTTGTTTTTCTATTAAAATGCGACAGAGTTCTCATTCTAACAAAGGCGTACTGAATTGCGCAGGCTGTTCGAGACTTAATAAGCTAGCTGTGTCGAGGTAAGGTTTCACATGTGCTGTTTTTTCACGGCGACATGTGAAATCTATATTTTTGTAAACAAATAATATTACTTTGATGTCACAACAAGATTTTATCATTAGGGGCTTATCCATCACTTTGAACTTTGATTAGATAAACGAGTTACTGTCATGTGGACAGCATGACCTCTGTTTGATGAGTGGCTCGAGTTATTTCAGAGGTTGGGTGGGTGTTTGCTGACTCAGACTGGGTTATATTATAACTTATAATTTAAATATATTATAGGCCTAATTGAGTTGATTAAGAACAAATTCTACAAGTCAACTCAAAATTATTATAAATTTGCTTAAGTTAATTGCTGGTGGTGGTGTTGTTTCTTTTGGATTGTACTTGATTTGGTTTCATTCAACAGATACAAACTGTATGGTTTCTATAGGATTTTAATATGATCCAGTTTGTGGACACAATTTGAAAGTCAAAAAGAAATATTTGGTTGAGCTGTGAACTTTTAAAACTTTTGAGAATTAATTTAGTGAGGTCAGTAATTGTTGAGTGTCTGGAGGTTTGGTAACAAAGTCATTATTAATGTACGTTTTTTGCATAATTATTACATCATTGTTATTGTATTTGTATACTGGGTAGGGTACATTTTAGGTGTGGTGGTCGGCCTAGCACGTTGACCCGGCCACTTTTGTTTTCCACATAGATTTCTACTACTAACCCCAATGTACTGTGCATGGTGGTCTAACATATAGGCTTTAGATCATTAGATCTGTCATTTGAGTACCAGCTTATGTTTGGTGGGGGTGGCCGAATGTTTAGCATGTGCACGCTGTATCATAAAGCCTGTCATTGAGTCAAATGACGTGGTTTCCAATCCACGGTTGTACGTGACAAGGAGTAGGGTCGTCTGTGTAACCTTGTAGGTTTTCTCCAGGTCCTCCGGTTTCCTCCCACTGCTAAAGACCCCTAAGCACAAACAAATTATTGAAATAAAATTAAACCATATCTTAGTCCCGAAATACCTAGTTTGTGTAGAGTGGTCGTTAAACCCTATCTCTGTCTCTCCAGCTTACAATGTGTGTGACAAGCAGTCGGATCACCTGGCCAATCATGTGATTCTTGACCCTCCACTGCAAAAGACCTTATATTCAAGCGAAATATTGAAATAAAATTGTTCAATTAGTTCCGATATATCTCTACATGTATATCTTTAGTACATTTATATATAAAATGAAATGAAATGGGGTGTTTAACGCCAGAACCACTGTTCTGCTCCAACTAGGCTAATGAAGGGTAATAATAATAATAATAATAATAATAACGCCAGAACCACTGTTCTGCTCCAACTAGGCTAATGAAGGGTAATAATAATAATAATAATAATAATAATCAATTTATATAGCGCTGAGTGCTCCAGCTAACAAGCTGCTCCATGGCGCTCTTCACAATTAAAATACATTCAAAGTAAAAACAAAAATAATTCTAAAACATTAAAATGTCAACATATAGTTCAAAAGCACGTTTAAAAAGTTTGGTTTTAAGATTCTTTTAAAATACATTCAATTTAAAGACAAAATAGTTCTAACACATTAAAATGTCAACATATTCATAGTTCAAAAGCACGTTTAAAAAGTTCGGTTTTAAGATTCTTTTTAATTGGCTGATTGGGACTAGATTTGTGGCTGATTTGGATCAGATTCTTGGCTCATTGGGACCAGATAAAAAGAAAAAAATGACAATAAACAGTGTAATAATTAGTGATACAAATCATCAATACAAATGAGCCAAATCTAGACTAGATTCCTGATGGTTTCGGACCGTCCATGATAAGGCTAAATCAGACCAATTATGAGAGTATTTAAAATATATGTTTGCACAACAATAAATACTATCCGGTATTATCAAATTGTAACCCAATATGAAATAGCCTCATGTACCCGTATAATATTACTGCAATGAATGCAATATGTTGTGTAATCTTATCAAGTAATAGCTGAGACAGAGACCTTCCCGATCTAGACAATTAATGTTGAATGCAATACACTAAATTGGTTGAGAGAAGTGTACAATTTTCTTAGCAATATACACAAATACACCTTAAACAAAGTTATATAAAATCACACTTTATAGTATAAAACTCGGGTAGCAATACACAAGAACCCTTGTCTGCGATATCACTTCGGTGGAAGCAAACCTTAAATAAAGCTTTTCCACACATACAAGAACCTTATCACACTACGGGGATCACGGTGGCTAAGTGGATAAGGCGCTGGTTCGCTAGCCTGGAGGTCGAGTGTTCGATCCCTGCATTGGCCGAGAAAGTTCATCTCGATTTTCCGATGTCATTTCCCCTTGTCAGTGATACAGCAGGAGGGCCTGACAAGGACAGCTGCCTAGTCGTTCGGATGGTACGAAAAACCGAGGCCCCGCCGTGTACACATTGGAGTGCACGTAAAAGATCCCTTGGCAGTTGGAATTCGATATAAGAGTAGGCCGTAGCGCCGCTGCCCGGGCAAAATTTCCCTCATAGCACACTGTATGGCGTATGCTCGTCTTCAATTAGCTCAGGTTAAGTGCATAACAGTAGGACGTTAAACCCCATTTCATTCATTCATTATCACACCATTTATTGTTAATTATGACAAGCAGCCTCGTATCTAGACACCGTAAAGCGGGGGGGGGGGGGGATTACCTTTCTGTAGGGGGTTGAACTAGTTTAGATAAGTACACTGTACAAAATATGGTTTATAATGGTTCTGAGCAGGGGGGGGGGGAGCATTTCACGCACCCCCCTGTAGATACGGGCCCGATGATAAGTCTCTAGTAATCCGATAAAAAATCAGATCCAATCACACAAATTCCCTATTGTGGATGTCAGTAAGATCTGAGTAATTTTCATGTAGTAATATAGTACATTTTCCACGATACTATCTACCCATTAACTTGTGTTAAAATTGAGTCTAGAATTTTGACTGCTTTTATATACATCATATTTGAAATAACTGTTATCCGTTATGCTACTGTATTGCTGGTATTAGTTTTCAAATATTTTTATATCTGACAATATTTATTCAATAAATATCTACATATTTTAAAGTACACTATATGAATGTTGTTTTCAAATTTGTATGGTTTAATCATTTTTCAATAACATATAGTTACACACAATATATTCATAATGGATTCGGATTTCCGTTATGCTACTGTATTGCTAGTATTGGTTTTCAAATTTGTATGACTTATTGAAATTAACATACCGTAAATTGGTTTAAACAGTATTTCTATAACATATGTAAGTACACACAATATAAATAATGTACATAAAAGCACATAATTAATATAGTCACGCAGCAATCACTATAGCCTAGATGAAACTCCTTTAAACTTAATTCAATATCAAACTCTCAGTTTCTAGTATTTTTTTTATCATGTGGTCCGAATCAGTCTCATATTGGTCCGAATGATACCGAATCAGTCTGGAGTGTGGTCCGAATCACCCTATTGGTGGTCCGAATCAGCCTGGAATGTGGTCCGAATGTCCGAATCATATTTGACTTTTTATCCTAATCAGCTATGGTCCCAATCAGCTTGGTTTATGATAATGACGGTCATACGCTATATACAGTGTACTACCAGAGATATGTTGTCCGGGCAACAGCTCTATGGCTACTCTTATATCAAATTTTGTATGTGTATGCAAATATATACACAGGACCTCGGTCTTTCTACCCCATCCCCACGCGAATGACTAGACAGCTTGCCTTGTCGGGCCCTTCGTGCTGCATCACTGACAAGGGTAAACTACGTTGGAAAGTTCATGAGGACTTCCTCACTAATGTCCTATCATATTTATTTGTTATCAGTAATCATTGCTCATGACGTTTATAATAAACAACATATGTTTCGTATTGATTTGTCGGATTTACTTACCGGCCAATTTTTAATAATATTTTGGCGGAAATATACCGGTATGTCTCAGTAAAACCGGTATTATTTTGTATTCCATAGAATTGTTTCCCGTATTAAATTACCGGTACTACATGTACATGTAAATGTCATTGAAAAACGAAAGAATATATATAGATACATAAATAAATAAAATATACGTCCAGGTAAGAAAATCATCCACTTATATATATATATAAGTGTCCTTGAAAGTATATAGGCTACATCTACCATATAAAGGTGACCTGCTTTTAAGACAGTCACTTGTACGGGTATTGCTAAGTCAGATATTGATCAATAATTGTCAGTATGATATATATATTGCAATAAATTGAAGGATATGATTAACAAAGATCTCATACATGTATGGTTTATTTATAGTAGGCCTACAAGGCTATTAATAATATTGTCTGTAATGTGGTTAAGTGTATTCTTTTAAAGACAATTTACAACAGTATGAGATATAGTTTTGAAATGTTTATAAGTCGTTCATTCTTTTCATATACTATGTCAAGTTGTTTGTTTATAATATCACATTGTTTATGATGGGTGAACTTGACATTTTGAGATACTAGGTATTAAAGACTTGGTAAAGGCTAAAATAAATTAGGTATTTGCTGTGAAATATACAATTTTTTGTCCCAACCAAACGACTACACAGCTGCCCTTGCCAGTTTATCCCTCCTGTACTACACACAAGGAAAATCTGCACTAAGAAATCCAGAGGAAATTTCTCGACCAACACCAGGAGAGAGAGAGGGAGAGAAATGGGTTAAGCGTCCACTCGACATAAATTAATTAGGTCATTTCGGGACTAACATGGTTTAATTATATTTCAATAATTAGCTTGGGCATGAGGGTCTCTCTCCCTCTCTCAGACTCTCTCTCTCTCTCTCTCTTCCTCAGTGAGCCACTGTGACCCCCTTATTCATTTTAATAAGGTAAAAAAAATATTGGAGATCATAAGTTTACCAGTCTAATTTAATCTTATTTATGTGTGCTATCTTCAGTACAATGACTTGTGTTATCTCAGATATACATGTATTAAATATCATCAGTTTTGCATATAGGGTTGTGTATCACAGTACTACGACATATTGAGTTTCCACGCTCGATTAAGGTTTTTGACTGAAAAAGTGTTCCAGCTAGACTATTCTGGAGGGGCGCCCTGCCCGCCCTTGTTTCTGAACGCCCCTCTGCATTTCTTAACGCCCCCCCCCCCCCCAATTTTTTTATTTTTTTATTTTTTAAATATTTATTTTACTCATGCTATGTCATCTCATTGCACTGTACTGGAACTATCATATCCCCCTCCCCTAATAGTTTTTCCACCTCTCCCAATTCTGATCCTGGCTGGAACACTGTAGTATAGTTTCCCCTTGTAGTGTAGTGTAGTGTCTGTAACCTTTATAAAGTGCAAAAATTCAAAATACAGTTTGACACAAGACAGAATAACGCCAACAAATCGCTATTTCTGCACATGGTTATTCTTGTAACTCAACAACGAGAATATATGGTGACTTGATATTCGGTGGTTATTAGGAGAGGTCATTATTACACAGGTTGAATATCAGAAATGGACTGTAAATTCTGGAGGTTGTTTGCAAACTGTATATATAACCAGGTGCGGATGCCCCCCCCCCCTCAGCCCCGGGGAGATTGGAATTTTTGCTTTTTTATTGATGATATAAACATGATTTTCGCATTGTCTATGCCCAGGCAATGCGTCAAGGCTCTGGGGATTACACCAAACCACTAATGTATGCGGCACTCTAATGATTACCATTAGTTACAATGTATTGGCCTCCCCCCCCCCCCTGGAAATAACAGTTGGTTGAATTCTACATCAGCAGAGTAGGGTTGAATGTTGACAAACTTTTAATTAATTATATCTTTGAAATTTATACAGAACAGAATTGAACCAACTAAACAATCCTTCAAATGACAAGAAGTTTCGTGGTTTGTCAGTCTTAATGTCTGTTTCCACCCAGGGTGCCGATTACAGACTTTATGGTTATTTATCCTCTTAATATAAGCGGAGCCATAGAGGGATATATAAACAGAGTAAAACGTTGGGTCACAGACCTGGACATCTCGTTTCGATCCCAGCAGCATTGGCCGAGAATATTTATTGGGATTTCCCACGGGGGCCTGGCAAGGGACAATGTCCATGTACATGTATAGTGGTTCAGATGGGAAGAATAACTGATGTCCTGTGTGCACATTGGCATTGTGCACTTAAAAGATCCAAAGGCAGTTGGAATTAGATACATGTATAAAGAGTAGGGCAAAATTCCCCCATAACACCACTGTATGACTTACATGTACTGTATGCCTGTTTTCATTATCCCAGTTGGAGTAAGATTTTAAACCCCTTTTCATTTCTTTATATTTTTCAGAGTAACAGTGGTGGAGGTGGACTGTCTATTAGCTGGTCTAAGGTATTTTCAGTCATGTGTGTAACAAAGAGACTGTGTATAGTCTGCTTCTTAGCTAGTTGTCTACTTTCATTTTCAACAACCGCCGCGCAAACGACACAAAAAAATGGTCAGATGCATATTCACGATCACGATGGCTATCAAATCGCAGAAAAATCAAAGGAAGAAATTGCCAAATTGGAGAGCAGATATTTTGTGACAAAGATTTTTGAAAAGTATGGAGGAGAAAATGGAACCCTTACCTATGACATGTTTGAAAATTTGATGCTTAATTTAGGCCTAGGAAAGAATAATTCACTGTTCAAGCACTTAGCAAACACCACAGTGAATGGAACACATGAGCGTCATACAGAGCATGATCCGCAAATGGGAAACCATGAGCATGATCACGAAGGTGATCACAATCATAAAGATCATAAAGGCAGTCATGATGCTCATGGTACAAAAGATCAAAAAGACGGTCATGACCATCAGGATACGGAAGATCACCAAGGCAGCCATGATGACCATGATCACCAAGGCAGCCATGATGACCATGATCACCAAGGCAGCCATGATGACCATGATCACCAAGACAACCATGATCACCATGATCACCAAGACAACCACAATCGTGAAAGTGAAGAAGATCTAGGTCATACTGAAATTGATGAAAGTCTGGACACGACGACGGCTGTTGCTTTGACCAACAGTGAAAGTAACAAAGTTAAAAAACCAGAAAACATTAAAAAGAAGTCCACTGATAAAAAGAAAAGAAAGAAGAAAAAGAAAAGTAAGAAAAATAAGAAAAATAAGAAGAAGAACTCAGACTCGGAGATAAAAAATATTCAGAAGCGATCAGTTGAAGTTGAACATCATAACGATCATTCTTTGGTAAGTTAAAACTTTCATTATTTGGAAATTTCAGAAGAAGTGTAGCGATTTGCCAACACGTGGGCTGAGCAGCAATTTAGTTGGTTGGGGGAGTTCTGTTGCAATTACAGTATTTGATCAGGTCCCGGGTCTTTTTCTCTGTCACCATCAGCCGACCACAAGCCGTTGTATACCGTAGAGCTTCTTCAGAAGAGAGAGGGTGGACTAGCTAAAAAGTAGTGTGCTGTATTCAGCTATTTAAGTTAAGGGAGATAATAATACTCAATAATATATGACAATGTATTACAGGTCATTTCCAACAAACTAGATTAATAATAATAATAATAATAATAATAATCGCGTCATTTTACTAGGGTAGCAAATTAGGCTTGAGGCCTTTTTAAGAACTGGCCCTTGGCACAGATCGTGCGAATGATTTCGATCATTACTGCAGGAAGAAACCGAAGAACTCGGGGGAAACCTGCCTGATCGGACGGGAGACCGAATATCCCTCTCACTTACAACGATAAAGTTCATGCCCTGAGCTGGGATTGAACCCGCGTTGCATTGGTGAGAAGCCGCCTCTCTTATCGCCACGGCTATCCGACCAGATTATATAATATAATAGGATTAGGGATATAAACTCACTAATAGTATTCTAAATAACAACACCTGGGTTTCTATCAAATTATAAAATTAAACATAATATATATGGCAGATACATGTACAAACAATGAAATGAACATGAACACTGTATGTAGAAATATTATTATAAACTTAGACTCTGTCAACATATTATTCATACTGTTATCAAATATCTAGTCCCTCACAGTCACTATATATACACGTTACTACAGTGACCCGTATTAGTCTCACTATAAATAAATCTAACAAAATGAAACTAGCTTTGCCACAGAAGTAGCCATGAGGAACACCAAAATCAAGGCACAAAATTACACATACATGTACATGTAGAGCACCGGTAGCCTACTGTAAATTATATATGTCATCATTTTTGTGTCAATCCATTCAGACCACCAAGAAAGTCAATTTTTAAGATTAGCCTAATGTACTTGAAGCTGGGTACAGAGCAGAGTTTTTTGTTTTTGCCCCACTAATTTTAATGTACATGTATGCATCTGAATAACATATTAATCAAATTAAATATTTTCACATCACATCATTAAAGGTCCTATGTTTTATCCTCAAAGTCAAAGTAAATATAGCATCTTCAAGGGTCCTGCGTTCTATGATCAAATTAAATATATTAGCAGCTCATCATTAAGAGTCCTGCTATTTAATCTTAACAGTAAAAAACCTCCAATTAAATATAATTAAATCATAGAGGGTCCCATGTTTTATCCTGAAATTAAATATACATGTACATGTATCCCATCTTTGAGGCCAGGGTGGTTGAATGGTCAAATGGTTACCATATGTGTGTTGTATCATAAAGCCTGTCATTGAGTCAACTGGTGTGGTTTCGAATCCCTGCTTGTACGCGACAGGAGTAAGTCGCCTGTCCAACCTCATGGGTTTTCTCCGGGTCCCTCCCACTTGCTAAAGAGCCCTTAACGCAAGCCAATCATTGAAAAAACATTAAACCATACATGTATATATGTTAGTCTCGAATTAACCTAGTTTGAGTGGACGTTAAACCCCATCTCTCTCTCTCTCTCTCTCTCTCTCTCTCTCTCTCTCTCTCTAGTTGAGGCCAAGGGTAATTTGTTTTATCCCCAAATTAAACATGATTGAGGGGTCAAGAGTCTTGCGTGATATCCTAAAACATATTTGTATTTGTTTTGAATTACACAAATGAAATGGGTGGTGTAGACCTGTCATTGGTCAAAAGTTTTAAAGTTTGTGAAGGAGTAGGGTCGTCTGTCCAACCTAGTGGGTTTCCTCCGGTTTCCTCCCACTGCTAAATACCCCTACATGCAAGCGATTTATTGAAATAAAATTAAACCATATATATGTTAATCCCAAAATGACCGAGTTTATGTCAAGTGGACGTTAAACTTCATTTCTCTCTCTCTCTCTCTCTTTAAATCCATAAATGAAATCGGTGATGTAGCTGTGTCATAAGTCAAAAGGTTTAAAGTATCTATACATTAGTCATTAGATCAGACAAAAGGACAAAGGCCTGTCATTGAGTCAATTAGCGCCCTGCTTTTATGTGACAATCTCATGTATTACGATGGGATTAAGGTCAAAAAGTTATAATAAAAACAATTGAAACACCTGAATAAATAGAAGTCTACATGTACAATGTTGTTCATTCAGTTTATTTTTTTTATATAAGCTTATACTGTACATGTAGGCTATTATACAATCGACACTCAAAGGCTTAACATTTGTGAAATATTTCTACCGTGAAAAGGCGTGAATCAATGCTAAATCACCTGGAACACTTACTTAGATTAAATCAGCTAAAATGCCTGAATGAAAACCTTTTAAGTGGCCGACATGTAATGATTACGTTTTGGACAATAATTTGGATTAAATCAGCTAGAAGGCCTGAATGAAAACCTTTTAAGAGATATAATAAGTGCCATGATAACATTTTGGACATAAGTATTTCAGATATTGGGTTAAATCAACACCTTTAACTTTAACCAGGTTGTTTTCTTTGGTTGTTTATGTCACACCCCAGATGAATTCATTTGGAACGATCAGATTAAAAAATCTGGAATGCTTATAAATAAAGACTTTTAGGCCAAAAAAGAAAAGAGAGTGTATACTTGACCGCCAAAATACACTGTTTTTTCAGAGAGTTTCGCCCCATTTGGAATGATCTTCATACTCGGGGGTGGGGGGGTCTGTCAGTATAGTGAACCTAAAATGGTGGAACCATGGTGCCTGTCACTAGTCAATTTTCACACTAATAAACAAACATTATTTGCTAATTATTGGCTTATGAGATATGAATGAACTTACTGAACTAATTATTAAATTAATCTTGTAACATAGATAGCCTACATGTACATGCATTCGAAAGCCTTTTTTGTCATTTTGAGTATGGTAAAATGTTTATTTCTAGCTTAGTTACCAAATAAAGTTCTTGAAAAATAATGTCAATTCGGACTGCTGTAAATTACCGAAGTTGGTATTTGTCAGGAGAAAACTACTTCGAAACTGAGTTGTACATAAATAAGAAAATGTCAATTCGGACTGTTGATATAAATTATGGGGAAATGGGGAATTTGTCAGGAAACTACTCCTAAACTGAGTTATACATGTAGGACTGGGGAATGAGAAAATGTCAATTCAGACTGTTATAAATTACTGAAATTGCGGTGTTTGAATTTATCATTGCCAAATTTAGTTATACATCTGGGGGTCACCGATTTTGGCTTTAAAAAATAGATTTGGTCAGGTACTGTACACAGTCACAGGTATTTTTATTCAGTAACTCTGAATTTTTATTGGGGAACAGGCTATGCCTATGTGACGTGTGTACCCCTCTCCCAATATTTGTAGTTACATTTGATGATATATTTTAATTTAGGAAATCAACAATCTATATTTGGTTTCTTTTTTTTTTATACTTTCGATCGATGGCCTACACTACATAAAGATCTGACCATTTGCGTGTGTGGGGGGGAAACAAGCAGCTTTTGACCCTATGACATCAGACATTGATTAATTGATCAACGTTGATGTTTCTAGTGGTTTACCAACAGTTCTATGCCTTGAATAATTCTTCCAGAGCCTAGTGTAGTACAGTACGGCCGTCGAGTAGCTTTCATAAAACTCGATTATCGTGTCGTTTTTTGTTGAAAATTTCCACGATAACGCCACGATATTGCCACGATAAATAACTCGGTGTAGCAGTCTCTATCGTGTGCCACGATAGTCGCGGGACACGATAGGCCTCGGTGTTATTTGGTATGTAATATTAACGATATTTATCAGTCATAAACAATTGATGCCAAAAAGATATACTGCCACGATGTTAACAAACTGCCACGATATTTGAAATATTACATATTACGGTTATATTTGTCATAAACAATCGATGACAAAACGATATACCGCCACGATGTTATAAATGTTGAATATTTTCGTTAATAATACAGGTGTATAGTATGAACATGCGTGTTCACATATACTGCACGATATATGCCGTTTCATTTCCATCCGGTCATGTAAAGCTGCAGGTCTAGTACATTTTAGAGGACACGTATGCATAAGACTATACATGTTTAGATATTTAAGCTGAATTGTCTCGAATCACGGCAAAGATAGACTTTTAAATTGCAAACTATAATGGTAGTTAGGTTACCGGTCTTACAAGAAATAAGACAAATAGAACATGCATCGAGAGGCGAAAGCGCTTTCAAATCAGACATAAGCTCGTACTTACCGTAAAAATTAAATGAATATTAGTAAATTATAAAACTATCAAATCCACACACAAATCCAAGCACTCGTTTTATTTTAGAAAAGAATAACAGTATTTTGACCCAAGACATATTCTACATGAACCCCAAGTCAGTGGTAACTGTCAACTGGTATGTTGTAATTTTCGTGAATATTTGTTTCTATAACAGAAATGTCCCGTGTTGTATCAAAGATCAAAGAATAAAACCGCACGTGGTGTTTTTAGTGCTTAAGACTATATGGCGCCAGAAACAATGCAGTGTTCACCTTACATCAAGTCCATTGATGTATGATTAACTTTATAATACCGTTTACACCACAATAATTCCACGACAATGTTTCCTGTTATTTGGAGTTGTTTAGTTCCATTTCGTGTACGGAAAATAGATTAATGTTAATTTTAAACATTATTTATGATGCCAAAACATATCACTCCAATTTGACTGATGAAATGCGAATTCAATTTATCTAAAAGGGGGTCGGGCGCAATTTCAGGAATTAATTTTGACCCAATATTAACCGTTGATGCCAAAACGATAATACTGACACGATGTTAGCAAACTGCCACCATATTTGAATAATTTCGTCAATAATCCTTACGTGAAAAGCCACCTTGTATATATACTAATCGTGTTACGACAAAGGAGAGGAAATCAATTTGATTGAATATATTGGAATCACAATACTTCGGTCATTATATGACAATTCAAAACAGATATGTACTCGGGATTTGAATAGTTACGTCAATAATCCTGACGTGAAAAGCCACCTTGTATACTACTCATGATACGACAAAGGAAAGGAAATTAATTTGATTGATATCTTGGAATCACAATACTTCGGTCATTATATGACAATTCAAAACAGATATGTACTCGGGATTAACTTTTCTGGTGTGATTAACCCGTTTCTGATGTTGCCTCGTGTGCTTGTATACATACGTAATTGAACTCAATCAGCGAAAAACATATTTTAACCTTTGTTGAATACCTGGTCTTGTATCCACTGTTCAAATTAATTATTCCGTTAAAATCACACCACCCATTCGGTATTCGCTTCATTCTCTGATGTTTTGTAATTTCTATTATTTCTATACACGTCTTCTGTATTTGAAATAGCAGTATCCTGTATTTATTTTTTTCAACGTTAAAAGCAACAATTTCAAATATTCACGGAGATGTCTACGATATCACATAAAATGGAAATCGGTTGTCACCGACAAGTAATAATGCGACAGACAGTAATACATAATCAAATCCACAATATCATTACTTCAACATTGGAGACGAAATGTCTGCCTAAAGAAAACACTGTATTGAAATAATCGTGCAGACAGACTATATTTACATTTGTCTTCCTTTGGTTCACGGGGAATACCGAGAGTTGAAAGGGTGATTGACAACTTCAGTTCTTTTGAAGCTAATTCCATACAAATTAGCTTGTGTTATGCATTAACAACTCCCGGCATAGTTTAAATTTTGTGAGGTGGTAGACGCATCGTTATTGGAAATTTATTTGTGATTTTTACGTTTTCCGTGATCTACAACTTGTGGTTAGATGTGTTGCGATATTCATACACATTGGAATTTCTATTGTATGGATTTTATTTCGATAAAGGTAAGATACTCCATAGAGTTGTAACTAAAACCGAATCTTTACGCGTTTTCATATTTAGACATGTCATTGCAGTAGTTGGTAAGAATCGCTGTTTATACATGTATCAGTAAGGGTTTCAAGCACTCTAAATTTCTAAATTGAGCTCAGCTTTGTTGAATTTAATATTAGCAGAATGTAACACTGCTAAGTGAGAAATGAATTTTGACCTGACATAAAATTACGAATGCATGGGAAAGGGGTTTAAGGAATCATTTGCGGCTCGATAGCGTAACAGTTTTGATTATTCGATAATATGTCAAAATTTGATTGTACTGTAATTACCGGGTATTGGCAATTTACAAGATAACAATGTGTTGTTACAGGGGCGTCTATTTTCTGTCAACCAGTTACCTATGATGCCACGTTTAAATTCACATCAATGAACCATGATTGATAGTATGCAAAGTCGGCGGGATATTTTCGGACTAATACATCTACATGTATTCGTCATGTTGACAGTGAATTCTAGAGATGCGTGTTTGCATATCATAAGACACGGGCTTTTCTTTTATTTGTGATTTAACCAGATGATGTTACTTGAGGTGTAATTTACCGATATTAAACGACCATAGGCATGTTTTTTTTAAAACACCGAGTCACACCGTGTTTCCAACACCGAGGCAGTGCTATCGTATCACTCGATATTCACTCGGTGTTCACTCGGTAATTTTCGGAATTCCACGATAAAAAACACGGTAATACCGTGTTTTATCAAAGTAACTCGACGGCCGTACTGTACAGCTCAACAAATAAAACAAAACTTTGAACTATAAAAAACAAAACGAGATACCGTTAAGATCTGTGTTTTAATCAGATTGGGAAATTAACCAGCACACCTCACTGGCCTAGTAATCTGACATAGAAAAGGGTAGTAGACGTAGTAGTTGTTATCGACAATCGACATACATGTACATAGTCATAGATAGTACAGAGTCCCACTCCCTTTTATCATGGATAATAAAGTCAATCTTCCGTTGGGAAATAAGTTAAAACGATAAGCGTGCGATTTCATATAACCTGATTTTTAAGATGGAAGGTTTGGTTGACCAAAGGTCAATGGGTTACAATGTATTAAGTATGTGTAATATGAAACATGGTATGAATGAATGTAATTATATTTCATGATTTTCACTGAATTGGGAGGTTGGGATGGTCAGAGAGCGAGAAATGGGGTTTAAAGTCCACTCAATAAAAACTACATGAGGTCATTTTAAGATTAACTTATGTTTCAATTTAATTTCAATAATTCGCTCACGTAGAGTTTTTTTTTAGCATCGGCGGATCTAGAGAAAATCTGGCAACCCTACTCATTGCTACTTACAAGCAGGGACGTGAAACCTTGCCACTTGATTCAATAATAGGACCTTATAATCCAACACACAGAAGTTAAACCATTAAGTCATACCCTCCTCCCCCCTTCTCTCCTGGCCCCAAGTTCACAAAGCATTCTCAGGCTTAAATTGAGAATTTACTCTAAATTGTTTGCCTTATTTTAACTAAAATATAGCTCTTTATAAAACTTTTGTTTTAATGTATCAAATACATCACTAAGAAACTATGACACTATGTGCAATGTTTTGTGTTTCTGGATCAAAGAGATTTCTCCTAAACAGTGATTGAAAGTTGAGTTAATTCTCAACTTAAACTTAAAGACTTGATACCAGTGAATAATATGTCCCAATCATTATTCTGGTCAACAAATTGTAGGCCTACTATTTTACAATATTCCAATTAATTGATGATACAAATTTCATCTTAACACACCGAATTTACACAACCGGAAGGATACTAACACATCTAATAGTTAGAATACAGCTATTATTTATTTCTGCAACTGTAAAAATCAGCAAGAGTGTTATTGTCCCTTTAAGTCTGAGAATACTTTGTGAACTTAAACCTGATAAGAAGCAGATGATCATGAACTTGAGATCATGATACATGTACATGTAATCATCTCTATATTATTCATGATGTATCATATGCTCTATATTTATGTAAATATGTATGTATGTATGTAAATATTTATAATGTGTACATGTATCTATATTAGAGAAAGGGGTTACACATAGGCATAGCCTGTTCCCAAATCCAAATTCAGATTTAATGAATAAAAATATTGTTTTAAAAAAAACAATAAAAAGAACCCCTCTGAAAATAAGAGCAAATGCAGGCCATCGTACATGAAATGAAACTGATGGATAATTACTGTACATTAAACATACATTATGCAAGAACTAGATCTGCCTACTGCAGGTCTTTATTTAGGCCGAAGGGCAATTCCATGAAAAGGTCAAACATAAGGTCAAATTTGAAATTTAATGTAAAACCGATACACAGTAGCTATGGCGTTAAAATTATTACTCAATGTCCATACTTTCTGGAACTATTTAACATTTGAAAATATCCTGGGCGGTTTTTGAAATATGGACCAAAATCGACACCCAACCATGAAAGTGTTTTATACCAACAGGATATCCGTAGAAGCTACTTATTTTGTTAGTTTTGTAAAAGATTTCTCGGTTCATTTCGGATCGATTTGACTGAAACTTTCAACAAATTGCCTTTACATTATTTAGTTTTTAACTGTTATAGTGAGAACTGCCAACTCTTTATCTAATCTCCCATAATGTATCTTTAATAGATAAGAAACTTGGCAAGGTTTTTGTATACACTGTAGCTAACAATAAGAGTTTCACAAATAATCATAATAATAACAGAATTTATATTGCGCAACAGTTCATCCCACTTGGGATAGTCATACTCTAGGCACATGAAAGTGTACACATGAGTTAATTATAGTGCCTAAACAGCCAGGTTTTCACACTTGACTTAAATATAGACAGTGTTTCACATTTTCATTTGACACCATTATCTCCATTTCTTCAATTTGACCCAAGTGTACTGTTTTGTACTAGAGGGTCACAATTTATAATTTGACATTCTTTTACCTTGATGATGACATGTAATGTAACTGTCTTTAGTTGTTTTTGCCCTGGGTTAAAATTTTTAATAATTTATAATTTGACATTATTTAACCTAGATGACACTGTCAGAGACATTTCATGATGACAATGGTTTAATCGTTACTTTAAGTTTAAAGTTACACTATTCAAGATATAGATAATAAGAACTAGCCATTCTTGCTATAATAGTTCGAAAGTAGGTGATGTAAAATGAATAATTTGAAAATTTCATTCAAATTACTCTATTGTAAGTGAAGATATTGACACTTGAAGATTTGGCCGACGTGTGCAATAATTTCAACCACGGTCCTGGTTGATCAAAGCTAAGACTCGAAGCGCCTGGGTCCGCCATATTTGATTTATCACTGAAACGTTTTAATCTGTTTAATATCGAAGCAATCTGATGCCATCCAAAGTTGATTAAGGCCTGGATCAGTTAATCAATGTCTAATTAATACTTTAGAAAACATTTCATCCCCAAAAAAAGACCTGCACTAGGCAGATTTAGCTCTTGAATAATGCAAGTTTAAGTTTATTTATTTAACCTAGATGACACTGTCAGAGACATTTCATGATGACAATGGTCTAATCGTTACTTATGATGACAATGGTTTAATCGTTACTTTTAAGTTTAAGTTTATTTATTACTCCTGATTATGATCGACCCACATGTAGAACAATGTGGTGTTTATTAGATAGGCCTACAATAAAAATCTATCAGTCTATCTATCTACATCTATTCATGTACCGGTATGTGCACTAATTTATCAGTATGTTACTAACAAATTGATCTACATGATAATATATTGTGAAGATATAATACACGGGATTATATTAAAGATACATTGTAAAAGGGCTTAATTAGGGGTGGGGTGGGGGTAAATCGAAAATTTTGACCTGCTACGCGAGGACCTACAGATGTATGCTAACAAATTGATCTACATGATAAAATATTGTAAAGATATAATACATGGAAGGAGATAATATGTAAGATACATTGTTTAAGGGCTTAATTAGGAGGAGGGGGGGGAGGGGGGTAAATCGAAAATTTTCGACCTGCTACGTGAGGACAAATGCTAACAAATTTATCTACATTAATTATAACATTTTATAAAGATATAATACACAGGGAGGAGATAATATTAAAGATACATTGTAAAGGGCTTAATTAGGAGAAGGGTGGGCTTTAAGTCAGAAATTTTCGACCTGCTACTCGAGGACCTATGCTAACAAATTTATCGACATTATAACATTTTATAAAGATATAATAGGAATACAGGGTTTGGGATGAGATAATGATATTAAAAATACATTGTAAAAGGGCTTAATTAGGGGCACGGGGTAAATCGGAAATTTTCGACCTGCTACTCGAGGACCTATGCTAACAAATTTATCGACATGATAACATTTTATAAAAGATATAATACACAGGGATGAGATAATATTAAAGATACATTGTAAAAGGGCTTAATTAGGAGAAGGGGGGGGCTTTAAATCAGAAATTTTCGACCTGCTACACGAGGACCTATGCTAACAAATTTATCTACATTATAACATTTTATAAAGATATAATAGGAATACAGGGTTTGGGATGAGATAATGATATTAAAAATACATTGTAAAAGGGCTTAATTAGGGGCACAGGGTAAATCGGAAATTTTCGACCTGCTAAGCGAGGACCTATATGTTAACAAATTTATCGACATGATAACATTTTATAAAAGATATAATACACAGGGAGGAGATAATATTAAAGATACATTGTAAAAGGGCTTAATTAGGGGGTGGGGGTGGGGTAAATCAAAAGTTTTCGACCTGCTACTCGAGGACCTATGCTAACAAATTTATCGACATGATAACATTTTATAAAAGATATAATACACGGAATGAGATAAGTATATTAAAGATGTATAAGGGCTTAATATCTGCATATTACAGAGGGGGATCAGATGACCGAATGGTTAGCATGTGTGCATTGTATCATAAGGTCTGTCATTGCATTGACTACATGTACATTGACTCAACTGCCATGGTTTTTATTCCCGGTGGTATGTGACCAGGAGTAGGGGCGCCTGTCCAACCTTGTGGGTCTTCCCCGTGTCCTCCTGTTTCCTCCCACTGCTAAAAAAGACCCCTACACCGGGCTACACACAAGTGAATTATTGAAATAAAATTAAACCATACATGTACGTTAGTCCAGAAATAACCTACTTTGTATCAAGTGAATGTTAAACCACAATATTGATGGATTAATAATTTCACTTTAAAATATATAAACAAGTTAAAACAGAGGAGGTCCAGCTATCAGATGTGCTATGCAAACTACTGGCTTATCTATGTTGTTGGTGAAGTCTGTCTGTACATGTATGCAGGGTTTCCGCCAGAAAAATCTTGAAGGGGGGTACAATTTATGCCGTAGACTGATAAGCGCCCGCCTAATACCACTAATAAAAAGTCAAAAGAAGGCAGGGCGGACATGTATCAGCCTGAATGGCAGAAAAGATGCACTCTATCACATCTTGAGATGTTATATGATATTTTGTTAGTTACAGATCATTTAAACACTCTTTCTCTTACACAAAACACACTTTTTGAAAACATTACTCAGTTGACTGAATGGGGGTTTGCACCCCCCTTCTTCAAGCAAAGGGGGGTACGTGCAGCCCCTGCACCCCCCACTGGCTGAAACCCTGGTATGTACATTATCTGAGCTGTATCACCGCCATCTGTCCCACATGTACATTATGTACATGTAGGTTTGAACTTGCCTTCAGAATAGAATAAAGACTCAAAATCTTGTTACTTTTATTTTTTAATACCAAATATGATTGAACATTTCTATTACTATTAGTTCACATTTTTATTTAACATGCTTCCTATATGCTTTACTTACAGTGTTTATCATCAATGGAATTGTTAAAAACTTTTCATTACGATGAAAAAAATCTTATCGACGAAGATTCCTTCATATACCTGTGCCCAGCCTTACTGTTTCAAATAGAGACTAACAGTTGTCGTGGCAATAAAGGAAAGCAGCGCCCTCTTCATGGCGACCATGACCACGATCACCACCATCATGATAAAAATAGTAATTCCAGTATTATAATGAATACAATTAAAGATATAAATAACATTGCTCCAAAAGGTAAGTTCGAAACTTAAATCAGCAATTTAACTGTATATTTGAATATTTGGCATGCATGTAAAAGATCCCTTGATAGTGGGAATTCGCCTCATACATGTAGCACACTGTATTGTGAATGCCTGTCTTCATTAGCCCACTCTGAGCAGAACAGAAGGACCTAACCCTATTTCATTTCATTTCATTTCATTTCATTCATTTCATTCATTTCATTCATTTCATTCATTTCATTCATTTCATTCATTTCATTCATTTCATTCATTTCATTCATTTCATTTCATTCATTTCTAATATATATTACATGTATATATAATTTATTTTGTAGTGTGGGGATATAGTACCATAGCTGTTGTAGTGATTAGTCTAGCTGGTTTGTTTGGTGTGGCTGTTATTCCAATAATGCAGAAAGTCTTTTATAACCATCTTCTACAGTTCTTGGTGGCACTTGCTGTTGGTGCTTTATCAGGAGATGCACTTCTCCATTTACTGCCCCACGTAAGTCATTACTTATTACATATATATAACAACTTTCCATCTTCAACGGAATTATCAGTGAAATGAAATTCGCCTGTGTGTCTGTTATCGCTCCTAACTTCAGTCAGTTATATAGAAGGATAACTCATGTTTGACGTCACTTCCCGTAGAGTTTGTTAAACATCTCCTGTAACAATGATCTCTATGTTGAATTTATATTTGGAATGTATTTCATATGTAATACTGACTGACACCAATATTGTCATTGTCCTTTAAATTGCCCTCTTATCAAGATGCTCCTGGTGGGAATTAAACCCACGAACCTATGGCCAGGCAAAATTGTTCAATGTGTTGGTCTCAAAATTCCCCCTCATAGCACACTGTATGGTGTTTGCCGTCTTCATTAACCTAGTTAAGGAGCAGAAAAGTAGGACGTTAAACTCCATTTCGTTTCATCTCCCCCCACCCCCATAAACTTTGGTTTGTAAGGAACACCCACTACATGTATCTTAATTAATCATTTATTATTTAAAATAACGTTATAAAAACATGTCATAAGAATTCAAGTAATGTCTAACTTAAATTACAATTTTCCCAATTATTTCCAAAACCTCAGGTTTACTGAGAGTGTTGGACTGAATTAAATAATAATTTAAACAATTTTTCTCTTTCTATCTAGGCTATCGGTGGAGGTCACAGTGCAAAAGGTCATGATGATCACGGACATGGGGAAGCTGATGACGGCCATCTTAAAGCAACTTATAAGGGTCTGATAGCGTTAACGGGTATTTTCTTCTTCTTCCTAATGGAGAGAATTTTAACCATTATGACTGATCTGAAACGAAAACGTAAACAAACGGTGAGACATTTATTCTTTTTCTAGGAGGGGCTTGGATGGCTGAATGGTTTGCATTTGAATCAACTGACGTAGTTTTGATTCACCGGTTGTAGGTGACGAGGAGTAGGGTTGCCTGTCCAACCTTGTGGGTTTTCTCTGGTTCCTCCGGTTTTCTCCCACTGCTACAAACTCATACGCATAAGCGAATTATTGAAATAAAATTTAAACCATATGCTTGTCTCGAAATGACCTAGTTTGTTTCGAGTGAACCTTAAACCCCATCTCTCTCTCTCTCGCTCTCTCTCTCTCTCCATGTGTCTAGGCTCCTACTAAATGAAACTCAGTTCCATTTGTATGCAAAACTGCAAAAATATGTAAAACTAACAGTGTTTACTGATCGAATTTACTGGTTTCTGCTTGTCAGTGGTGCAGGATGGGAGGGCCTGACAAGGAGAGCTGTCTACAGTCTAGTGACAAATAAACCGAGGTCCCGAGTGTACATTGGTTTGCACGTAAAAGATCCTGTGTATACATTGGCATATAGGCATACACGTAAAAGATCCCTTGGCAGATGGAATTCGATATTAGAGTAGGTCGTAGTGCCGCTGTCTGTGCAAAATTTCCCCCATAACACACTGTATTAGCCCAGTAGAACCTTAAACCACATTTCATTTTATTTTGATTACATTCATTAGCCCTGTAGGTGCAGAACAGTAGGACATTAAACCCAATTTTATTTCATTTTGATCGTATTTACAGAAACGGTTACAGAATCAGACGCCACACAACCAATGTCAAGTTGAGAGTGATAAGGCTGTCGGGGCCAAATTATCAACCCATACAGATTCTGACTATCAGACATGTGAAGAAATGGTTATGATCGTACATCCAAACAAAGGTACTTTTTTTATATTTACATGGGGATCACAGTGGCTAAGTGGATAAGGCGCTGGTTCGCTAGCCTGGAGGTTGAGTGTTCGATCCCTGCATTGGCCGAGAAAGTTCATCTCGATTTTCCGGCGTGATTTCCCCTTGTCAGTGATGCAGAAGGAGGGCCTGACAAGGACAGCTGCCTAGTCGTTCGGATAGGACGAAAAACCGAGGTCCCGTGTACAAATTGGAGTGCACGTAAAAGATCCCTTGGCAGTTGGAATTCGATATAAGAGTAGGCCGTAGCGCCGCTGCCCGGGCAAAATTTCCCTCATTGCACACTGTGGCGTATGCCCGTCTTCAATTAGCCCAGGTACGGTGCTTAAGCGTAGGACGTTATACCCCATTTCATTCATTCATTATATTTACATAATGGGGAGTTGGGGCAAAGAATTAAGGAACCTAGATGAGCATATTTGTGATCTTAAATTAATGCTACGTTTTCACTATCACGATTCCTGCTGCGACGGAAATCGTGGTTTTATTCATGGAGTAATCATGGTGATCCTATCATGTCTTATCATGCATTGAGGTCAGTAGTAGCAATGGTGATGATAGTATCAAAACTAATCTGAATGTATCTGTACATACGAGGGCCCTGCTTCTTTAAATCTTAACTAAAGATAAAATCCAAATTTTAGTAGATACTTTAATTTTGATTGGCTAAGTACAGTGATTCTCAACCAATGTGCCGCAAAATTTTGAACAGCGCACTAAGAAAATGTAATAAAAACTAAGTGATCCCAATTGAGTATTCACTAGTTTCTACTGATAAGTTCATAGCTGTGCTTTTATTTATTTAGTTCGAGTAACTATATGTGTCTAGGACTAGTCCATGTCTACGGTTGTATGCCGTCTATAACTTTCCATGTTTTTATTTTGAAAAATTCAAAATTCAAAAATTTAGCTGTGTGTGCTGCCTTTTTTCATGGGTTTTAATTTCGTTTCGTCATGTCCAGGAATTTATGATTTAGCACAAAATATGCTATTTTTCCTGGCATGCAAAATGACCTACTGGTCTGATCAGGTGTAGGTCATTTTCCAGAGCCGTAGGTCCCGACCGGCATATACGGCCGAAAAGGAACCCATGGTTTAAAGATATGCTATTGGCCAAACAAGGTCGAGAACCACTGATTGATATTATGTATTATGTAGAAATGTTTATTGTTTTATTTTGATTAAATTTAAATTATCTTAAGATCAGTGTAAGTATTTTAACAGATTTTGGTTCACTCAACAACAATCGGATTATAATACAGATCTATATTTTGTTTCGATGGCCTATACTACATAAAGATCTGACCAGTTGTTTTGGGAGGTCACGTCAAGTGTCATACGAGCAACTCTTGACTCATATGTCATCAGCGTTGAAGTTTATTCACAGTTCCGTGCATCGCACGCCAAGAAATGGCCATAACAGATGGTTTCATTGGCTAATCCCTCACGCTATCCAGAACGCAAACCGTTATATAACAACTCTACCAGATCCTTGTGTAGTACAGACAAGTAAAACGTAATTTTGAAATATTAAAAAGAAATGAAATCCGATCTGTGTTTTAATCGGATTGACTCTAAGAAGAATGTATGGGATCTGGAAATGGGTGTAATATCGTGCACTTGGACTATAAGGAGTAATGAACATAAACTAATTGCTATAGCACTGAACTAAATGTATTACTTTTCTATAGGAACATCTCACAAAATTTATTGTTTTATCCATATAAACTATTTGCAGTTGCACTGGACTTATGTAAACTTGGCCAGATGCAGTTGCACTGAACTTAATTAAGTAAACTGGACCTATGCAGTTGCACTAAACTTATGTAAACTGGGACGTATGCAGTCGCACTAATCTTATGTAAACTGGGTCATATGCAGTTGCACTAAACTTATGTAAACCTGGTCGGATGCAGTCGCACTGATCTTATGAAAACTGGAAGGTATGCAGTCGCACTGATCTTATGGATACTGGGTCGTATGCAGTCGCACTGATCTTATGTAAACCGGGTCGTAAGCAGTCGCACTAATCTTATGTAAACTGGACCACATGTACATGTATTTGCACTGAACATACATGTGTATGTAAACTGAACCAAGTACAGTTGTACAGAGCTTATTGTATGTAATGAAGTTGCTGTATCAAAACATATCACATCCCATTTACTTTCCACATGTGTAAAAATAGCAGATAAGAAGGGTTTAAGGTCCAAAACAAGCTTTCCGGTTTCTGCCAAATTATTTCTTAGATATGGGATCTTAAATACAACACCTGCACATATATATATGCATTGTTGATGATAAGTTATGCACTATATACCTTATTTATACCATCTCTTAGCAAGGATATTTTTTATAATTTTATGTATATAATATATAAGTTTTTGATCATAAGTAAGACACCATATACACCTTAGCAAAGAAATTTTAAACTTGGTGAAAGGATTTTAAACTTTGGTCAACACTGCAGTGTCAACTAGTAATATTGCAGATTCGATTCCTGGTCAGGGCTGAGAATGGTCAGAAAATTGTTACATTGTTGGCTTTATGCTATCACATCAAGCTGGAATTCCAAAGTATACGTCCACTAATAATTTGTACACATAGCATCATTTTCTTATTGACTCATTCAAACCAACTAAGACACATTTTCCTTGTCAGTTACGCAGGGACCACACCTGCAACACAAGTGGCAACAGGTCTTAAACAAATCCTGAAGTTTTTTCTGCCTTCAAAGAATCCCAAAGTTTTTCTCAGCCTTGGAAAAATTCTAGAAGGTTTACTCTGCCTTCAATAAATATGCCCAAGTCCTTTTTTTAGCTTGTTCTCTGTCCATCTCTTGGAAAATGTAGGCATACATGTACATGTATCTTGCATAGGGATGGTCGGTTAAGATTAAGATAAAAAAGTTATGTAAGGATAATAATGGTGTACAATTAAAGAGATCAACACTTTCTGTTTAATACTTAGAGGGGTGTTAAAAAGGGTCATCTTGATATTAATCTAGGTAGATAAAAACTTCCATTAAATATTATTATATAATAGTCATTCAGTCTATGATTCAATGTGATTGACATTTATATTATATTAAGATTCTGTAGATTGTATACATGTATGGGATCTAAGATATTGTGGGGTGGCGGATGGCTGAATGATTAGCATGTACGTGCTGTATCATACAGCCTGTCATTGAGTCAACTGACGTGGTTTTGATTCCACGGTTGTATGTAACAAGGAGTAGGGTCGCCTGTCCAACCACATGAGTTTTCTCTGGGTGCTCTGGTTTCCTCCCACTGCAATATTGAAATAAAATTAAAACCATATGTTAGTCCCGAAATGACATAGTTTTTGTCCCAAAATGACCTAGTTTGTGTCGAGTGGACGTTAAACCCCATTTCTCTCTCTCTCTGTAAGAGATTGTTTAAAATCTTACCTCCAATTTATCAATGAATAATAACCTTGAATTGACTTTTGAATTTTGAACCAAAAATAGCAGAAACTGTCTGCTTTATTTGGTGACATGCACTGAATTGCCTTTAGTGGAAGAGTTTTTAAAGGGCGTAGTCGTACAAGGTCAACAAGTAAATAGTCATTGTTGGAGTTCATTGATCTAAGAACAATGAATCAAGCCGTTGAAATATTGGAAGAGCACTTAGAGTTATAGGCAAACCATATAGCTTTAAATTTACTCTGTGAACAACCTTAATTATTCTTTGTTTTTTTTTATTCTGTGAACTATGGCAAGCCAAAGCAGAATTAATTGCAAGACCGTTTTTATTCTGTATGGAAAGAGAAAAAATCAAGTATATAACAATTTTTATACGTCCACATTCAAAATGTTGACGTATATTGCCGTCATCCCTGTCTCTGTGTGTGTATGTATGTGTGTCTGTGTGTCGCCTACAGGCCACAATTCTTAAGTGATCTTTTTCAAACTTTGCATACTTCTTCTTGGTACCCTAAGGAAGATCCCTATTGTTTTTGGTGTATTCCCGACCCCTAGGGGCCGAGCCACGCCCATTTTTTGCATTTATTTGTTTGTCATCTACAGGCTGCATTTCTTAACATATCAATTTGAAACTTTGCATACTTATTCTTGGTACCCTAAGGAACATTCCTATTGTTTGGGGTGCATGCCCAACCCCCAGGAACAGAGTCACGCCCATTTTCTTTTTGTATGTCTGTGTCGCCCACAGGCCATAATTCCTAATGAATCGTCTTGAAAAATTTTCATATGAATTCCTAATACCCTAAGGATGATCTCTATTGTTTTCGGTGCATGCCCCACCCCCAGGGGCAGAGCCAGCCCATTTTTTCTATTTCTTTGTTTGTCATCTACAGACCGAATTTTTTAACATATCATATTGAACCTTTGCATACTAATTCTTTGTTCCTTAAGGAACATCCCTATTGTTTGAGGTGCATGCCCAAACCCCAGGGTCAGAGCCACGCCCATTTTCTTTTTGTATGTCTTTAGGCCTGAAATGTGAACTAAATTATTAATTAGACTTTAACAAAGCTGCTGGTGGACGTATTCCCACACTTGGCGTGGCTATCTTTTTATTACCTTCCAAGCATTTTTTTTTCTGTACAAAACAACATATATCAATAAAGATTATTTTTTTCCACTGCTGCTTTTGTATTTTGTTATAGTCAAGTCAATTATAGACTACTGTTCACATAAATATTTTATCAAGTTGAAAAAGGGTATTGCCACCCGAAACGTTGTGCTATTAAACAATCTCTACTACCTACAGTCTATCTGTCTTGCTGTTGCTCGGGGATCTTTTAAATTATTTATCTACTTCTTATCGCCCCGACAGTATCAGTTTTGATCCAGTATCCAGATAGATGCCGAAGCCTGTCCAGCTTTTATAATTTTTAAAGGGAGTGTTCGCTGTCCACTTTTTTCCGTCTAAATATTTTATCACTATATTCAATTTTTATAAACAATTCAACAAGAAATTTTTTCACATGTCAAGACAAAAAAATTCACATGTCAAGACAAAAAAATTCACATGTCAAGACAAAAAAATTCACATGTCAAGACAAAAAAATTCACATGTCAAGACAAAAAAATTCACATGTCAAGACAAAAAAATTCACATGTCAAGACAAAAAATTCACATGTCAAGACAAAAAAATTCACAGCCTTATTTTTTCTGTTGTTTTATCCGTAATATTCTGTATTGTTTTTTTTCTGCTCTGAACAGCCTTAAATATTCTCTGTTGTTTTTATTCTACTACTATGAACAGCCTTAATAATTTCTGTTTTATCCGTATTATTCTGTATTGTTTTTTTTATTCTGTCAACAGCCTTATTTAGAATGACATCCAGATGTATGTTATCTTTCTTCTTAGTTTGTATTTTATTTTAAAATCTTCCAGGCCCCAAGTTCATACAGCATTCTCGGGACTTATGTTAAGAATTTACTCAACTTTCAATCACTGTTTCAGAGAAATATCTTTGGTCCAGAAACACAAAATTTTGCACATAGATTCTTATTGATGTATTTGATACATCAAAACAATAAAATTGTTATAAAGGGCTATATTTTAGTTAAAATAAGGTGAACAAGTTTGAGTAAATTCTTAACTAAAGTGAACTCAGGGCCAGAGCTTTTTACAGATTTATTTTCAGCCGTAACCAAAATTTATACCAAGCATTTTTTTTTATTTTATGAATTTTATTTTTTGTTTTGATCGAGTCTTTTATTTTGCTTGTTCCCTTATATCCCTTTTTCATTGAGTATATTAATTCTACATTGTTTTTTAATTAATTGTGCATGTTTTTACAGAATCTGCATATTTCGAAAAACAAGGCTGTAAGTTTGCCAAGGCTTTGCAAAGCTTTTTATCCAAAAATTAACACAAACCCTTTCCTTTTTATTTAAAGCCTACCATTTCAGTATCAGATCTATTGTTTTAATTTTAATTATGATACAGCAATATATTTATAATATTATGATATCTTGAAAACATATTTATAATATTTTGATAGCAGTCCATTGCTTCTTTCAATTAAGAACATGAATAATAACCTGTTCTTGTTACGATTTCTTTTTTTAATTGTTGGCCTGAAAGGGGTTTATATTTTATATTGTATTAATTTTGAGGAGGGGGGGGTGTGACCAAATAGACAAAGGCATGCCCAGCTGGTATATGAAGAATATAAATGACCTTCAAACTCATCCTCTGTTTCCTCCCACTGCTTAAGATCCATACCAGTAAGCAAATTATTTAAATAAAATTAAACCATGTTAATCCCGAAATGACCTAGTTTGTGTTAGTGGATGTTAAACTCCCCTCTCTCTCTCTCTCTCTCTCTCTCTTCTCTCTCTCTCTCTCTCTCTCTCTCTCTCTCTCTCTCTCTCTCTCTCTCCCTCTCTCTCTCTCCTAAAGATCTAATATTCAGTTTAAACTACCAAAGGTTAACGATAATAATACCTAACAACAACAATAATAAACAATGTTATCGTTTTAAATTAAAATAATATCCAGCAGTCATTGTTATTTTAATCATAACTTGAATTTCTAATGCATTAATTTTTACAAATTATAAATAATAATATATTTCATTTTACTACTCCATCAGTAATATATAGATAAATCAAATGTATTCTATTTATTTATCTTAGACTTAGAGGCATATCAAACATGACAATAGAGGTGATAATATAAAGTTACCATTCGGCAAACCTCAACAGATTCCGGTACTCTCCGTAACCTTCATCTAGACTCGGATGTATGATAGTCATTGATATGTACCTACGACCATACATTTGCGATGCGGCTTATCGACTACCGATTTACTCTAACAGGAAAACGTTCCGCTTTTACAAAAAAGCCCCAATATCTGGTTAAGCTGTCCACACCTGTTGGTGGAGTCGTCCACACGACTTAGTATAATTTCTGGACACATAATGTATTTGTAAATAGTATAGTTTTTCTGCGTGGTCACGCTTTCTATCGGTAAATAAACAACAACGTAAATAATTTCTGGATATTGTAATTGGTTTTTTGGAGTCGTCCACACGATGTATTTTTAATTAGTATAGTTTTTTTCTGCATGGTCACCCTTTCTCCCGGCAAATAAACAACAAAGTAAATCGTTTTATTCCATAAATAACAAATTCATTAACAAATTCATAAACATATTTAGTTGTGGACGACATCACTTATAGTTGTGGACGACATCACCAATGCCTTGTGGACGACTCCACCAACGGTTGTGGACGACTTCGCTTGTGGACGACTTGACTGGCACCCATCTCCTGGGGGCAACCTTGTTTATCCGGGTCCTTTAAAATAGTTCCAAAATGGCGGACTTCATTATACAGCCGAGTCTAGATATAGGGCACCGGAATCTGTCGAGGTTTGCCGAATGATAAAGTTACTTGATGAGAGAAAAAGTAATGATGTCATGAATGACCAGCCTCTTTAGGATAACCCATATAAACCTTGGCCCTGTTTCTCGAAATCTTAACTAAAGATAAAATCACAGTTTTAGTAGATATTTCAATTTTGATTAGCTAAGCACTAAAATCAATATAATATCAAATCAAATTTGGATTTTATCTTTGTTAAAATTTTGTGAAACAGGTCCCTGCTTTAATTAAAACACACTTTTAATGTATTCATACACATGGTAGTTAATCGGGATTTTCCATCGTGGTTTCCCCCTCGTCAGTGGTGCAGTAAGTACATGTAGGGCCTGACAAGGACAGCTGTCTAGTTTTTCAGATAGGATGAAAAACCCAGGTCCTTTGTACACATTGGCATGCACGTAACAGAACCCTTTGCCGTTGGAATTCAATATAAAAGTAGGCTGTAGTGTCGATGTCCAAGCAAAATTTCTCTCATAGCAGACTGTATGATGTATGCTGGTCTTTATTTACTCTCTCGCTCTCTCTCACATAAACTGATACCATCATTTAAAATTTTATACATGTACTTGAGTTTTTGGAATTAAGAAGAACCTTGAACATACCAAGGGGCATGATACAGGAAATGAAATAGAACAATCAAATTCCTATTCACTAAATGCAGAATGACAAATAAATGTCACATTTCTTTCTTTAACTACAACAGTAGTATGTTTTCAAGCCAGAGTTAGCTTTGTTTTTACTCTCATTATTGCTGGTACGTTAAGTTCAGTTTAGTTAAATTTACCTTTCTTGCCTTAACAAAAAACTTTACAATTTAAAAGTTAGACCCAACCTACTATCGTCTTAAACATGTCTTGTCAATTAGTTATGTTAGTGTTTAGCTAATATTTAAATTTGATATTTCCTGCATTTGGTTTTTACTTCATTTAGAGAAACATTTCCTCTTAACCCAAGGGTGGATCTAGGAATTTTGAAAAAAGGTGGGGGGGGTGCTGCAAAATGAGGGCACTGACTGCGCAGACGGGGCAAGCCACTGAGGGTTGTGGGGTGCCCCCAAGAAAATTATCCATCATTTCCTTGCATCTGTAGCCATTCCAAGAGCTATTTGGCTGATATTTCGGACGTGTTTGGGTCTGAGAAAAGGCACTTTCAGCAGTATAAAAGGGCACTGTTGAAAATAAGGAGGGGGGGGGGGGCGCCTCTATAAACAGTTAATGTCATTGAATATATTGATATTTACACAGGACGATGTAATTCAATGGAATATAATTACTGTTTATTAATTAACGACAATTCCATTAGGATTATCTTCTCCGTCTGAATGCAAAATCGCTCTTTAAACAGAAATTTTATTTCATAGAACTGTGTGTTTCCAATTCGATTACTAATTTTATGACATTTAAAAAATTGCTAAGATTTGTTCCAACCTCTTGGGTTTTCTCTGGGACCTCTGGTTTCCTCCCACTGCTTAAAAAACCCCTATGCACAAGCGAATTATTGAAATAAAATTTAGTTATTTCCAAAATGACATAATTTGTGTCGAGTGGATGTGAAACCCCATTTCTCTCTCTCTCTCTCTTTTTGCATACTAGAATAAGTTTCAAATTAATTATTCAATTTTATATTGATTGATGTTTTAATTCCGATGAGGCTTTGTAGAAATGAGAGTTGAATAATAATTTGGGTTGATGCAGCCAAAAAAAACAAAAAAAACTTTCCAATATTTAACAGGATACATAAAGGCCGAGGTAAATGTTATTTCAAAAAATGTTTTTACAAATGTTTGTTTTCATTGGTTTTTAAAATGACAAAAAAATCCTCCAAATAGTTATTTCCATTCATAATAAACTATTGTTGTGATTTCTGAAGAAAAAATGGTACGACATTAACTACAAGAAGGTTGGGGGGGGGGGTATCATAAGGTCTGTCATTGATTGAGTCAACTGGCGTTGTTTCAATTCCCTGGTTGAATGTGACAATGAATAGGGTCGCCTGACCAACCTGATCGGTTTTATCTGGGTCCTCCGGTTTCCTCCCACTGTTAAAGACTCTTGCGCCCAAGCAAATTATTGAAGTAAAATTGAACCATGTGTTTGTTCCAACATGACCTATTTTGTGTTAAGTGAATGTTAAACCCCATTTTTATCTCTCTCTCTTAACCCCGTCCTAAATTAGCCCAGGTTAGGTGCAGAAGCGTAGGACGTTAAACCCCATTTCATTTCATTTTCACTTCTCTCTCCTAACTACAAGAAGACACTGTTAACAACTTTTGTAAGTCACTGGCAGCTTACCGATTGCTGTGTAAAATATAGGAGGTTTTACTGTTGCATTGGCCGAGAGAGTTCATCTAGATTTTCCGGTGTGGTTTCCCCCTTGTCAATGATGCAGGATAGAAGGCCTGACAAGCTAGTCATTAGGATGGCACGAAAAACCGAGGCCCTGTGTACACATTTGCGTGCACGTAAAAGATCCATTGGCAGTTGAAACTTGATATTATAAGAGTAGACCGTATTGCCACTGCCCGGGCAAATGCACGTCTTCATTAGCCCAGTTTAGAAGCAAAACAGTAGGACGTTAAACCCCATTTTATTTCATTCTATTTGTTTAAATAAATAAAAAGTTAAATAAGGGTAATAAAAATTTAAAAATTCATGTCCATTTATTTTGATACCACATTGATGAATGAGAGATATTTATATTAGCAAATTGTTGGAATATGTACAAATATTGTTTTAGTCTCAATTTGTTGTTGATTTCACATAACAATACTCTAACTCTAAGAGTTTTTGGCTAATATGTCCAAAAATATTACAGCACTTTTATGTATATATGTAAGTAAAATTTTGCAGAGAATCTGAAAAAAATAAAAATAATAATTGATAGTCAAATGTGTGCATTTCAAATTCTAAGTGTTTTTTTAAAAATTAATTTTTAAACCAGTATAACCCAAAATATGACTTCACTTTTATAAACTTTTAAAGCAGCGTCAGTGTCTAGGGCTCCTCACCCCAGTCAAACTTAAAATATTTCAGTCAAAAAGAACGAGCTATTTATCTGTTTCTGATTGATGCCAAAATCTAGTTATTTCTATCTAATTGTATTCCAAGTCAAGACATACTCCAAATTATTCATTTTGCCGTGAATTCCATCAGATTTTCTGTGCCCCTGGTTGGATGGCTGAATGGCTAGCATGTGCGTGCAGTATCATAAAGCCTGTCATTGAGTCACCGGTTAAACGTGACAAGGTGTAGGGTCGCCTGTCAAACCTTGTGGGTTTTTTCCAGGTCCTCAGGTTTCCTCCTACTGCTAAAGAACCTCTACGCACAAGCAAATTATTGAAATAAAACTAGTCCCGAAATGAACTAGATTGTATCGAGTGGACGATAAACCCATTTCCCCCTCACTCCATATCCTAGCACCTCCACAATCAGTAAATATATATTGGAGCAGTTTAATCCTTTTAAATCCCTTCTAAACCCTATGACATATACTGTTATATACATTTCAATAAGTCTTATGTCCCATGTGGGAAATCCCCTAGCCTAGAAAATCCTAGCATATTCAATTTATAAGTTTATGTGACCAGTATAATTCTTTCATTCTAAATATTTGCTATTCATCTAAATAAACATTTATCTATAACCAAATGACTTTTTAGACAATATATCTATTTTATATCACATTACAGTTTCTGTGTCAATATGTAATTTTTCATCATATCCAAATTATATTATCTTACATTTTTTCGGTCAATATATCTAAATATATGTCATGGAGAATATTATTACCTTTGTTCCATTATGCACAGCTTTAATCAGTCCTACACGTTTATAAACTTGTACCGGAGCCATAAAAAGCTCCTGATACATTGAATACATGCAGTTTAAAAGTAAACAAAAACTGAAAGTAGTTTAATAATCTCAATATTTAGGAGAGAGATATACATGTAGCTAATTTGCAGAAGTCTTTAATGACTCCTTCAAAGGAAAGCCAATGTATGTCGAGAAGAACAGGAGCAAAAGCTCCCCTTAAATGTGAAGGACTGGAAAATCGGATGCATCAAGTGCCAGATTTACCTTTAGGCTAGGATGAGTGGATGGTCGAATGGTTAGCAAGTGCAATTTGTATTAAAAAGTCTGTCATAAAGTCAACTGGCGTGGTTTTGATTCCTCGGTTATACGTGACAGGGAGTAGGGTCGCCTGTCCAACCTCGTTGGTTTTCTCCGGGTCGTCTGGTTACCTAGGTTGTGTTGGCTGGAGGTTAATCTGTCTCTCTCTCTTCTCTCTCTGTCATCTTCTGCAAGTCCCCACGGTCTGGGATTCATTCTTTGGGGGTGGCCTCAATTGTGTTTAAAGCACACTTGCATCTGCCTGAAATCGTGAAGAAAGGAAGAAAGTAGAGGGGCTATTTTTATCTAAATCTGGCACAGGATGCATCACCTATCACTCCCATATATCTATATTCATACATATATTTCCTGTCATCAAATATCCTGTAATAATATATATATATACTGTGATTTTAATATGCTTATATTTTCAAAACAGGGCTTTAGTTTCAATCAGATTGACAAGTCTTTTGACAGACTGACACTGAAATTGACTGTCAGTCAATTTAGATGCTATAAAATCTGGCCCCAGAGTTCACAAAGCATTCTCAGATTTAAGTTAGGAATTTACTCAAAATTGTTTGCCTTATTTTAACTAGAATATGGCCTTTTATTAAATGTTTGTTGTTTTAATGTATCAACTACACCAATAAGATACTAGGTGCAAAGTTTTGTGTTTCTGGATGAAAGGTATTGTTCATACAGTGATTGAAAGTTGAGTGAATTCTTAACTTAAGTCTGAGAATGCTTTGTGAACTCGGGGCCTAAATAACCGGTACAAAGAATTTAACCTTTAAACACAATAAATACTGTTAGATTTGTAATTTTTGTGTAGAAATAAATTAAAATATTAGAAAATTGTGATGATGCTAAAATCATCTTATTCCTTGTTAATCTGAATCTGACGAAGACAAAAGTTTGAAGAGAAAGCCCTGTGTTTGAAACGATATTTTACTGAAAAAATGCAATTTTGATTTTACACAAAAATAACCTGTATAACTGAATAAAATAAACCCATCCATATTAAATGACTGTCAATTTTTTTTTTTTAAAAAGTGTTTAATTGGGGTTGCCATGATGTGTTATTTTGATTTTGGTGATGAACTTTGCATGATGACTAATAAGTTAAATTAAAATGATTCCAATGTCTTTAATGTGAAAATGTACATTTCAAGTTTCAAACAAAGGCTGGTCTGAATTGTTCCATTTTAATCAGCCATTTTTTTTATTTTTCTATATGTAATATGATAGTTTTATGTGTAGAACCTGTTGTAGAATTGATATTTTTTTCAATTTGAGATGTAGAAATTAAGAACAAATATTAAATTCTAGTTTGAATGTTTCTTACTGTAAAACACAGAAACATTGAAACGAAAAAAACCCGAAGATTTTTTACTTCCTGAACATAACATTTCTCGATATTTCTATGTATGAAACTATATTTTTCATGTATGCAGAAAAAACCTACAACATATTCATGATTTAATCATTTATTTTCCAGCATTACGAAACTTGGCAGACGACACACATGACAGTTTGTTGCATGGTCATCATCATCATCATCATCATTCCAGTAGCAGTCCTGACGGCGATGACGAAAGTTTTCATTCCCTTAAATCTAATTCCCACCATGGCCACGGTCATTCCCATACTATTTCTGGTGACGTGAAGTCCCAGTCGGTAGCAGCGATCGCATGGATGGTTATACTGGGAGATGGTATACATAATTTTAGCGATGGTTTGGCGATAGGAGCAGCGTTTGCTAATAGCATTACCGGTGGTGTTAGTACTTCCATAGCAGTCATGTGTCATGAACTGCCTCATGAAATAGGTAAGACTAATCTAATCATTTTAAAAACAAGCAAAACTCAATTGTGGTGACCCTCCAGTACAAGACAGTACACTCGGGTCAAATTGAAGAAATGGAGATAGGGGCCATCCGTAAAGTACATACGCTTGAAGGGGGGGGTCACCCAAAAACGTACAGGTGCGTAAATTCATTGGCAAAACGTATGTACAGGGGGGAGGAGGGTCTGAATTTGATCCATTTTGAGCGTACATACTTTATGGATGGCCCCATAGTGGTGTCCAGTACAAGACAGTACACTTGGGTCAAATTGAAGAAATGGAGATAGGGGCCATCCGTAAAGTACATACGCTTGAAGGGGGGGAGGGGCCGGGGTCACCCAAAAACGTACAGGTGCGTAAATTCATTGGCAAAACGTATGTACAGGGGGGAGGAGGGTCTGAATTTTATCCATTTTGAGCGTACATACTTTATGGATGGCCCCATAGTGGTGTCAAATGAATTGCCGAATGGTTAGCAGAATGAATGAATGAAATGGGGTTTAACGTCCTACGCTTAAGCACCTAACCTGGGCCAATTGACGACGGGCATACGCCAACAGTGTGCTATGAGGGAAATTTTGCCCGGGCAGCGGCGCTACGGCCTACTCTTATATCGAATTCCAACTGCCAAGGGATCTTTTACGTGCACTCCAATTTGTACACAGGACCTCGGTTTTTCGTCCCATCCGAACGACTAGGCAGCTGTCCTTGTCAGGCCCTCCTTCTGCATCACTGACAAGGGGAAATCACGCCAGAAAATCGAGATGAACTTTCTCGGCCAATGCAGGGACGAGTGAGCGCGTCTCATCATAAGATCTGTCATTGGGTCAACTGTTGTCTGTGTCAAACATTTGAAAATGGCCTCACAAAACTAAATAAGGAAACGCTATTTAAAAATTTAAAAAAGAACTGGCCCTGAGTTCACAAAGCATTCTCCTCAGACTTAAGTTGAAAATTTACTCAAACTTGTTCGTCTTATTCCAACTAAAACATAGTCCTTTATAAAATTCTAATTCTAATATGAAATTATAACTCTAACTAAACATAGCCTTTGATAAAAAACTCTCGTTGTTTTAATGTATCCAATACATCAATAAGAAACTATATGTGCACAGTTTTGTGTTTCTGGTTCAAAGATATTTCTCATAAAGAGTGATTAAAAGTTGAGTAAATTCGTAACTTCAGCCTTGAAATGGTTTGTGAAGTTAGGGCCAGATCTTAAAAGTCTACATTAGCACAGTAGATCAGTCAATGACAGTCAAAGATAGTTAGGTCAGAGATACCACTTAGACAAATATAAAGTAAAAAAAAAAACGGTATGTGAATTTCACGTATCACATGTGAAAGGGATGGTTGATAAGTGAAACTAGGTCATATTACTGTGTTTTTAATGGCATTTGTGTTATATCACCTGACTCCATCTATTTATTGAAATAATTTTTATTGTGTTTTTATGGTGAATCTCAGTGCAAGTAAATTAAAAATAATATTTTCCTTATGTAAAGTCATTCATGTTACTTATTATTTGTTAGGTTTGGGCAATATTCAGGTTTTCGGTATGTCAGGATAAAATCATCTGCGGGTTTATCATATAAGACTTATTTAGAAATATCGATAAACCTGTATATCGTGATAAACAAAATGATCGCGATATGATAATTATTGTGTCCTAATCATTAATATTGATGATAATAAATATGTGACCCTCCAGTACAAAACAGTACACTTGGGTCAAATTGAAGAAATGGAGATAATGGTGTCAAAGGAAAGAGTATAAAAACTTAAAACTCCCATATCTCTGCCAATTTTTGTCTGATTCTTAGAATTCAGGTACCAATGAAAAGAGGTTTTTATACCCTTAAATTGACACCATTATCTCCATTTCTTCAATTGACCCAAGTGTACTGTTTTGTCCTGGAGGGTCACATGTTATATCATCACCCAGGACATTCTATTAATAGAATTCAATTCATTAGTAAAAAATAGCATTATTAAATACCAGCTGATCTTAGGTAAATTTTCACCATGGAGTGTACAGATGTTAGCAACAATAATTTGACATCAAGGAACGATTTCAGCCCCCCAAGTATTCAAAATTTGCTTCTTATAGACATGTGTTGTTTAGATAGTAATTTAGACAAGTAAATCAGAATACTAACTTGGCCTTGATGTTACTGGATAGAAATACATAAGAACCAAAAACTATGACAATCTGAAATCGATAGATTCCCCCTAAAGCCACCTTGGTTTCGAAAAAAATATTTGGAAGTACCGATTTTGCAAGGATTTCAATAAAATTTGGTAAATATGTTGCAAGGTGATCTTATTCAGCTTTGTTTAAATCAAGTTGCTAGTTAATTTTAAAGGGGGGTTGGATGGCCGAATGGTTAGCATGTGCGTACTGTATCATAAAGCCTGTTATTGAGGCAACTGGCATGGTTTCGAATCACCGGTTGTACATGGCAAGGAGTAAGGCCGCCTGTTCAATCTCGCGGGTTTTCTCCGGGTCCACCGGTTTCCTCCAACTACTAAAGACCCATACGCGCATGCAAATTATTGAAATAAAATTAAAAACCATATGTTAGTCCCGAAATGACCAAGTTTGTGTCGATTTGACTTAAGCCCCATTTCTCTCTCTCCCATATTGAGTCTATGATCTATGTACCAGATTGCCACATCTGACATCAGTATGACAACACCTGATAGGATCACCACAATTACAATCGTGAACCTAGCGTTATTGCAATATATTGATATGTGATTTATTGAACTGTTTGACAACCCAACAATGCTGCACCCCCCCCCCCCCCCAAGTCAAAGTGACGGAACTGCACAAAAAGACAAACCGAGAAAATCAACTTTAAACTTAATTGTTATGCCGTTATATAATGGGTTTATTTAAATACTACACAGCAATGTTAGAAAAGTTTTTGGAGTAGCGTTATGCGTAATAATGCAGGAAAATGCAAATTTGGTAGATTCTTCACTTTGACTTGGAGGGGGGGGGGGGCAGAATGCATCCTGGATTATTTACAAGGATTTTTTTCCTGTACTTCCCCAACTGTATGATCACAGAGATCCAGACGTACAAGTAGTGTTCTTCCGCCCTTCTGCTTACAGTGAATTTTTTTTGTTTTTGTTTTTGTCGCTACTTTGCAGTTTTAATGTTTAATATATTTTATGATATCTGTTTATTTTTTCGTAGTGTAATAATTGTTTTTTTTTATATATTTTTTCAGGTGATTTTGCGGTGTTATTACGTGCGGGGATGAATATAAAGCAAGCTATTATGTACAACTGTGTGTCATCTATTCTCTGTTTTATTGGCATGTTTATAGGCGTGGCACTAGGAAATTTAAATGAGGCATCGTTATGGATATTTGCCTGTGTGGGTGGAATGTTTCTTTATATTGCTCTAGTTGATATGGTGAGTACGGATCCGTTCTAATCAGGGGGTGGGGGTTGGATGGCCGAATGGTTAGCGTGATCTGTTTTCTAAGCCGATTGGATCTGTTCAGTTGATTTGATATTTTTTGTTTGTTTCTTGCAATGTCTATATAGTTATCTTGTTGGTTTTGTTTTGTGAGGGGCGCAGTTCTCCTTCACTTACTATATACACAGGAGGCCAGAGAATTATCTACTCTACCTGCCCTAATTGACAGCCGTATCCAACAATGAGTATACTATTTTGTAGTCACGAATATACGTAAAGGCAATCAAATTCTAACCTCTACCTTAAACTATCCAACCTATTTACAACTGGCAAGAGGGAGGGGTGGATGGCCGAATGGTTAGCACGTGTGCGCTGTATCATTAATCCTGTCATTGAGTCAACTGGCGTGGTTTCGAATCCCCGGTTGTATGTGACAATGAGTAGGGTCGGCTGTCCAGTCTCGTGGGTTTTCGCCGTGTGGCTCCGGTTTCAACCCACTGCTAAAGAAGCCTACGCGCGAGCAAATTATTGAAATATAATTAAAAGCATATGATAGTCCAAAAATGACCTAGTTTATGTTGAGTGGACGTTAAACCCCATTTCTCTCACCACATTCCAATCTGATTAAAATACTTATATTTTGTTGGTTTTTTTTATACTTTCAATGGTCCTACACTACATGAATGAATGAATGAAATGGGGTTTAACGTCCTACGCTTAAGCACCGTACCTGGGCTAATTGAAGACGGGCATACGCCACAGTGTGCAATGAGGGAAATTTTGCCCGGGCAGCGGCGCTACGGCCTTCTCTTATATCGAATTCCAACTGCCAAGGGATCTTTTACGTGCACTCCAATTTGTACACGGGACCTCGGTTTTTCGTCCCATCCGAACGACTAGGCAGCTGTCCTTGTCAGGCCCTCCTTCTGCATCACTGACAAGGGGAAAATCGAGATGAACTTTCTCGGCCAATGCAGGGATCGAACACTCAACCTCCAGGCTAGCGAACCAGCGCCTTATCCACTTAACCACCGTGATCCCCCTACACTACATGAAGACCTGACTGCAGGGTTGTAGTCGAAGATCGAGTCAGAGGTCATACGAGGGGCTTTTGACCCTAGGATATGAGACATTGATTTATCACGAACTTTTTTCTTTTTCTTTCAGTTACCAGAAATGACTGCCGTGGAAACAAAACATGGTGAGAATCCGTACTGTCATTTAGTGTTTCAATGTGCCGGTATGATTCTCGGTGCAGGCATCATGCTTGTTATCGCCATCTATGAACCAGATTTACTCTCCGCACTCGACCGCCAATAAATTCCGCGCACAGAAATCATGTCTTGTCTCAGCATTTGTTTATAAGGGAGAAATAATTTTTATTGGTGCGCTCTGAAAGGGCAAGTTGTTATTTTCCTGTGTATACTTCGGTGAAAGAATGTGGTATGAGGGTTTATGTCTACTGCCATCCTGGTTAATCCAGATAAAATGTGTGTGCGTGCTTGTATATCCAGACATATTTTATAGAGGACCAAATAGCTCTGTTGCTAGAATTTTGAAATATCAAATGTTATTGTTAAACAATATATACATGTACTTGTATAATTTTTAAGAGGAGTTTTACAGAGGTGAGTGTCCAAAGAAATGGATAGTGAATGTTTTTGTTGTTTTTGTTGTTGGTGAAATACTCATCTATGTTAACAAGGAATCTATTTGAAGAACTTTATTTTTGTATGGCAGACATATTTACAGTGATTGGTGGGTGGGGGTGGGGGGTGGCTAAAGGAATCAGAAGGTCTGTCATTGAGTCAAGTGGCGCTGTGTTCTGATTCCCAACTTGAACGTGACAAAGAGGAGAGTCGCAAGTCCAACCTCGTGACTTTTCTCCGGGTTCGATTTCCTCCCACTACTAATTAAAGACCTCTACGCCTAAACCAAATTATTTAAATAAATTTGAACCATAGGATAGTTCAGAAATGACCTAGTTTGTGTCGAGTGGAGGTAAAACCCTATTTCTCTCTCTCTCTCTCTCTCTGCATTAAAATGAGTCTAATTTATAAAATGGAATATGGACAAACTGTATTTTTTATATTTAAGTCCCTGATCATGTTCTTAGATTGGCGTTTAGTAATTGAACATATTAACAATTCATATTTTTAAGTTGTATTTTTAAAATGTATAAAAATAAAGCCTTAAAATACATGTTATCTATAAACAGTCCTACCTTGTTAAAGAATAATCCTATAATTTTAAACTTCAAATTCAACGTTATTATGTATCCATAAAATTGTACTTTGTGTTCTCTGATATTCACTTAAGAGAGAGCGAGAGAAATGGGGTTTAATGTCCACTGGACACAGATCCGGTCTTTTGGGGACTAACATATTGTTTTAATTTTATTTCAATAATTCGCTTGTGTGTAGGGGTCTTTAGCAGTTGGAGGAAACCAGAGGACTTGGAGAAAACCAACGAGGTTTATTCATTTAAGGGATTTTGAATCCCTTTTAAACTACCGGTATAATGATGGAAAAAATGAATCTCTAAAAGGTATAGAGGAGGGGGGGGTGGATGGCGCCGAATGGTTAGCATGTGCGCGCTGTATCATTAAGGCCTGTAATTGAGTCAGCTGGCATGGATTCTATTCCCCGATTGTACATGATGAGGAGTAGGGTCACCTGTCCAACCTCAAGGGTTTTCTACGGGCCCTCCTGTTTCCTGCCACTGCTAAAGACCCCTAAGCGCAAGCGATTTATGGAAATAAAATTAAAACCATATTTTGATCCCGAAATGACCTAGTTTGTTTCGAGTGGAAGTTAAACCCAATTTCTCTCTCTTGCCATTAATAGATATCTTCCAAAATATGCAAATAATGATCTGTGACATTAAAATTTAAAGGGACCATAGAACTTTTTATGAAGAAAATAAATTAATTAATCCCCTTTTATCATATTCAAAATAACCTTACATAACAGAAAATACAAAAACAGACATTTAATTGATACTACCTATTCAGAATAACTCTATACTTGGCTAATTATAGTAAGATGTCATACAGGCTGTGCCTGTTCCTCAATCCCTTTCAATATCTGGGGGGTTGGGATGGCCTAGTGGTCTAGAGTGTCGCGCTTCGTCTTCTAGCTGGCCGGCCACCTCTGGCTCGCGGTTGTGGTTTCGACCCCTGATGTGAGCGTATGTGGCATGGAGATAGGGGCGCCTTCTCAACCTCGTGGGTTTCCTCCGGGCACTCCGGTTTCCTCCCACTGCTAAAGACCCCTACGCGCAAGCGATTTATTGAAATAAAATTAAATCCATATGTAAGTCCCGAAATGACCTAGTTGTGTTGAGTGGACTTTAAACCCCATTTCTCTCTCTCTCTCTTTCAATATCTGGATAAAATATTGTTTAAATAAATTATAGTAAATCCTGGAACTCGCTGGCCTGGATTCAAGGCAGGGTTCGCAAACATCTGACATTTTTGTTTCAGGTGTATTCATTTTGAAAATATTTTACAATTTACATGCATAAAGAATAAGATAAAAAAAAACAGCCAAGGATAGGCCGATATGTCTCAAATGTTTCATTTCTGATTTGAATATGTTAAATAACGGTCAATTCATGGTCAATCAAATTTAATTTTCTTACCGAGTAAGATTTACATTTGAATATTTTTCTTTTATAAGCCACCTACATTTTGGAAAATATTTTACAAATTGCACATGGATTGAAAATTGGAAAGAATGTAATATTGTTAATTATTCTGTAACTACATGCAAATACAAGCAAATATCATTGAATACAGCCATTGAATAACCTATAGCTTTATTCAATGATTCGGAAAGGGACTACTTTTTCCAGAATGACGTCAAACTGTAATGATGTCACAACTAGGAAACCACAATTTTTGTAAAAGAAAGTAGAAAGAAAAAAGTCTGGGACTTATGATGAATTTTAATGTTAGTGGTAATGATTTTTCTATGATATTCTGAATAGTACAGTGTACTTTAAGATTTGCATGTAGTTATAGAATAAAAACAGAACTCGGTGACCATTGAGTACCGTTCGGGTTATTCAATGGTTCAAGAGAGTGTATCCTTTCGCAAGTATCCCACGGCAGGGATACACTTTCTTGAACCATTAATTAACCCGAGCAGTATTCAATGGTCCTTGAGTACTATCTATTTATTCAAGCTCCATTTCGAAACCCATTCAGAATGGGGTTACTTCCCTTGGAGTGTGCACAATCAAGTGCTTTTTAGACTGTGCAAGGAAGAAATGCCATTTTCTTGCTTAAAACTTGCCAAAAATGCAAAAAGAGCAATTCTCCTTTGTTAAATGTCAAATACTGAATGTTATAGAAACCAAAAGTGCTTTGTTTTAGTTTTTCTTTTTATTTTAACTGAAGTGCTGTAATTATTTTATGCCACATTTTTTTAAATGTAGCAATGTACTCTATGATTAAATCTCCCTTGGCACCTGAACAGCTCTGACCTGCTTGACATTACTGCCCACTCTAGCACCTCAATGAAAAGATGTGAACGCGTTCTGGGGGTTGGGCGGCCGAATGAGTTAAAGTGTGTCTTTGAGTCAGGTGACATGGTTAGGATTGCCGTCTTGACAAGGAGCCTGACCGTCTGGCCAATCTTGTGGGTTTTCCTCCAGGTCTTCTGTTTTCCTCCCACAGCTAAAGACAATATATAAAATTTAATGATATGTATGTCCCGAAATTGATTAGTTTTATGTCTCTATTTCTCTTGTTCGGATGTGATAGAAAACTAGGCCAAATTTCTCTCATTGCACACTAAATGGCGTGTGCCTGTCTCCATTAGCCCAGAACATTCGGACATTAAACCCGATTTCATTTCACAAATACTGTGGGGTAATAATTTTGTATTTGTAATTTAAACTGTTTTACAAATAGATGTTACTGGGAATACAAAATGACGATTTTGTCAATGAGGTTGTTATTATAAATCCATGTTTTATTTCATTAGCCGAGGTATTATTGTATACTAGCCCATTGTTACGTGTATAAATCAAATTGTGATTGAGAACTTGATCAAATTATCAACGATGATATTTTATTTTTGTTTTTTTTTGTTATGTTTATGGTTTTAGCATTTAGTGTGCTTAGAAATGTGCTTCATTTTTCTAGCTACTTGTTTTGTATCCATGGGATACAAGTACTGTGGCATTGTGGGAGATCGCTAGATCGGAGATGCTCCTGCACATTTTAGGACGTCTTATCTGGATTGTTGGTTAGGGTAAGGGTATAATAATAATAATAATAATAATCCCGTCATTTTACAAGGGTAGCAAATTAGGCCTGAGGCCTTTTTTCCAATTTGGCCCTTGGCACAGATCGTGCGAATGATTTCGATCATTACTGCAGGAAGAAACCGAAGAACTCGGGGGGGGGGGGGAAACCTGCCTGATCGGACGGGAGATCGAATATCCCTCTCATTTACAACGATAAAGTTCTTGCGCTGAGCTGGGATTGAACCCTCGTTGCATTGGTGAGAAGCCGCCTCTCTATCGCCATGGCTATCCGGGTAAGGGCTAGGTTCTGCAGATTTCGTCAGTGTCGAGATATAGACATGGCTAGCCCATAATCAACATATGACATCTTAAACACTGTCTCCCCCCTTCTAGCGTGACCATTAACTTGTTTAGTGAATTTTGTGTGCTTAGTAGAAATGTTGTTTCGTAACCGTTGATCCATTCCCTATTCATTCATGTGAACTATATATAGAATAATGTTGTTTAATGCACAGGAATACATACAATTACTGTGGCTTTGGGATGACCTTTAATTTGATTAATGTATTTAACATGAAAAAAAGAAAGTAGCGATTAAAAGTTGATTTCGGCGATAATTCTGGTTTATAACTTTCTTTTCTTGGGACTGTTTCACAACATTTTAACTTAAAAAAAATCCAAATTTTAGTAATTTGATTGGATAATATTAAATTGATTTTAATGCTTAGCCAGTCAAAATTGAAGTATCTACTAAAAATTGGATTTTATCTTTAGTTAAGATTTCGAAAAACAGGGCCCACACTTAGGCCTATAGGCCAACCAAAAGCAAACTGGTATACATATTTATAAATATTTATTTTTGTATTGTAAGTACATGATGTAGTAAATGTTGAATAGCTTACACGATATTGAATAAAAACGGCCTTGTAAATGTTATAAATAAATATTGCTATTATTATACACCATATTCATCATCTTTATTGTCTTTTATAGTAGCGCCTGCTGTATCCCCGGATGTACATGACAAGGAGTAGGGTCACCTTTCCAACCTCTTGGGTTTTCTCCGGGTCCTTTGGATTCATCCCACTGCTAGGACCCCTATGCGCAAGCGAATTATTGAAATAAAATTAAACCATATGTTAGTTTGTGTCGAGTGGACGTTAAACACCATTTCTCTCTGGTCCCCTGCTCCCAGTGAATTCAAAGGTAACACCCTCGATGGACAATTTTGTTAATCCCTGTTTCTTTAATCTCTTCTTCTAAAGATAATCTCTTTTCCCCTTGTCAGTGGTGTAGGGTGCGGAGAGCAAGGGACAATATATAGTCATTAAGATGCTACCAAAAACTAAAGTCCTGTAGCTAAATTTCCCTAATAGCATACTGCATGGCATAGCTCATCTTCATTAGCCCAGTAGAAGAAGAACAGTAGGTCTTTAAAGGGCTAATCCCGATATTTGTTTTTGGAAGAAAACTACTTAATTTTGTGTTAAAATCCCTTAAAATATTCGAGTCGAGGGCTGAGCAACTACTTCAGTATTTATGATACGTTTTCAAACGACTTAAATCCGTCAGTCTTCATCTGGAATTTGAGACACGTGCCCCAAGGTGTATTTTGTGGTATCTAGATAAAACCAAACATTTTTTATAAAAAAAAATGTGTAGTTGAAATTTTTGTTTCTTTATGAAGTACGACACATGAGTTATTCACTGATAGCCCTCTCAAGTAACCGTAATATAAGGTCATAAGGTCACCCAACGAAACAATTGACCCGAAATTTTAAAAGGGTTACGTGTCAGGATAAGCAGTTTTGGCGTTCACGTCCAAACGACTCAATATTTTGAGTTGAAATTTTGAGACCAGGTAAATACACAGTTCCCCTATATTTTGGTGTACATGTATTTTCATACATTCTCAGACTTTTATTTTTGAGCCTCTGTTTAATTCGGGATTGTCCCTTTAAACTCCATTTCATTTCTCAAGTCTTTCCTTTACCCCCAACACAAAATGAAATGAAAAGAAATGGAGATTAACGTCCTACAGTTCTACTCCAAACTGGACTAATGAAGACGGGCATACACCATACATTGTACATTGTACTATGAGGGAATGTTTGCCAACATAGCGGCACTACGGCCTCCTCTTATATCGAATTCCAACTTTCAAGGGATCTTTTACGACCACAACAATGTGTACACGATACGGAGCATCCATTTTTTGCTCCATCAGCACGACTAGACAACTTTTCTTGTCAGGCCCTCAATTACAAGACAAAAACAGATCTGAATCAAAAGTATTTTATTCACACCATACCCTTTTTAAATGATATATATATATATATATATGATTTATTATATATAAAAGATTACTATTGTATTACAATGTCGTATTATACAAGAATGAAGAGATTATATTTTATTATTTTAAATATTTACATCAATTTTACATCAAAATAAACCACAACCACTCACTCCTCTCAAAAATGTTTTATTTCAAAAATCCTGTTTTCCTTAAAAATTCATTTCTATAAAATTACGGTATGTGAAATGATTGCATTGGCTCATAACGCCATTATCTAAAACCAATATTTCTAAAGCTGTACAAAGCATGGTTAAAAGCACCTTCGTGTGTGCAAAGACATATTTTTTTCAACAAATGGACAAAAAAAATAAATGTACACCCAATTTTCAGGCCATATAAAAAAAATAATCTGGTTCTTATATGTAGATACTGACATGTCTTATAAAGGACCACATGGCACCTTATTATTTGCCAATGTAGTTTTAATTGATTTCAAGTTTACATTTGTACAGATATATTCAACGCATATTTATTTTTTCACAGGAATTAATTTTGCATACGTAAGATTTGGGCGTAGGAAAAATATATATATGTCGGGGGGAAAAGATAAACTCATGAAAGGAGTTTTTTGCCTCAGAAGTATTTTGTCTCAGTTCCAATGACTTCATTTCATTTGTAAGTAAGAGTTTTTCACACCTAGACAGTGCACTATAACTGTATTTAAAATACAGATGTTACGTCATCCTTTGATGTTGGCGTACCATTATGTCAAATAATGTACGGGCAACTTGCCAATAGTACATTATTTCAATATTAGACTGGCATGCCGTTTTTCACTGCAAACGCACGTGTGGAGTGTGACCGAGTGTCTGAATTTTAAGTAGTTTAATCGTCTCTGGCTTAGACATTGCGTAATATATTGTAAAAACACTCGGACCTACAGTCCTCTTGTTGTTACAATATATTACTTAATGTCTCGCCCTCGACCATTAAACCACACGTATTCTGTTTTCGGTTTAATTATTTGTAATAATGTACTTTGACAGCTGATTAAATACTTTGGCTTGTCAGAACAATGCATCCTTTTACATCAAGTTAATCTTTTCCCCGAATCTCTGACACAAGTTTTCTCCAACACATAGACGAAGCCTTAAATTTACCGATTCATTACGGTACTCATTTACACACAAGGCAAACAATTAGCTAAAGCACACACTCGACTTGATGTACAAAATAATAAAAATCAAAATATACAAATACGGTTATTTAATAAAAAAATCTTTTTGACAATTAAAACCAACAAGGTGATATATAATGTATGTAATTAACTCTTTCGTTTCTGGTCACTATGGTAACCAGCTCCCTGTGCCCACTGCTAGGTCTAAATCTATTTGTAAAGGGCCAGCTCAATTTTTGACACGGTTTTGGGGCGAGGTCAGGATTAGAATTAGCACTAGCCCAGTTTACGTCTTAACTTGAGCTGGCCTTGTATCATTTAGCACAAACCCATTTCTATCAAGAGGCTGGGGGGTGGGATGGCCTAGTGGTCTAGAGTGCCATGCTTTGACCTCTAGCTGGTCAACCACCTCTGGCTTGCAGCTGTGGTTTCGAGCCCTGGTGTGAGTGTATGTGGCATGGAGATAGGGGCGCCTTCTCTACCGCGTGGGTTTCCTCCGGGCACTCCAGTTTCCTCATACTGCTAAAGACCCCTACGCGCAAGCGAATTATTGAAATAAAAAATTAAACCATGTGTTAGTCCAGAAATGACCTAGTTGTGTAGAGTGGACGTTAAACCCCAGTTCTCTCTCCCTCTATTAAGAGGCTACTGATAATTACATGGATCCAGTCACTAGGTAGCATGTGGATTGTGGTTTACTGCACTTGTTGCTAGTTCATTTATGATCAGACATTACTCTGTACTTTCGCTTTAGTTAGAAAAAGTATATTATTAATTCATTAACAATCAACTACATGCCGGCTAATTGTCAACAGTCATACATCCTTTCGTGAATATGGGCGAATGCGACCCCATTCAATTCACGATTCATTTAACAGTAATTTTATAATCTTCATATATAGTCAATATTAAATTAATTACATCTGATGGACAACCTCTTATTTAAATATATACATCAATTAATTTCTTATTAAATATTTAAATCGTGAATAAAACGACTTAATATAACTTTAATAAACTTGGCGTCATTTCGAAGAGAATTTTCTAACCAGCTTGAAAATGCAGAGGGAATACTCTTCAAAATGTTGCCAAAATAAAACTATTAATTGTTCTTATATAAGTATGTTATAGTTTATTGTTCTATGGCAGGACTCATAATTGGAATTTGGAATTAAATACATGTAAGGTTGTATTCTAATGTCATATACTATTACTTTAATTACAGTTCTAGTATGTTCTAAGAGTTGTACATTTATGTACATGTATCTAAGACAATGTAAATGGAAATTAAAACAACATAAAGTTACATTTTGTTGATAAACTTTTTCCCGATTTGTAGTCTAAAATGAAATATGTGATATTAAAATTTGTATTCACGATGTCAGAATTTATAGCACATACTATACTTCACATATTTGTAATTTTGCTCATTTGGAATGTTGACATTAAGTTTTTTTTTTAAATTAAAGTACTTTCTCTAGAACTACAAAAATACCTAAAGACCTGGGGCACTTTTCACAAAATTTTAACTAAGATAAAATCCAGATTTTAGTAATTTGATTGGATAATAGGCCTATTAGATTGATTTCAGTTCTTAGCCAATCAAAACTGAAGTATATGTTATGTATCTACTAAAATCTGGATTTTACATTTATCTTCAGTTAAGATACCGAGAAACAGGGTCCAGACTGACTGTTATCAATAAATAACTTATGTATGATAGCAGCCATTCTCCATTATCTATCCTTGATATATTGTTACATGGTTAAATTCAAAACATTTCGTCAAGTTTCTCGCGAACTGTCGAATAATATATATTTAAGTATTGAGAAATTTATACACTCTGTTGTTATCTATGTGGCCATAAATTAATAATCTTTATTTAAATGACGTCCAGTGTCCTGACGTATATGTATGAAATAATACATCATAAATAAATATTGGTATTTGATGACCACAAAAAAAACCCAACAGAGTATAAATTTCTCAATACACAATTCTCAATACTTAAATATATATCAGATTCGTAGGTTCGCGAGAAACTCGACGATTTGGTGTCACTTGTATCCACACACTAAGTACATGTAGGGAGATGTGAAAGCCAAAACATTAATTGGTGTGGCTTGTACATCCACATACATGTACATGAAGTGACAGGTTTTGGGAGAATGCCTAATTAAAATTCTAACAAATCAAAATAATATGTCTACAAAGTTATGTTAGTCTACCAGTTGATATGGTATGCTGCAATTTCCATGGGGGGGATTTCAATTGTGTTTTTAGCATGAATTTTCCTCTTTTCATAAAGATGGGTTAGAGTTGTTTCCCTTATACTAGAAATAGGAAATTTGTTGAGCAAAGTTTGAAGAGAAATCTGCTGATTATCAACAGAACACTGTAAACCTACGTCAGGAAAATCACAGTCGTAACCACGCCGATGTAATATTAGACTCGTTCCATTATAAACGAAATTAGCAGTCGCCAAACTTCTAAATGTCACTGCTGATATATCACAGGGTAGCGGCAATGGTACCGGTGACACAGTCTTGTGGAAGATATCGGAATCGATAGTACTATAATATTTCACTACGGGTTGCTGTAAAAAGTCGTTGGTCGCGACACTTAATAGCGACGGTAATGCATAATGCGAATTTTGGTGCTTGTTAGGACCACGTCTGTTTTCCAACAGTAACACAAAATTACTAGTCACTGGTTTGTTGTCTTCTACAGGTTCTCCTAATCCGCGATGATCGTCGTATGTTAACTGACGATCTAACATCACTTCCAACCACCCGTTCTCTAAACCCGCGACACCGTGAGATTGGGCAGACAATATTGACAAACGCTGCGTGTTATCTTCCAACATGGCCATCGAAGTCATCGGATAATAGTTTGCCTCGATACGTAAATTTGGATTCGTTTTTCGGCGGATCAACTGGAATCCATTTTGATCCGTGAAATACGATCCATCCCTGTTATCGATGCCCGTCTTAAACCGCATGACAAATTCGCGATCTTTCAACGGTCGAATGTCGACGTGATTTTCGATATGTATTCCCTGCGTCTGTAGAGTTGGTACGTGATACAATGTGACAGAATATCTCAGATAGTGATTAAACACAATCTCTAATTTAGAAGAAATGGGTCCCGATATTTTCCTAATCGTTGGAATGTCATAAATAACTTTAGTGTTTTCCGTGGGCGAAGGATAAAAAATGTACGCTCCACTACCTTGCGATTTGTACGCGAAATAATCCATGGTTATATCTGTTATGTTACCAGTTTCTTTATCTAATACACTCGTCATCATTCCTTTAGTTGCATCGAATTCAATCCGCATGTGTTCATTCTCAAGTACGATTGGTTGTACGGGTTTCGGTTCGGGTCGTTGGATGTAAAACTTGACATTTTTGGGAATATTGAGTTCATCTGTGTTGTAGATAGATATTCTGGATGGAAAAACATTATTCAAATCTAATTGATCTGCTTTAAATAACATGAACGGTACGATACCAAATGGGGGTAAAGTCACGACGAATATCACTTCGAAGACAGACGGACTGACAGTTGTCCGATCTTGCCATATTGGGTTGACTTGACAAGGTACGATTTGGAATTTTTCATTTTTGACGATAATTATACTAGAATCCACCAGAAATCGAACCACTTCCTGTCGATATTGCGGCAGGGGATTGAACAACATGACACGTACATTTGTATCAGCGAGTTTAAAGATTTTTTTCAGTGGTTCCTCATCATAGGTTGGTCGAATTGTTTCCGGACGGAACACCAACGGAGTCATTAATTTTCCGCTACTCGCTAGAATCTGGATGGCCGTTTTTATTACCAACTGTGTGTTATTGAAGGCTTCGGCTAATTTTTGTTCGTAGTCCTGGACAACGAATGCCTTAGCAGTACCAGTAATGGCGTCATGATGTAGGAACAGACCCAGGGCACGTCGCGCCTTCAGCAGCAGCGTAGAAAATTGAAAGAACGGATCTTTGTAGTTCGCACCCCATTTCTTCAAGTGAGTGTAAGCTAATGTATTCAAAATGTCTGCTGCTTGTAGATTTGCTTGTAAGTCTCGACTAAACTTTTTGTCAAATGGCCTCGTCGTATAATATCCCGTCCAATATGCATTCTCCTGATCTGAATATGGAAAGAAGTCCCCGCCAAGGACGGGGAAACCATTGTTTGGATGTTTTGCGATATTCTTTTTATTCTTTTTATTCGCTACTTTAAAATAATCCTTCAGAGTTCCGAATCGTACATTTATTTTCCAGTCCTTTCGGCTATTCATATAATCCATGAGGAGTTGATAATTATAGTATTGCTGATCCCATTCTATTTCCATATCATATCGGAAATCATCGCCTAATGGAACTAGAACGGTATTGTATTTATACAGGTACGATTTCTTACGATATTGTTCGTACAGATATGTAGCCAGTTTTTCAACATTATCAACATTAATAGACTTAGCACGTGATTCGCTCACTTCATTCGTGATGTGCCTAAAATCAAACAGCAGGCAATGGAAACGATTTGGTCCGCAAGTAAATTTAATATTGTACAACATATATGGCATTATGTGACACAGAATATCCGAGGATCCCTTAGCGTCCCACATCTGACGCCACCAAAACTCCAAACTTTTCGTCTCCGCCAGCGTACTTTTGATGGCCTGGTGCACTCTCTGAATCACCATATTTTCCATTCCAGCTTTCTTCCAAATATACGGCATCGTTCCTGAATATCCAAATGGGTCAATGGACCAACTGTTTTTCGGTTTCACTCCAAGATTTTCCCACAACCACTGATGACCTTCAAGAAGCTGGTCAATGACGGACACATAATGAGTTGTCGCTTCATCAGGCATTACCCAACCCCCCAACACGATTTCTAACTGACCGCGACGAATCAAGCGACGAACATGAACTTTGACGTCGTCTTCCAACTCATTCCACCACATGCTAAAAAACACTGTTTCCGTCCAAATAAACGTCATATTCGGATGTTCGAATAATTTATTCACCATATTTGTTAAAATATGTTTCGTTTGACCCACGTAGTATTCTTCGACGGTTTTCAGCCAACCAGGATCATTGTGAGAATGCGGAACTATGATCACATCAAGGTGATCAAGTTCATTTTCAGAATTATTTGGGTAATCAGGAGGGGGACTGGCCATTTCGTACGATCCATCGGAATTCATATTAAACTCTGACTTCTGGTAAACATCAAATGTCGAGATCCGAGATTGCGACTGTTGTTCCCAGGACTGTAAATTACACATTTCCAGATTTTTATGAAGTACGAACGACTCGTTTGGTTTCTTTGGCCACAGACGCGACTGGACGAGACGAGCTTTTTTAATGTGTGCATCTTCCCACGTCGATTCCTCACTGACCATTAAATAAACGAAAAGGGTGAAGAATGCCGACCCGCACAAAATTATCAGACGCTGCCAAAACTTCATCCTTGACGACATCAAAGGTAACATATGGAATCTACTCATAACGAGACATAGCTATTCTGTGGTTCCTGAAAATATAAAATGGAGTAAAATTAATGAATTGATCAAAGGATTTTGTGGGAATGAATGAATGAAATGGGGTTTAACGTCCTACTATAATGCACCTAGCCTGGGCTAATCGAAGATGGGCATACGCCATACAGTGTGCTATCAGGGAAATTTTGCCCGGGCAGCAATTGCATTACAACTGCCAAGGGATCTTTCACGTGTAAGCCAATCTGTACATCGGACCTCGGTTTTTTGTCCCATCCGAACGACTAGACAGCTGTCCTTGTCTGACCCTCCTTCTACATCACTGACAAGGGGAAATCACGCCGGAAAATCGAGATAAACTTTCTCGGCCAATGCAGGGATTAAACACCTGACCTCCAGGCTAGCGAACCAGTGCCTTATCCACTTAGCCAGTGTGATCCCCAGAAAAGTAGGAAGTTAAAGCCCATTTTATTTTATGTCAGATAAGCTTATTTCTCCTCACAAAGCTTACTGTATTTTGGGTGCTGATGTAAATGATGTCTTATACAATGTTTTATAGTTTGTTTCACGCTGGTATGGAATGGATGTCTTTATCTCAGTATAAGATTATCACCAGAAACCACATTATGACACACCATCAATTTCATTCTTAACTTTTCAAATTCAACACAGCAACCCAACCCACCCCCATTGAAACTGAGTCGCTAATATTCCAGTAGCTGACAACTAACTGTTCTATACCCCCTAACAAATATATCATCCTGTAAACTGTTTACTTAAAATACATTCTTCAATTTAGACCTACGACCTTACAGAATTTAAACATCTTAAAAATATCAACACAAGAGTTTATTCTCGGCAGCAGAGTAAACATGTTTCAAATTACCCAATTACAACCCATATGGAAATTTATGAGCAATTAAACTTGTTGACAAGCTATTAAAATCTTGTATAAAATTGCGGGTATTTAACATATGAAGTAAATTAAACAAATTGTACATGTCAGGGTGGACCTGTTTATATGATGTAAGACAAGAGAGAGAGAGAGAGAGATGGGGTTTAACCTCCAATCAACACAAACTAGGTCATTTCAGTACTAACATGGTTTTGATTTTATTTCAATAAATCGCTTGCAGTGGGGTTTAACCTCCCATCAACACAAACTAGGTCATTTCAGTACTAACATGGTTTTGATTTTATTTCAATAATCGCTTGCAGTAGGAGGAACCCCGAGGACCCGGAGAAAACCCACAAGGTTAGTATATGATGTAAGACATGTAAGTGGTTATAATAGGGAGTGAAGGATGACCACATTACACACAAAACCAATAAAACAAATGAAATAAAATGGCGTATAACGTCCTACTCCAAACTGGGCTAATGAAGAAGGCATACAGTCTGCTATGACTGATATTTTGCCCGGACAGCGGCACTACAGCCTATTCTTATATTGAATTCCAACTGTCAAGGGATCTTTTACGTGCATGCCAATGTGTACACGGGACCTCAGTGTTCCGTCCCATCCAAACGACTAGACAGCTGTTCTTGTCAAGCCCTCCGAACTGCACGGATGTGACTTAAGGGGAAACCAAGTCGCAGTATCCCGATGAACTTTCTCGGCCAATACAGGGATCGAAACACTCGACCTCCAGACTAGTGAGCCAACGCCTTCCCCGCTTAACCACTTAGCTAGCTACATGTAAAGCAACCATTTTAAATACACTTATATATATTCTTATAAAGCAGAAAACCATCTCAACAGCTGCAAAAGTAATAAATATTTTTATCGCAAAATACATAATTGCCGTGTTGAATTTGAAAAGTTTAGAATGAAATTGATGGTAAAGTGAAATTGATAGTGTGTCATAATGTGGTTTCTGGTGATAATCTTTTACTGTCATGAGATAAAGACATCCATTCCATACCAGCATGAAACAAACTATAAAACATTGTATAAGACATCGTTTACATCAGCACCCAAAATACAGTCAGCTTTGTGAGGAGAAATAGAGAGAGAGAGAGAAATGGGGTTTAACATCCACTCGACACAAACTCGGTCATTTTTGGACTTACATATGGTTTTCAATTTTTATTGCAATAATTCGCTTGCACGTAGGGTTCTTTAGCAGTGGGAGGAAACTGGAGTGCCCGGAGGAAACGTACGAGGTTGAGAAGGCGCCCCTTTCTCCTTGTCAAGTACGCTCAGACTAGGGCTCGAAACCACAGCCACAAGCCAGAGGTGACCGGCCAGCTAGAGGTCGAAGCGCGGCACTCTAGACCACTATAGACCATCCTGACCCACGTGAGGAGAAATAATCTTATCTGACATGAAATAAAATGGGGTTTAACTTCCTACTTTTCTACACCAACAAGGTCAGACAGACATCCCTAATGCTTGTCACATACAACCGGGATTCGAAACCATGGCAGTTGACTCAATGACAGGCTTTACGATACAGCACGCATGCCCCCTATAGTCAGTGAAGTAGCACCTTAAGCACTGAGTCACAAAAAGAATGAATGAATGAATGAATGAAATTGGATTTAACGTCCTACTATTATGCACCTAACCTGGGCTAATGGAAGACGGGCATACGCCATAAAGTGTGCTATGAGGGATATTTTGTCCGGGCAGCGGTGCTATGGCCTACTATATCGAATTCAAACTGCCAAGGGATCTTTTACATGAACTCCATTGAGTACATGGGACCTTGGTTTTTCGTACCATCCGAACGACTAGGCAGCTGGCCCTAAAAGGACAAACGTAGATTAGAACAAACTGGTTTTTATAATCTACATGTCCATTTCTAAAGTGTCTAAATGCGGTGTTCAGTGTGAAATGTGTATTTGTGTCTAGTAATATGCCACATGACATTAACATCAATATCAATATGTCGATTTCTAAAGTGTCTAAATATGGTGTTCAGTGTGACAGCTGGGATTGTGACGGGCCTATAGTTATAAAGACCCATAACATCAAATATGATTGAAATAGACAGATTATTTACATGGTGTTAATATCATTCAGGCATCACTAGTTTCAACTGTCATACGCCATACTGGATATGACACATCCTAACAAAAGTACAGACAAGTTTTTTATGTATGTAACTGACGGCACTATTAAAATTATAGACACAAATATTGAGATAAACTACACAGTTTGTCAAAGTAAAAAAATAACCATTTAAAATTGAATGAACCATAAAAAGATTGATATGTTGTTCAGACACAGATATCTAAGTTAAACTGGCTTAACAAAAAGTCATTGTCAGCGATATCACTTCAGTTGTAGCGGAGGATACATTGAGCTATTTCACACACAAGAAAAAGTCAGTGGGTATACTAAAGTTAGTATTCGAAAGATTCTGCTAACATTTATGTTTTGTCCTATTTCAAAGAGGTGTTTTATTTCCACAGAATATAGACTCCCATAGCCCCCCCCCCCCCCAAGCCCCACCACCTGGTACATATACCTCCATTGACCTCCTCAGGCTATTGGACAGCTCCCCCCCCCAATCCCTTAATTGTTCAATCTCTCATTGCCAAGGTTATTGGCCCCGACAGCTCGCAACTTCCCCTCCCCTTGATACTTCATTGACCTCTTATTTAATACTTGATGAACCTCTCATTCCACATGTTACTGGCCTTAACAGACCACAGGCTTGCTACCACCCCCCCCGGTACCATATAATACTTAATTAACCTTTCATTCCACAGACTACAGGCCCTCACAGTCCTCCCTCCCTCGGTACCTTAATACTTGATTAACTCAGAGCCTACCTTAATACTTGATTGACTCAGAGCCAAGCTATCTTCTAATTTCTTTGTTTTTTTTAAAAATAAAATATATTTATAGCACAGTTTACACAGTATATATCACCGCTTACACCTGATATCTCATGTTAAATAAACATATAAAATGTCGTACAATATACTTCCACCTAGAGACACTAACTACAATTAAACATGCATTATTCAAGAGCTAAATCTGCCTAGTGCAGGTCTTTATTTGGGCATGAAATGTTTTCTAAAGTATTAATTAGACATTAATTAACTGATCCAGGCCTTAAACAACTTTGGATGGCATCAGATTGCTCCGATACTAAACAGATATAAACGTTTCAGCGGTTAATCAAATATGGCGCACGTTAACGCTTCGAGGTGTAGCTTTGATCAACCAGGTCCGTGGTTGAAATTATTGCACAGGTCGGTCAATTCTTTAAATGCCTATATCTTCGCTTGCAATAGAGTAATTTGAATGAAATTTTCAAATTATTCATTTTACATCATCTACTTTCGAACTAGTATAGCAAGAATGGCTAGTTCTTATCTATATCTTGAATAATGTAACTTTAACTAATCACAACACAGCAAGCGCTCTTACTGTTGTGTATAAATCATGGGTAGGTAGACCTGTTGACGAAAGTCACTTCGTCTACCTACCAACGAAATAAATTAAAATATATTTTAGACAAAAAAAAGTAGCTTTACATTATTAACTGGATCTGCCAGAGAAATAGAAATATTCTTTATTTACACAATGTAGTACTCTGTAATAAGACAGAAAGAAATGGGGTTTAACATCCACTTGAACTAAACTAGGTCATTTCGGGACTAGAGAGAGAGAAATGGGGTTTAACGTCGATTCGTCACAAACTAGGTCATTTCCGAACTTACATATAGTATAATATAATAATTCTCTTGAGCGTAAAGTTCTTTAGCAGTGGCAGGAAACCCGACATTTTGGGACTAACATAAGGTTCCATTTTATTTCAGTAATTCACTCGCGTGTATATGGGGCTAAGCATCATGAATGACCTTATGATGCAACACGTATGTGTTAACCCTTCGGCCTCCCAAAGCTTGTTCCTCATTAAGATATTAAACCCTATTGCATTTGGGGGCTAACACAGGGTTCAATTTTATTTTAATAATTCACTTGCGTGTATACAAGGCTAGGTATCATGAATGACCTTATGATGCAACACGTATGTGTTAACCCTTCGGCCTCCCAAAGCTTGTTCCTCATTAAGATATTAAACCCTATTGCATTTCGGGGCTAACACAGGGTTCAATTTTATTTTAATAATTCACTTGCGTGTATACAAGGCTAGGTATCATGAAAGACCTTATGATGCAATGCGCATGTGTTAACCCTTCGGCCTCCCAACGCTTGTTCTTCATTAAGATATTAAACCCCATTTCAGTTTATTTCATCATCATTACATATTACCCGCGGGGCTGCCAAAATGTCATGTCTATGTACTGGGTACCAGGGACTATTAAACGGTCTGGAATAAATACAACATGAGAAATTAGGGCAGACATGTTGTAAAATGTCAGCAATGTCCATAATATCTATTTCTCTCTCTCTTTTACAGTGTAGTTTCACCTCAGGTGATTATAGATAGGGAGAGAAATTATGTTTAATTATAAAGCAATAGTGGTAAATCTCTTTGATATTTAGGGTATATTCTATGTTTGCGGTCTGTTCAAAGTCAGGGTCAGTTTTCGGTATACGCGTATACAAGGGAATTTGGGGTTATTCTTCTGGAAGTTTTTCTTTAAACAACAGGTTTTCTTCCAGGTAAGGTTTTTCTTTTTCATAAGAAAATGTGATATAAGGTTTTTCCGACTGGAATTCTGAGATATTCTCATTTTACGTACATGTAACAATGAACGGTTTATAAAGTCCTCGACTTGCTGGGGAAGAAAGACTTCAGAACAAAACCTTGGTCTCTTGGCCACAGATTTCTTTTTCTCAGGTTATTTTCTTCAGTCTTTCTTTCCTCATCATAACCTCTTAGTCTCATGCTTTATCCCTCACAGAGACACATCACGAAAGTTTGAAATGCCTGGAAATAAGACACCGGTCAGAGACATTGTAAGTTTCCTCTTAACTTCACCTCAGGTGATCAGAGAGAGAAAAAATGGGTTTAAAGAGACATATCTCCAAAATTTAATGAAAAGTTTATCCCTTTTTTTTTACAGATGTCAGAGAGAGAGAGAGAGAGAGATGGGGTTTAACATCCACTCAACACAACTAGGTTATTTTGGGACTAACATATGGTTTAATTTTTATTTCAATAATTTGCTTGCGCGTAAGGGTCTTTAGCAGTGGGAGGAAACCAGATTGCCTGGAGCAAACCCACGAGGTTGAGAAGGCACCCCTATCTCCATGCCACATGCACTCACACCAGGGTCGAAACCACAGCCGCAAGCCAGAGGTGGCCGGCCAGCTAGAGGTTGAAGCGCAGCACTCTAGACCACTAGGCCATCCCAAACCTACGATTACAGATGTCAATCTTGACAAGTCTGACAATGAAGTATCTCTGATAGACATTGTCATTCACAAATTCAGACTTTGTCAGTCATAATATTTTTTGATGACTGTCATTTTGTTTAACAATGAATTGTGTTTTATCAATGTTTCCAACTGACATCAAGCCTAAAAATAAGGCACCTGTCACTGAACCTCTGGTGCCTGTCATTTTATCCGGTACTGTAAAGGCTTTTTTATTGATATTATTAATACAAGTCCGGCACTAAGTTGACAATATCAGGTACTATTCCATTAGTGCTTGACATTTTGTCAGGTACATCTAAAAGCGTTATTTCCAGGCATGCCAGCTGTGCTAATGATAAAGATGTTTCTAACGGTCACTTTTTAACCTAAAATATCACCTTATCACTGTCATAAACTTTAATATAGATTACTTTAAAAAGCAGGAAGCATATGTTGCAAAGTCAACAGATCGAAAATACATCAAAGTAAAAATAAAAAACTCCTGCAACCTCTCTAATGACAAAAGGAAAGGAAAGGAAAGAAATTGAGGTTTAACATCCAACATTTGTGCACAACGACAAAAGGGAAGAGGAAACTTATTATTACATTAGTAAAATTGTATTCAAAACAGAGACAATATCTTATGCAACCCCATTTAATGAGCAAAACTATTACATTAGAAATAAATTCATAAATATTTATCTAAAATTACGACAAAAGAACAAAGTTTGTTCTGAAAAATTCATTAATAAAGTCAAGATTTATGTTACCACTCAAAGTCATGAGCATCTTTTCACGTAAAATTATCATATAGGAATAAATTCAAATAATATCTTTAAAAAATAAGACAAGTTTGTTTAGAAACTTTAATACAGTAGCATCTTACACAAAGTTATGAGCAACTCTTTGAAAAAATCTATCATATCGGAATAAATTCACAAAAAGTCTTTAATAATACTACAAAAAGGGTTCAGAAACTTTTGTTAATAAAACTGCATGCTAAATAAAAAAGTTATGAGCCAAACTATCATGATAAATGCACAAAAGTCCTAAAAAATACTACAAAAGTAGAAAGTTTACAATGCAGTTTTATCACTAGAAGTTTTCTATACAAGTATAGAAAACTTCTAGTGATAAAACTGCATTGTACATGTTCATGAAGACTTTATGTTACAATAAGTCACAAGTATTATGAAAAATTAACAATAATTCCTTGAAAATACTACAAACGTTTGTATAGAATAGAAAACTTATAGTAATAAAACTGCATTCTACATGTACATGAAGATGTTATGCTACAAAAACTCATGAGTATTTCTTCAAGCATAATTATCCCATATAAAAAAGTATTATCTCACAATAATAAGTCTTTCAAGTCATAGCCTACCCCGAAACGAAGTACAAAAATCACATAGAAACTTACATTAATAAAACTGCATCCTAGAACTAGTAGAACAAGAGAGTAGCTGGTAAAGTAAAACAAGTAAATCCACTGGAGCTAAGTCCCATAGATGTTAACATGACAGCGTTCAAAGCTGTACTGAAGTACTTGTAGTAGCTACAGCTAGAAGCAGTGGTGTGTAGCTGTATAGTGAAGCTTCTGATACTCCAGTCTGACTGTGTGTGTGTACACCACCAGTAGGAATTCTTACAACTATATAACAATAATGATTGACAGTGTGTATAAATGATATATTTGTTAAGAGTGTAAATGAATCAATAATAACCAGGTATTGGCTATAGATTGATTATATTAATATCTATATTATTTGCTTTCTATTTGTTTAATGGGAGTTAATATTAGTTTTATACCTTCCAATGTATTTTTAATCACCAGGACCGAAAAAAACCCTGAGATGTGCAGTTAAAGCAAACTAGTCAGTTGGAATTCATTTGCTGTCTGGTCAAAATTTGTCTCATAGCATATGCCGGTTTTCAGAGACCAGTTGGAGCAGAACAGCAAGACATAAATCTCATTTTATGTCATTCATTCATCCATCCATCCATTTCTCCATTGTAACCACCACAGAATACATGTATGTATGTATGTATGTATGTATGTATGTATGTATGTATGTATGTATGTATGTATGTATGTATGTATGTATGTATGTATGTACATGTATGTATGTATGTATGTATGTATGTATGTATGTATGTATGTATGTATGTATGTATGTATGTATGTATGTATGTATGTATGTATGTATGTATGTGTGTGTATGTATGTATGTATGTATGTATGTATGTATGTATGTATGTATGTATGTATGTATGTATGTATGTATATCTGTGTGTGTTTTATTTTTAAATAGAGGATAAATTTTTAATGTACTTAATGTAAGCTAATAGTCATTTCATTACTTTAATTCATCAACTAGGACATAAAACCCCATTTCATTCATTCATTCATTCATTCATTCATTCATTCATTCATTCACTTCTTTTATAAAATTCATTCATAAAATATATGGGTTGAAAGGTGTTCTTTAGAAAGTGATCTAAATGATTAAATAAAATAATAAGGGAGAATGCCATCTTGATCTTGATAGCAATTAATGGATAGATTCAGTTACTGACTTCTTTTCTAAGACAGAAAATGATGAGGTCATGAAAGCAATAGAAAGTAATAAGACCTTTTGAAATGATAAATTTTGATCCTTTACGGATCAGTATGGTTATGATCATGGACCTGTATGATTTTAAATAAAACTACCTTTTAAGGTGTAGCATATGCTCTGAAACTTTTACAGGGTTCTTGTTTGAAATAAAATGAAATGGGAGTTTAACTTAAATGTCCTACTGCTCTGCTCCTAACCTGGGCTAATGAAGATGGGCAAATGCCATACAGTGGGGCTATGTGGGAAATTTTGCCCAGGCAGCAGCGCTACAGCCTATTCTTATATCAATTCTAACTGCCAAGTGATCTTTTACATGTATGTGCTTGGCATTGTGTACACAGAACATCGGTTTTTCGTACCATCCGAACAACTAGACAGCTGTCCTTGTCAGGTCCTCTGTCCTGCAGTTCTTTTTTGGTAGGATATGTATAATGATAATATTACTGAGATTCTTTGTATGTTTGACAACACGACTAGGCACCGAATTCATACAAATTCACAATCAAACGCATTTTTTAACACTAATTTTCCTTAGTGAATCTTATATCCCAATATTTTTGAAGAATATAAACAACTAAGATATATATCTTTTTTATTTAAAATAGAGGAGTCGTGAGGAAATTTTCAGAAGTAAACATTAAAGAGAGTCGTCTGATAGCCTAATTGACTTTTGGAAGTTATCAGTAAATTTCTGCCGATCGTATTTCTAACAGATCTTGTTTTATATAGTCGACTGTTGTTTAACCTGTATGTTTACATGTTTTGGTCCAGATTATCAAGTGCTTAATGTATATAGACGTGTTCAATTAACTTATACTGCCTGATTCCAACCCCCACACTTATATATAGTAGGCTACCATAGATAGAATCTTATTACCTGACTAAAAAGATTCCAGCCCTCTCACTTATATAGTAGGCTACCGTAGATAGAATCTTATTCCCTGAGTACAAAGATTCCAGCCCTCTCACACGGTCTTATACATCTGCGTAAAAAGATTTGTGATTCATTTAGTACAATGTACCATACATGTAATTGTATTCATCTATAGTAAACTAATAACTATGCGTTAAGACAGTAGTAGATAAAATGAAATGGGGTGCAATGTCCTATTTTCATGCACCAACTGGGCTACGTGCCATCCTTGGTTGAATTTCAACTGCCAAGGGTTCTATTACATGTACATGCACACAGGACCTCAGTTTTTTTTATCCCATCCTAACAACTGGACACTTCCTTACCAGACCCTCTGTAAGAGTCTGTCCTGAACTACTGACAATGGTATAACAGACTGGAAATTCCTGAGGAATTTTTTCGGCCAACCCCATGGTCTCTTGGTTAATGAGCCAGCACCTTACTCACTCAGCCACTATACATACACTGAGCCCCTATACATACACTGGGGAATCACTTGGCTAAGTTGGTAAGGCGCTGCTGGCACGCTAGCCTGGAGGTCGAGTTGAAGACAGTGGAATTTGATGGATAAAGCAAGTGGAATTACATGGATGAAGAATGAGAAAATGGAGCTAGAAGGATAACACCAGTGCTTCTACTCCCTTCATGCTCCCTGCTGAATTAGAAGGTTGAAGAAAGGGGAATTATAAAGATGAAGCAAGTGGAATTAGACTAATGAAGCCAGTAGAATTTGAAGGATGAAGACAGTGGAATTAGATGGATGAAGAATGAGAAAATGGAACTAGAAGGATAACTCCAGTGCTTCTACTACCTTTATGCCCCCTGCTGTGTCAGAAGGTTAAAGAAAGGGGAATTATAAAGATGAAGCAAGTGGAATTAGACTAATGAAGCCAGTAGAATTTGAAGGATGAAGACAGTGGAATTAGATGGATGAAGAATGAGAAAATGGAACTAGAAGGATAACACCAGTGCTTCTACTCCTTTCATGCTCCCCCCTGCTGAGTAACCCTAAACACAAAGAGTCAAATCAAGGATGGTTTATAAACTAGGAGCTATTCATTTACTGCATCACTTCCCTCACCTTTCAATTATAACATTAAACACACCGTAAAACGACACCAAAACTTGCAGCGGCAAAAATAAACAACACTTCAAATATGTATTCCTGCCTACATATTGTACATCTCAAGCCCCATAATATCGAGAATTCACTAAATCTCTCGGCTTTGATATGACATTAATCCTTCACACTAGCAGATGATCAGGGTTTACCTTTCCTGTTGCTTGTCAAAATAATGGCTACTTTATGATGTATTGGTCAGAATTAATATTATCAACATATAGCAGACCATCTGGTGTTATAGTTAAAATTGATGCATTTATAACAAAGATGGAAATTAATTATTTTTCTATGTGAGCTTCCCGAAAAATTAAGAATTGGTATGAGATGTTAAAAAAGAAATAAATTAAAACGACTCTGTACCAAAATAACAATTAAATATCTTTCTATGAAAACAACACACACAAATTATTAAATCAGAAATTTCTCAAAATAAACTAAGTCATTTTGGGACTAACACTTGGTTCGATTTTATTTCAATAATTCATTTGCGTGTAAGGGTCTTTAGCAGTGGGAGGAAACCGGAGTACCTGGAGAAAACCCACGAGGCAGGACAGGCGACCCTACTTCTTGTCATGTATAACCTCGGAATTGAAACTAGGCCAGCTGACTCAATGACAGACCTTATGATGCAGCGCACACAAGGTGAAACCAAGCTTGAAAATCTTGAGGAACTTTCTTGGCCAATAACAGGTTCGAACCCTCTGATCTATGAACCTGCGCCTTAGTCACTGAGCCACTGTGGCTCCCCGTAACATAACCAAATCAATTATGGAGTATTCCCTAGTTCAGAACAATTAAATAATCCCCAAGGGAGATTAATTAGCTGGTAATGGATGCCTTTGATAAGCCCCAGGTCCATTAACAGCACTCTCGTACTTCGTCTATTATTATAATTACAGAAAAACAACCCAGTCGTAAATTGTCATTTAAAAACAAATATATTTTCTCTAAATGTACACAGGAACCCGTTTTGTTTCCCCCACCCTTGGAGAACACAACTTCAAAACAAATAAACACAAGATGATTGGTATAAAATGTCATTTACTGAATGAGGAAGGAGGCATGGGTCCTGATGGTAATTAAAATGTAATTAGATACATGTAGCTTTCTTTTAGAGGCATTTAATCACTGGATAGAGCAATAAAATATAACCTGTATCATAAGGTCTGTAATTGAGTCATCGGTTCTCAGGTTGTATGTGGCAAGGCGTAGGGTCGCTAAACTCATGGGTTTTCTATGAGTCCGTCGGTTTCCACCAACTGCTAAAGACCCCTACACGAAAGCGAATTATTAAAATAATATTGAAACATGTGTTAGTCCCGAAATAACCTAGTTCGTGTTGTGTCGAGTAGAGGTTAAACCCCATTTCTCTCTCTCTCTGTTTGCCACTGAAAAGTGAAAACCACGGTGGAATATCTAGGGGAACTTCTCAGCTAACACCAGGATTGAACCCCGGAACTCTCGGTTAGACAGCGAGTACATGTACCTTACGCACTGAGCCACAATTGCTCCCACCTGTATAAGAGGTTGGAGAAAGAGAGAGAAATTTGGTAAGCTCTTTAGCAGTGGTATGAAATCAAAGGCCCGGGAGAAAACCCACGAGTTTGGACAGACGATCCTACTCTTTGTAACGTACAACCTGGGAATCGAAACCACAGCAGTTGACTCTATGACAGAACTTATGATACAGCGCACACACGCTAACCATTCAGCCTTCCAACACCACTATTTGACTATAAGAGGTATAAGGATGTAAGAAATATGTTAATATCATCACACTATAGTCTGTAAAATAAACATATTTAATTTATACTGACATGTATTAAATGAACGGGCACCAACTAGACATCTTTTACTCTAGTTAAGTTCATGTTTATCATGGACCCTTTACCAACTGGACATATTTTATTGCTTTTATTCTCATGTTTTCTTTAAGCCACCCATAAATCTTCACCATGTTTTCTTTTGATTCCACTCTTCCTGACAAGGAGTAGGGTCGCCTGTCCAACCTCGTTGGTTTTATGCGGTTTCCTCTTACTGCTAAAGACCCCTACGCACATACAAATTATTGAATCAAATTGAATCACGTGTTAGTCCCAATTGACCTAGTTTGTGTTGAGTGGATGTAAAAGCCCATTTTTCTCTCTATCAATTCTAAATTTCTTCATGACTGAAAATAGGATCTGTTTTGTCCCATGCATGGCAATGTGTACATTGGACCTCTGTTTTTTGTCCCATTCCTTTGAATAGCAGCTGTTTATTGTTGCAGCGATGGAACTTGTCACGGGTCTTGTTATCAACAAATCTTTTAAAAAAGAAAGGTCAATTTCCAATTTCAAAACACTTGAGAAAGATACAGCTGATAGCCTGTAGCATGCACAGAGAGTTCTGTTATTTCTCAATTAAATGAAATACTGATAAACTTGACAAAATTCCAGGAGACGTGAAAAATTTCACACATTACTTCAAATCATTACAGTCTTAGATGTTTTTGCATCCTGGGTGAGGGGGGGGGGGCGCCGAATGAATGGTTAGCATGTGCGCGCTGTATCATAAAGCCTGTCATTGAGTCAACTGGCATGGTTTTGAATCCCCAGTTCTACATGACAAGGAGTAGGTTTGCCTGTCCAACCTCGTTGGTTTTCTCCAGGTCCTCCAGTTTCCTCCCACTCCTAAAGAGCCCTACGCACAAGCCAATTATTGAAATAAAATTAAACCATATGTTAGTCCCAAAATGACCTAGTTTGTGTCTGGTGGACGTTTAACCCCATATCTCTCTCGCTCTCTCTTTCACATCCTGGGAATAAAACACATGGTGTGCCAAATCTCTTCCGACTCTCAGACACAACGCCAACCAAGCATGAAAACCCCAGACCATATAACAAGATGGCATAGAGAATCGCGTCTGAGATCATGTTCCCAAAAATTCCTCAATAAATAAACTTGGTACAACTCAGCTTCCTACAACTTGTTTGATCTGACGAGAAAACGTAATTGCAGGAATCACAATCCGAGAATCAGTGCCAATGTTGTTACAATTCCTGCAACTCTGATGAATAACATGAAGGCCAAATTCTTAACAAATATTCAAGTGTTGTTAGTGAAAACAGGAATTTTTACAAGATGGATGAAGTGGATGAAGGCGTCATTTTCTTGCCATGATTATGACACATGTAGCACAAAAAGTAACTATTATAAGAATTCAAAACAAGTTTCGGGAGGAAATTCCCATGTGGATGACATCATATGATAATAAAGAAACGTGTCTGACAACACAGAAAAAACGCACAGCCTATCGTTTCGAGTTAAAATGACATAAGAATTATTTCTCATATTACTGACTTAATATTTGAAGACATAGGAAATATGCACCTCCTATTGTTTCGAGTTAAATTGACATTACAAATGGTTTCTCGTATTTCAGATTTCATATATGAAGACATGTCTAGATTGTTTGTTTTTATTCACATGCCATATTTACATGTAAATACTTGTAAGGTCAATGGCCATAAAATAAGGCGTAACCCTGTTATGTCGACTGCATGCCAATTTAACAAATTTATCGTTTTGACATATTGCAAATTTCAGAGTACAATTTGTACATGAAAACAGGTTTATAGATATACATGTATAGGTGCAGTACATTTCTTTTATTTCTAGAAACAATGTCAGCACATCGTCAACGGGGTTTAACGTCCAAAGACTAACATATGGTTTAATTTTAGTTCAATAATTTGCTTGCGCGCAGAGTCTTTAGCCGTGGGAGGAAACCGGAGTGCACGGAGGAAACCCACGAGGTTGCCCCTATCTCCATGCCACATACACTCACACTAGTGCTCGAAAAATGACGAGAGGAAACAAGACTCTAAAACCCTGAGAAACTTTCTCTATCACACCCAAGGAACTCTCTCTTTCTCTCTCTCTAATATGTATAACACTATAATTTAACACATAAAAAATTCCTAGAGAGGAAATCAGTTTATGTGTTCTTCGTGAATTCATTATAAGAGTGGTGTAAGTACAAGGGGAAATGTATTTTTTCCTATTTTAGCCATTCAGTAATTACCTGAATAATTGATGATATCTAATCATAGACTTGATTATTTTTACTTAATCTCACCCTGATTCACAACATTCAGGACAACTAGTACTAGTACTGGATAAAAATTACTATAGGTCAGAACCTCCAGACCTTTCTTTTAATACCCAGGGGCCTGTTTCACAAAATTTTAACTAAAATAAAATCCAAATTTTAGTACACTGTAATTTGATTAGAGAATACTACCGGTACATTGATTTTAGTGCTTAGCTGATCAAAATTAAAGTATCTACGGCACATTACTAAAATTTGGATTTTATCTTTAGTTAAAATTTCTAGAAACAGGACCCAGCACCAGATACACGTACTTGTAAAGCTTGAAATGGGCCCCTTGGATGAAAATATTACTGGGACCCTTGTGTCAACAGTGGGAGAGAGAGAAATGGGGTTTAACGTCCAGTCAACCCAAACTAGGTCATTTCGGGACTAACACATGGTTCAATCTTACGTCAATAATTCACATGTACGTATTGGTCATTAGCAGTGGGAGGAAACTACGAGGATCAAGAGAAAATCAATGAGGTTGGACTGGCGACCCTTCTCCTTGCCATGTACAACCAGGGAATCGAAATCCCAACAGTTGACTCAATGATAGACCATGATACAGCGCACATGAACTAACCATTCGTCCATCCAACCCCTTCCCGTCAACAGTGGAAAGGGAGGGTCAGGGTCACCAAGATAACATTCATTAAAGAGTTATTTTAATAGTCTATAGAAAGAACAAAAAAATTGATATTGAATAAAATTGGCAATTGAGCCATTTTTTGACAACCAAAGTCTGGTTCAGTGGCCTCCCCCTACATACAGCCCTTTTAATCTTGCTAGATGTCCCTTTTAATGTCCTGGGGTCGGTTGCTCAAAACTAGGTTATTTTAACGATTCGTTAAACTCTTACCGACATATCTTGGTATAACAGACATATTTTGGTAAATTTACTACAGAAAACAATATTGAATACTTTATTTTTTCCTTTAGAAATGTTAGCAAAAATCTGTAGGAAAAATTTGCACCACAGAATGTTCGGGGCCTTTCTTTCCAGCAATAATCTTTTTCTCCGTTAAAGTTAACGGATCTTTAAAAGATAACGGGGCTTTGAGCAATCGGCCCCAGGGGTTTTATTTACATGTAACATAACATAAACTACGTTATTTTTTAAGAAAGAAGACTTTTGATTGGCCAAGAGCTAAAATTTACACTTAAATTTTAGAGCTCAGCCAATGAACATCTAGTTTTTTAAAAAATATTTCATGAATAACATTCACGTACACAAATGAGCTAATGTAGCATGGTGTATATATAAGCATATCTTATATTTAATAACTGTATATATTACAAATTGAAGATTGAGAGGAAAACATCAAGCTTGAGATATGTTTTTGGCACCAAGAACTAATAAAATAGAAAAAATAGAAGAGTGTTCAAATTGATAATGACTAAAGTGTCCCATGTCTGTCACTTCGGCCGATAAAGGGTGCAGAAAGGGAGCAAGACATTTCGACTACCGTCTGCCGAATGGTTTACATGTGTTTATTGGGAGGAGTGAAGCAAAAAGATACCGTTATCATCTTAAGCTCACATCATTAACTTTTAACATACTTCTGGTGATTCCGCAATTCTCTAAGGTCTTGTTAACCATATCTATATCCTTCTATTTCGAAGGGTCTGGTCGACAAAAAATGATAAATATTTTGGTAGTAATATGAAGACGCTGGATTGGGGAGTTAAAATATTCTCAGTAATATCGAGTTGTATTATGGTGAATAACATTCTAGTGTAACATAATACAATGAGTTATCTTTATTTGTTAGAAAAACTGTTTGCCTGATAATTTATGACAGGAAGTAGGCTATAAAAAAACTTCTTACATATGTATTAATACATTGATACAGCCTGTTTTCGTTAGAACTGTCCGCACAGAAAAGTAGGACGCAAAACCCTATTTCGTTTTCAAACATGTCTGCATGTATTAATACATTGATACAGCATGTCTTTATTAGAACAGCCCGCGCAGAAAAGTAGGATGTTAAACCCTTTTTCATTTCCAAACAAGTCAGCATCTTCCTTTGCTTAGTTGGCACAGAAAAGTAGGACGTTAAACCCTATTTCCTTTCACTTCATAGATACAGAACAGGCACAGGTCGTGAATTGGGTCTACTTCCATTAGTGGACCTTGGGTATTTAGTCGAACCTAAACCTTATTTCATTTTCAAGCATGTCTGCATTTTCTTTAGCTCTGTCTGCACAGAAAAGTAGGAGGTGAAAGCCCATTTTATTTTATAGATACAAAACAGGGAAAGATCAGGACAAGATTGGTAATGAAATGGGGTCTACATCCATGGGTGGAGCTTGGGTATTTAGTCCCATCCAACCGACTAGATGCTATAGCTTTGCAGGACCACTGGCCTGTACCACTAAAAACGCAAAACCAGCAAGGAAGAGAGAGGGAGAGAGAGAGAGAGAGAGAGAGAGAAAGAGAGATGGGGTTTAATGTCCACATGACACAAACCTTGCCACATACAACAAGTGGGGAATCGCAACCACGCCACCTGACTAAATGACAGACTTTATGGTTTTACACACCCCGTTAAACCACTATCCCCACAATCTGAAAGATCCTGACGAACTTTATTGGCCGTGGATCAAACCTGGGTACCAAATTGGTCAGTTAGGGAGTCCGCACCAAGCATCAACTGGACATGGTATTTTGACTCCTAATTAATTCAAATCAGTTGTATTTTCAAGCACTCATTTTCTCAAAATTAATTATTTCATTGATGAAAAAACCTTAAAAAGTCACAAATCAAGAAAAAAACCTAAATTTAACTTCAAAGAGTCATAAATCCTAATTATTCCGTTAACATGAAATAAACGCTTTCGTAATATACGAGACAGCCAATAGTAAATTACAGAAGATCAGAAAATAAAACGCGAAGAAAAAAAACCCCAGTTGCTATCTTCTTTTATAATCCTGACATCATCGTTCTTCACTGACACCTGAATCAGGAAGTCGTTCGTTCTTTTTACCTGAGCTTTTTCCATTCACAAAAGTTGTAATTCATCATTTATCTCTCTTCCCAACACCCCTATATATCTCTTGCGATGATAACTTAATTGGCCGCTTTCTTTGTTTGGCAAATAAGCAGAAAAATCTAACAAATTTGGAGAGAAAAAAAATATTTTGACACCATTACCTGATGGTAGGAGCTAGCTGTAAAAGAAAGTATATTTACGTTAAAAGATCGGCTTATAATAGGTTTTCTCTATAAACAATGAGCCTGTAGCGGTGCTACGTTTCTGTAATTCATTTCTTTTAAACTTTGGATCCACTTAGCCGTGAGAATCGTGCTAAAAGCTCCTAAATATGAAACATTTTAAATTTGAAGTTAGTTATGAAATGTAATTTATTTTGTGCCATGTGGAAACAACTTTCCATAAAATAAAAAGTAAAAATGTGTATGGAAGAAGAATGATAGAAACGAAACACTTTTTCATGTCGCTAATGACAAATCTTGCAAACACGCGATACACTCAGAATGGGGTCTTTTAAGAGCCATCCAAAGACGAATGTTTTTTTAATTCAAGGAAAGTGCTTTTATTTTGTTTTCAGAATTTGCAGAAACCGTCAGGCAAAGTGAAGTGACAAAGAACTGACCAACACAAGTCGACAACAGACATTAATTCGAAGTTATTTGCTCGTCAAATTGAAACTAATGAAAGCTACTTAGAGTTGAAGCAGGGAGAGTAGCCGTGAAGTCCATGATAAAAAATCAATTGAAATCTGGCTAACGTATTCTAATGCTGCCAATACTTGTCTGTGGTTCTGAACATTTGGCATTAAGATCTCTTTTTTATTCAACTACAATAATGAAATAATCTTCTTACGTTATCAAAACAACTTTTGTGAACTTTTCAAACTTTCATTATCCGATCGTCTCTATTCTACTGTCACACAAAACACAGATTATTGGATCGGTCAAAAATAACCAGTAAAACTAGAGGTAACCTTTCTACCCATATTTGAATGAATGAATGAATGAATGAAATGTTGTTTAATCTCCCAGAGAACAATTGAAATAAGAAAGAAAGAAAGAAATGTGGTTTTATGGCACGTCCGGGCTATATTGCGCCAAACATATGTTGAAAAAAGCGAGACAAAATAAACGAAATCACAGAAATATATTTATATCCATAAAATATATTTATATCCATAAAATATATTTATATCCATAAAATATATTTATATCCATAAAATATATTTATATCCATAAAAAAAAACAAATATCACAGATAATGTACGAAATTAAAAATAAATATCAAATACTTTATGAATATAAACATTTAAAAGAAAACGGATATACATAATATATAAAATTAAAACTTATAATAAAATTTTGTCTCTTTTAAAAAGTTCACAATTGAAATAAGGAATTACATTAAGGGATTAATGTGAATTATGAAATGGTAAGGCATTATTGTAAGTGACACTAACTATTAAATTACTTGCATGCATGATTAATAGTTAATATAAAATACTGTACTATTAATGTATTTAGTATGTGAAGTGTATTTTTATTAAATAAGGAGACGAATTAATATAAGCCGTTGATTTGTTTTTGAATCCTTAACTATAACATAAAATATGCCTATAACTCAAAACATAAGTTTTTTTTCATAAATGGGGATGAGACAGGAGGACCCAGAAAAAACCTAGGAGGTTGGACAGATGACTCTACTACTTGTCACGTTTAAGCGGGGAATTAAAATCACTCTGTTGACTCAAAGACAGACCTTATGATTTCTCACCCATGTGTTAAACCACTAGGCCAACTCATCCCCCAGCCCCAGCCAAACAGCCATCCCACCCCCACCACTGGCCTAATGAAGATGAGTATTTGTCATGGAGTCAACTGGGTTTTAGGTCACAAAGATTGTTGCGGTGGACCTAACAGAAATAAAAACATTCATAAATTTACAAAAGCAGATTTTTGACATTATAGTTTTCAATGTTTTTTTTCTTAAATTGTTATATTTATTAGTAAATTAAATTTGTAAAAGCAGATTTTTTTGCAAATCAATTCTTAGTTCTTTGTTTTTAAAACTAAATTTAGGTATGCCACCCATGGTTCTACAAATACTTGAAACTAAGTTATCAATTTCAATGCTATTTTTTAAAGAATTATATTTATTTGTAAATTAAATTTGTAAAAGCCGATTTTTTGCAAATCAATTCTTAATGCATTTTTTTTAAAACTAAATTTTGGAATGCATGTTACCACTACCCATGGTTCTAAAATAGTGGAAACTAGAAAACTTTTTTTTGAAACTAAATTTGGTAATGCCACCCATGGTTCTACAATACTTGAAACTAAGTTATCATAAGGTAATGATTCATATCATCAGCAGACCTACTTTATTACCAGGATTAACACAAACTCATGGAACCAATCTTGCTCATGCCATATTATTATTTAGAAGAACAATAAATCTCAGAAACAAAATTACATCCTGCAATTTTCATTCGAGTACCCAAGACATTCGTCGTCTGTCCGAAGTGTGCTGATGTAATTTCCCGAGTAAGATAATAGAATATTTTGAGAGCGTCTGCAAGGCGGGGGCCGTTTTGTACTGATTCTCGTTGATAAAATCCATGTTTCACCTTGTCCAGTTGTGAGAGAAAATAAACCAAATGAAACACGTCTGATTGGCCTGATGTCTGGCTGGACATCTTGATTCTAAATCCAAGATGTCTTGATTCCGTGAGTAGAGAAAATTAGTAGCCATGTTTTGTCTGTTAGGTGTGAGGAAAGAGATTAGTAGTAACATGTGTGTGGTAATCCAGGATTAAGGGTGTTTAGGGGTAGCAGAAAAATGTGCAAGTAATTAGAGTATGGAGATTTACATCTTGTAACAATAATACTCTGGTTATTTAAAGACAAATATTTGGTTCAACCGGAATGAAATTGGGTTTAACATCTTACTATTATGCACCTAAACTGGGCTAATGGAAGACGGGCATACGCCATACAGTGTGCTTTGAGGGAAATTTGCCCAGGCAGCGGCGCTAGGGCCTACTCTTATATCGAATTCCATCTCCCAATGAGTACACGGGACCTTCGTTTTTTTGTACCATCCCTACAACTAGGCAGCTGATAGGCCCCCCTTCTGCATCCTTGACAAGGGGAGATCACGCCGGAAAATCGAGATGAACTTTCTTGGCCAATGCAGGGATCGCACACCCGACCTCCAGCCTGTTGAACCAACGCCTTATCCACTTAGCAACTGTGATCCCCCTATTTGGTTCGAGGACAAATCAGTAACTGATTCTTACCCCCTTCAAGTAAAGGGGATGATAATTGTAAGCCGGTTGGGGAGGTTCGGGTGTTTCCAGAGTCCAAAATGGCCACTTTATACAAACGAGAATTTTGGGGAATACTAACCTCCAGTTTCCTCCCACTGCTAAAGATCCCTACGTGCAAGCGGACTATTGAAATAAAATTGAACCATATGCTAGTCCAGAAATTACCTAGTTTGTGTCGAGTGGACGTTAAACGCCACTTCTCTCTCTCTGTCTCTCTTGTTCAACACAAGTTCATTTTATTTTTTGCCCTCTCTTTCTCTCGTAAAACACAAGTTCATTTTATTTTTTGCCCTCTCTTTCTCTAGTCAAACACAAGTACATTTTTATTTTGTACCCTATCAGGTAACCATGATGTTGAACATGTGTACCTGTGTTAAACAGAAACCAATTACAAGGTACATAGTCCTAATATTATAACACCTTTACTTGATAACACCTTTAACCCCTGACCTTATCTGCACTTGTTTATGTTTACATACCTGAATGCTACTCATGTATTAAATGATGAACCCCTGATCAGGTACCTTTAGCATTTCAAAATTCCTTAATGGAAGCTAAAACTAAGGCCAAAATAAAAATATATTGGCTCTTTCTTACAGACAGACTGCCCACAATCTCTTCGCAGGATAGAAATGGGAATATTAATGGAGTAGAATCGAATTATGTGAATAAATGGATGAATTTAAGGTCCTACTTTTTGTCACAAACCCAGCTAATGAAGACTGGGAGAAGAGAGAAATGGGGTTTAACGCCCACTCAACACAAAGTAGATCATTTTGGGTCTAACGTATTTGAATAATTCACTTTGCGTGTAGGAGTCTCTAACAAAGGGAGGAAACCGATGAGCCGGATTGAACCCACAAGATCAGACAGGTGCCCCTACTCTTTGTCGCGTACAACCTGGGAATCGAAACTACGTCTTTTGACTTAATGACAGACCTTTTGCATTGATACAGCACGCACACGCTAACCCTTTGACCATTTTACGCCCCTCTAGAAGAAGAGAGGATAAAAGTTAATTAAATCTGTTGCATCACCGTACAGGTATAAAAATTACTGCTTATATTACACTTGAACAACTTAACATCGTCAAAAGATAGTTGGCTTTTTAAATCAACATAATTTTAATATTTGGGCGGGAATAATTAATTTTACCACAAAAATATGAATTTTTCTACAAAAAAACTTTTTACAGTCTGCACAGAATTTTTAATTAGTTTTAAAAGAAGAATACTTCTATTGAAAAGCACATTTAAAATCCTCTCTTTCAGGAGATCACACATCCACAATTTTGCACATTTGTATTAAAAATAAATTACATGGGAAATTTTTTTCTCAATTTTGGTTAAATAATTTTACCTGTGAAACAGAACTTATTCCACCAGGCCTAATGAAGAAATTTGTGTATCAAATAACCGGCCACACTTGGTTGACTTTAAGTCAATCATCATTGTCTACTTATTACAGACACTGCTGGGACCTGATTGACAACAATTTGATAAAGACATTCTACACTTAATACAAAACAGATTAAAATCAGTAAATTGCACGGGGATCAGTGGAATTACAGTTACACAGATGGGTTTACTATCAGGAAGCAATTAGACTGACCAACTGACGGATGGGTTGATGGACCTAGAGACCAGACAGATGTAGCTGTAAGTTTCAACAACTACAAGTACGCTCCAGTGCAAACTGCACAGATTGTGTTTCCACAAATAAAAAGATGAAAGAAGTTGACGATGTATTTATATGTGGCATGCTGTTTCTCATGATATATTTCCTAGTTATTAGTTTAAACTCACAAAATCTATGTTGTACCCTGGTTTTTATAGAAGAAAATTTGTGTGAAATAGAGAGATAAAATAAAATAAAACCAAGTCTGAACAATCCAAACCATTAGACAAAATTTAGAGTCCTTAAAATACAGTATAGGCAAAATAGTGTAATCAGATATGGACTGTTCACTGTGTACTACAAGACAAACAGAGAGAGAGAGAGAGAGAGAGAGAGAGAGATGGGGTTTAACATCTACCAGACACAAACTAGAGCATTTCAGGATGAATTTTATTTCAACAATTAGCTTGCACGTAGGGATCTTTAGCAGTGGGAGGAAACCGGTGAACCCGGACTAACTTATGCTTTTAATATTATTTCAATATTTCGCTTGCGTGTAGGGGTCTTTAGCAGTGGGATGAACCTTGAGGACAGGTTAGGCAGGTGATCATGTTTTTAGAATAAAACAAGCGATTGCTTCCCATAAAAATTGTGTCCTGTTAATGTCGGAACCATGTTTGATAAATCCTGGTATTATTCTCAGGACTGACCTGAAGAAGAATATCACCGTTATGATCATAAAATATTCCCAAAATAGATCACCTCCAAAACGGGGTTTAAACGTCCACTCCACACGAACTAGGTCATTTTGGAACTAACATATGGTTTAATTTTATTTAGCAGTGGGAAGAAACTGGAGGAACATAGGGAAATACATGAGGTTGGACAGGCGACCCTACTCCTTGTCAGTTGACTCAATGGCAGGCTTTATGATACAGCACATAGGTGCTAACCATTCGAACATCCAACACCCCCCCTTCCTCCTGACATGAATAAGAATATTACCCTTATGATCATAAAATATCCCAAAATAGATCACCTCCAAAATGGCTTCAAAAATCTGTACTCCTACCATCTGATAACATTTACTGATAACACATGTTTATTTATATGCATTTTAATTTCATACTAATCACCACTAAAGATAAACCATTATAAGAGAAAAGCAAACTTATAAAATTTATATTTTATTTTTCTATTTTGATGTTTATTCTAAATATGTAAAGTGTGATAAGAAAATTATTGGTTTATTCAACCAATTTGTAAACAGGATATGTAAAAGATAAGAATTATAGAATTATAATCATCATTGAAAGTGAATGAATGAATGAAATGGGGTTTAACGTCCTACGCTTAAGCACCTAACCTGGGCCAATTGAAGACGGGCATACGCCAACAGTGTGCTATGAGGGAAATTTTTGCCCGGGCAGCAGCGCTACGGCCTACTCTAATATCGAATTCCAACTGCCAAGGGATCTTTTACGTGCACTCCAATTTGTACACGGGACCTCGGTTTTTCGTCCCATCCGAACAACTAGGCAGCTGTCCTCCTTGTCAGGCCCTCCTTCTGCATCACTGACAAGGGGAAATCACGCCGGAAAATCGAGATGAACTTTCTCGGCCAATGCAGGGATCGAACACTCAACCTCCAGGCTAGCGAACCAGCGACTTAGCCACCATGATCCCCCATTGAGAGTGAAAGTAGTCGTAAATTGAATCAATATAGAAAACAATGGTGGTAGCAGCAGGGATGGAAGCCACAGTGGCTCAGTGAGTAAGATGCTGACACATCTAGTCTGGTCTCGGGTACACACACTCACAGTGTTGGCTGAGAAATTTCCTCTGGATTTTCCAGCGTGGTTTCATGTCCGCCCCATAAGATCAGAAAAGAGAAAGAGAAATGGGGTCTATCATCCACCTGACAAAAACCAGGTCTTTTTGAGACTTAACATATCGTCCAATTAAATTTCAATAATTTGCTTGCACGTAGCGGTCTTTAGCAGTTGGAGGAAACTGGAGGACCTGGGGTAAACTTACAAGGTTGTATAAGATCAGAAAATGTACTGATATTTTACCTTCGAACTGATGTATGTCTATAAGAACCAAAAATGTACTGATAATTTGATGTTCATGTCAAGGCCCAGCAGAGTAGGGGGGCTAGTGAGGGCTTTATCCCCCCAAATAATTTGGCAGCAAGTACTCTTTTCTCCAGGTTATAGCGGCCCCTGGACCCTTGCCTATAAGGACCTATGATGGAAGCCTCCCCCAATAAAGAATTGCTTCCGTTCCGCAGGCCCTGATGTAAGACCTAGGGTAACCTCTCTAAGATGAGAAAATGTACTGACCTGTGTAAAACTGTCTTTAAGCTGTGTAAGAATTTGTGAGTATGAACCAATACGGGAACTAATTATGTTAGATTATGTCTATACAAACTGACCAGACATTAATCTGTATTATCAACAACAAACAATCAAACAAACAAACAAACAAACTATTATCTGGTCTTGTTATATTTCCTTACAACATCAATATATAATAGTCATCAATACTTTATCATTACTAATAGAGAGAGAGAGAGAGAGAGAGAGAGAGAGTTTAACTTTATATCTCCTTACAACATTTCTATATAATAGTCATCATTACAATATCACTAGAGAGAGAGAGAGAGATAGAGAGAGAAGAGAGAGAGAGAGAGGGGGGTTGTCCACCTGACACAAACTTGGTCATTTCAGGACTAACATGGTTTAATAGAGAGAGAGGGACAGACAGAGAGAGAGGGATGGAGTTGAACATGGAGGACAAACACCAGGTCATTCCCAGACTAACATATGGTTCAAATTAATTTCAATAATTCGCTTGCAAGTGATAATATTAATCATATGTGTGAAAAACATGAAATGTATAAGAATGTCTTCTGTTCAATGACAAATACTGAAATAATAATTAGGATGGTAAATGTCACCACTAACAAGTATCAAGTAACTGACCTGCCAACTGCTGCCGCTATAAATGACGTTATGTATGAAACATTTTTCATGTAGTCTGTGATAAAGAACAAATAAACGATATTATAGAGTATTTATGTACAAAATAACTCAATTGAATTTAATTAAATATATGTATTCATTAAAGTGTAAATAATTGTTAAATTTTATTATTAATATTACTACCAATATTATTAATATTATCGCACCTGTACATCTGCTGTAGGTATACCTTTGTGTATGAAATAAAATATAATATTTTTTAGTATATGTTTTAACGGCACTGTTCTGTTTTTTATGCTTGTATTTTCAGGCATATCTAGCTATGGTGTTCTTCTGTATGTATACGGGGGGCGAGTGGATGGCCTAGTGGTCTAGAGTGCCGCGCTTCGACCTCTAGCTGTCCGGTCACCTCTGGCTTGCGGCTGTGGTTTCGAGCCCTAGTTTGAGTGTATGTGACATGGAGATAGGGGCCCCTTCTCAACCTCGTGGATTTCCACTGGGCACTCCGGTGTCTAAATTTCTCTATAGTCCCTTTGCTGATTACACTATTTTGCCTTATTACACTATTTTGCCTGATTACATTATTTTGCCTACATGTATACCGCTGTTTTTAGGACTTTGAATTTTGTCTTATGGTTTGGTTTTATTTTATTTTTATTTTATTTCTCTATTTTACACCCAGACAACACTGTTTGTATAGCAAAACAAATATATCATTTCTTTAGACATTGGGTATTTATTGCATGTAACATTGTTCGGGTCACAGTAATATTGAATTATTGTTGTGAGGGTGGGGGAGAGGGAGGGGGAGAATCCCCATCCTTGATCATTACACAATAGAGTATAATTAGACAATTTATATTGTTATTAGTGAACCATTGTGGGTAAGTCTCTGACTCGCTAGCCTGGCGGTTGCATGTTTCTGTCCTTTGCATTGGCCAAGAAAGTTCATCGAGATTTTCCAAGGACAGCTGTCTAGTCGTTTGGATGATGTGAAAAACACTGGCCCAGTTAGAGCAGAACAGTAGGACTTTAAACCCCATTTCATTTCATTTACATTTCGTATTGTTATAATATATGTTTATTCTATTTCAAATTTCAGTACAATCGAATTTATATATTTTATACCTTATCATTTTTTAATGACATATTAATAAAAAGCCGTTTTCAATTTATATCATTTAGTACTCACTTAATCCATGGTGAAAATACAAAAAAAGAACCAATCTTATTTTTGTCTGAAGTAAAATCATTTTAAAAACATCTCAGGCTAACAATAATCCCCGCTATTATGAGCTTGTCTACGCTAGACTGGGTTGTAGTCTGCATCAATGTAGCTTCCATGTACAGGATCACAAACGTAATCTATGCTTAAAACCATTCCACTCTTTTAACCCCCTGTTTTATAGTTCCTGATACTCTAAAACACTAGAATTCTATTAAACGTAATTATTGTTATGCTTCACATTGTTTTATCGTTAAAATCTGGTTTTATATTAATCTTCACTGCCTGTTGAAAGTTTTCAGTTTCTAATACTATAAATACTTGAAGTCTATTTACAGTAATTGTAGTACATGTACATTTAGCTCCATTCATTGTTTTATCTTTCAAATCTGGTTTTATATTAATCTTCACTGACTGTTGAAAGTTTTTAGTTTCTAATACAATAAATACTTGAAGTCTATTTACAATAATTATAGTACATGTAGCTCCATTCATTGTTTTATCTTTTAAATCAGACGTAAATAGTAAGTGCAGGAGGACTACACTACACGCAAAACAAAAATCTACAAGATAAACCTGCGGACAAGACAGAAAACGGACATTACAAAAAATAAATAATTGATTACATCAAATCAAGCGACCACTGCAATGTACAGTCCCTGCTATGGTACAGACTCCACTAAAATGATTTGCAAAAAAAGGCGTAACAGAAATGTTGCGACCAATCATGACAGTGGTCATCTCTTCAATGGAGAGAGAGTGTGAGGGACATGGGGTTTAACATCCACACAACATAAGTTTCAGTTTTGTTTCAATAATTTGCTTGTGTGTAACAGTCTGTAGCAGTGGGAGATACATGTAACCAGAGGAACTGGAGAAAACCCATCTATGCCTTGACTAAATGACAGAGTGAATGAAATGGGGTTTAACGTCCTACGCTTAAGCACCGTACCTGGGCTAATTGAAGACAGGCATACGCCACAGTGTGCAATGAGGGAAATTTTGCCCGGGCAGCGGCGCTACGGCCTACTCTTATATCGAATTCCAACTGCCAAGGAATCTTTTACGTGCACTCCAATTTGTACACGGGACCTCGGTTTTTCGTCCCATCCGAACAACTAGGAAGCTGTCCTTGTCAGGCCCTCCTTCTGCATCACTGACAAGGGGAAATCACGCCGGAAAATCGAGATGAACTTTCTCGGCCAATGCAGGGATCGAACACTCAACCTCCAGGCTAGCGAACCAGCGCCTTATCCACTTAGCCACCGTGATCCCCAACTAAATGACAGACCTAATGATATAAAGCACTGATGTTGAAACATTTGGCACCCAACCCCCCTATTACAGAGAAGATCAAACCAGTATACATCAAAAAGTGTTTTATGGCTTTTAGCCTTTTTTGTGTTTTCAATATAGTAGTGGCTCTTGCGTCGAAATTAAGGACGTGGGGGGGGGGGGGAAATGAGTAAAAAAAATGACATCCCCAAACACCCCCCAGATACCATGTCTTTGTTTTAATGCAGGAAAGTCAGACAGACCAATGCTTTTTCAATGTTTCTTATACGTACAAACTTTAGTTAAATGGGGGCCTAGAATCTTTCAACCTCTGACAACACATGTGGACCACAAACCATGCAGCATGGTGGTTAATTTGGTTATAAAACCTTGAAGTTTCTCCCCTATAAAACACCTTTATATTTGTATCTTTCCTGTAGACTAGTTAACTAAGGATTGTGAACATTTTAAAATTGATACAGAAAAAAAATATACCTGAACAAGAAGTGGGAATATTTAGTTATCGCAGGCTCTGAAAGTCAATTCCCCCCCAAAAATAAATGTAATTTGTATCTAACCACCATTGACCCTACAGTAGAGTTTCAAATGGTTAGGAATATATTACAATGAATCAATCAAAAAACAAAATTGCCTGTATTGACTGTTGTACAGGTAATATTTAACATTACTATTATACCTGTGAGTTAACGAGAGAATTGACCCAGATTATATTTGAAGAAAGGTGTATAGAAAAATGTAAACAATGTGACAAAGGACAACTTACTTCTTCCCTAAATATAAGTAGATCTTCGCTCCAAATAACAACACTGTTGTCTGTCTCACATAGTCAAAGTCTCCATTAAACTGGTTAAAATCTCTTTTAAGGTCAATTAATTCTTTAATTCTTTTAAATTATCCACACCTGACTAATGCAATGCAGGACACTCATGTCTTACTAAAAATAGCTCAACTCAGGTGTGTGACCTTCACCTTTGATAAGAAATGACCGTGACCTTGGTTTACCTAATGAGACATGAATCATCTGCTTAATACATTGGTGACAGTGGTCAGTGCCGACATTTATGAAATATTAATGGTCAACTTTTGTTATATCAAGTTGAAACATGGCAAACTGACTGAATACTGCAAATTCTAGTTGTGATGTTTTTAAAAACAAAAAATAATAATAATGTCATCTATATAAAGCTGTTAATACTGAAGAACAGTTTCTAACTTGAAGTTAAAGGGACAGTCCCGAATTGAACAGAGTCTCAAAAATAAAAGTCCGAGTACGTATGAAATTTAAACTCCAAAATATAGAAGAATGGTGTATATACCCTGAATCAAAATTTCAGCTTAAAAAATTGGGTCGTTTGGACGTGAGCGTTAAAACAACTTATCCGGACACGTAACCCTTAAGATTTCTGGTCAATTCTTTCGTTTGGTGACCCGATAATCTTTTCTCGTTCCTTTAGAGGTCTACACGGTGAATGGTCCATGTGCAGTACTTGATAACAAAAGTAAATTTCACCGCCACGTTATTTTTATAAAAAAAAAGTCTGGTTTTATCTAATCACCGCATAATACAGCTGGCGGGTTAAAATTGTTTGAAAACGTACCACATATATCGTGTTAGTTGCTCGGCCCTAAGGTAGTGGATTTTAAGGGATTTTAACACAAAATTAAGCAGTTTTATTCTCAAAAACATTATCGGGATTTACCCTTTAAAATCAAATTTTGGGAAAAAACATAATTAGACCATGGGGGAACAGAAGGCGAGGAATTAGGTTAAATCAGAAAATACGAAACAAATTTCGGCTCATTTAGGTGTCAAAATGGCATATTTTATATGAGCGTAGGAGGAAAAATTAATTTTTCTGGGCCTCCTTTTAATTTGATTGAATCAAAACATTGATATTTTTACTGTCTTTTCTTAATTAAATGTTAATGAATCCACGGAATTCATTTCAGTCATAAAGAATTAGATTTTGTTGAAGAATGCCAATGACAATCAACAGTTTTAATTCTATTTTGTTTTTCTTAATTAAATTTGAAATAATCAATTTGGGCTTAGATTAAGACATAAAGAATAATGTCCGAAAAATGCAAACCACGATTAACATCTTTACTAAAAATAACCAAGTTTTAAAAATCGTAATTAGACACGTGTCCTTATTAATCTCAATTAAACGTAACTAGGTTAATCAATCTATAGAAATCACGCTGCGAAAAGAAAGTCGAACAATCGCGCTAACAACGCAACCAAATAAAGGAAACAAAATAATTATTGTCTAAGCATTATCAACTGACTATGAAAAGAAAAAGATATTATCTAAGCAAAAACAAACCAGTTTCCAATAATCTGATAAATAAGCACAAGTTATAGAAATCACGCTGCGAAAAGAAAGTCGAACAATCGCGCTAACAACCCAACCAAATATAAAGGAAACCAAATAATTTTTGTCAAAGCATTATCAACTGAACTTTATTTTAAAAGACTATGAAAAGAAAAAGATATTATCTAAGCAAAAACAAACCAGTTTCCAATAATCTGATAAATAAGCACAAGTTTTTGGAATACAACCTTGCGAAAAGAAAGCCAAACAATCGTCAGGCCCGTATCTAGCCCAAAAATGTTAGGGGGGCAAGGGCTGCTATGGGGGCCGATGGGGCTTCTGGGGGCGCCGGTGTACCTACAGTTGACGGTCCACAGAGAAGGGTCTATTCCCCCCAGGCGCCCGGAAAGTTTAGAAAATATGGTTTGCACCCGAGGAACTATGAAAATGTCAGAAATTTTAATTTGCGATATTGGCGTATTATGATCATTATAAAATTTTGAAGGAAAGAATACGACTTCAGCGTACCTTTATTAATTTATGAGAAAAAAGAAATGTTTTGAATAGGGTTAGAGTGCGACTTGTTTGAATTTTGAACATTATCACTCCTGGCGCGGGCTTGAATCAATCTCATCACCATCGGGAATTAAACCTGAATATTTCCTACAATATCCAGTTGGCTTTCTTATAGTGGATTTCTTCGGGCGTCGGTATGTGGTCGTTTAGTCGCGTTTCCGTCATTGTAGATATCTACTGCCACACTGCCCGACTTCTTTTTCTGGAGCATGTCTTAACACTGTTTAGTATCGCGCGTTATACAATATCGATGCTGTATGTATCTGATAAATAATCTGATAAATAAGCACAAGTTCTAGAAATCACGCTGCGAAAAGAAAGTCGAACAATCGTGCTAACAATGCACACAAATAAAGGAAACTAAATGTCTAATGGCATTATCAACTGAAAAAATCTGTAGTATTTTCTACATTTTTATTTATTTTTAAAGACTATGAAAAGAAAAAGATATTATCTTCGCCAAAACAAACTAGTTTCCAATAATCTGATTAATAAGCACAAGTTATTTTTTTTCTTTCTTTATTAAGACCAACCGTAAATATTATATGGATTCATTTTATTGATAGTTTCGTCAAAAGCCCAAACAAATGAGAAAAAATACTGACTGGCTGATTATAATCCTGGAACAAATAAAAACTTTGTGTTGCTTTATACAAGACAAAGAGAGAAAGAGAGGGAGAGAAAGAAAATGGGGTTTAACGTTCACTCGACACAAACTATGTCATTTCGGGACTAACATAATGGTTTAATTTTATTTCAATAATTCGCTTGCGCTCAGGAGTCTTTAGCCCAATCGGAGAAGAACAGTAGGATGTGTAGGACGTTATTCACCTTTTCATTTCATTTGACCATATTGAATTTTAATTAAAAAAATAACTTTGATTATATATTGTTTTAAACTCTTGTCTTTAACCTGACAATCAAGGACCTAATCTACATTTTTTTCTGTTTATTAAAAATCATATTTTCGTAAGGTGAATAGTGGGGAATATAGCTTTAACTTGATTGATTCAATAAATGACCAAATTATGTTCAAGGAAATATTGCTTTAATTCATGGATTCAATAAATAACCAAATTATGTTCAAGGGAATATAGCTTTAATTGATTAGATTAAAAAAAAATAAAAAAATAAAATCAATTCAATCACTTCAGATAAGACAAACCTTTATTAAACATAATTTTTTGTCCCAGGATTACGTGGGTTTTTTTTATTTGTAACGTCATATCTGTAGGCAACTCTCTTTCTGAAAGATCCATTGAATATTATTTTTTTGACATGTTATTATGAAAGTTTATAAAAGATGAAAATTTCCTTCCCAGGGCTAATTGTATTGTAAAAGTCATATTTTGATTTAAAAAGTTTGTTTTCAGAATTCTTATATACAGTCATAGAGGAAATAATATGAATAATTGGATACAGTAACAAGCAACATATCCATCGGCAACTCTTTTTTAAAGCTGTATTGAACATTATTAATTAATTGTTTTAAATTTTAAAAAAAATGGATATATTCCTTTTGTAAAAGTCATGTATATAAATTTTTAACTGGTTATTTTTTACATATTATTGTGAAAGATAGATAGAAATTGGGTTTAACATCTACTCAACACAACTAGGTCATTTCGGGACTAACATATGGTGTAATTTTTCTATTTCAATAATGCATGCGCGTAGGAGTCTTTAGCAGTGGGAGGAAACCAGAGTGCCCAGAGGAAACCTACAAGGTTGAGAAGGCGCCCCTTTCTCCATGCCACATACGCTCACACATACTGCAATTCGATTGGCTGACCACTAAAATCAATTTGCATATATCCAATGAAGTTGCAGTATTTCTTAAAATTTCGGTTGTAACTTGGTTTAAGATTTCGTGAATAAGGGCCCAGGTCTCTAAACCACAGCCGCAAGCCAGAGATGGCCGGCAAGCTAGAGGTCGAAGCGCAGCACTCTAGACCACTAGGCCATCCCAACCCCCTATTATTGTGAAAGGTTATGATAGAATTCAGTTGTCCTCAGTTGCTGACATAATCGACATAAGGAATCTTGCAACTGACTGCAACTAGTTGCTCTGGGTTGCAAAGTCGACATAACAAATACTATAAAAAAAAGTGTTTTACTTTTGAAAAATTCATTTATTCTTTTGTAAATTCATGTATTTAAAATTTTCAACTTTCTTTCTGAAAGTAGCCAAATCTTTAAGTACCATCCACAGTCTTCAACAATGCAAACATGACTTATATTACTCAATTTGAATCAACATTGATGTTGTTATCTCACCATGAAAAGATGGGCTTCTAATATCCAATATATAAGACACAATTGCTTTTGAGCACCATTTGTAATGAAGTGACTGGATAAACGAGGCTAAACATATCCCGCATGGGAAGACTATATACCTGAGTAGACTGAAATTATAATGAAAGTTTATGAAAGGTAAAAAATCTTTTTCCTTCCCAGGCCTTTTTGTTTGATCCTGCAATGCCATGAAGTTCAATGTGCAGGTCTATTTCTAAAACTGTATTGAACATTTTTTTTAAAACATAGGTTGCCAGGCAACGAAACATACGCCCACAGCAGCTAAATCGTCCGGGCAGTCAACAAGAGTTGTCGCATATTTTACTTTTTTCGGTAATGAAACATTCATAATACACTAAAATCTGATTAAAAGTAACAACTCATTATGTAATTATCAGAAAATTATTGGAATTTGTTTGGCTTTGATAAAGTTCTCCTCCATGCTGTTCAAGTTATCTAAATTCATTGAAACTCAATATACTTGTTCGTCTCATGACCTTCAACAATTTATATAAATTTAAAGTCAATCGGATATTAACTTTAGCCTCTAGGGCGCCCACAAAATTTTGAAAGTGATCAAGGGTCATAACTCAGTCAGTAATTATCTGAAATTGCTGAAAATCAATAGGCTGTTTCGTCTCATGACTTTAAACACTGTGTATAAATTTAAAGTCAATCGGTTATTAACTTTGGCCTCTAGAGCGTCCACAAGATTTTTTTAAGTGATAAAGGGCCATAACTCTGACAGTAATTATCGGAAATTGCTGAAAATCAATAGGGTTCTTCATTTTATGACCTTAAACACTATGTATAAATTTAAAGTCAATGAGTTATTAAGTTTAGCCTCTAGAGCGTCCACAAGAATTTTTGAAGTGATCAAGGGACATGACTCTGACAGTTATTATCGGAAATCGATGAAAATCAAGAGGCTCATTCATCTCATGACCTTAAACACTGTGTATAAATTTAAAGTCAATCGAATATTAACTTTGGTCTCTAGAGCGTCCACAAGATTTTTTTAAGTGATCAAGGGCCATAACTCTGACAGTTATTATCGGAAATCGCTGAAAATCAATAGGCATCTTCGTGTCATGACCGTAAACACTGTGTATAAATTTAAAGTCAATCGGTTATTAACTTTAGCCTCTAGAGCGTCCACAAGATTTTTTGAAGTGATCAAGGGCCATAACTCTGACAGTAATTATCGGAAATCCCTGAAAATCAATAGGCTTCTTCGTCGCATGACCTTAAACACTGTGTATAAATTTAAAGTCAATCGGTTATTAACTTTGGCCTCTAGAGCGTCCACAAGATTTTTTAAAGTGATCAAGGGCCATAACTCTGACAGTTATTATCGGAAATTGCTGAAAATCAATAGGCTTCTTCGTCTCATGACCTTAAACACTGTGTATAAATTTAAAGTCAATCGGATATTACCTTTGGCCTCTAGAGCTTGTGGACGCCGGACCGACTGCCGGACCGACGGTCGGACGGACTGATGGACTGATGGACGATCGGACAGGCGGGGCGACGGCAATATACGACCACATTTCAATGTGGGCGTATAAAAAACCAAAACCAAATCAAAACAAATAATATATGAAAAAAATATTTACTTTAGAAAAATTAAAATATTAACGAAATGCGACATTTATATCCACGAGAATAACTAAAGTTTAAATTTTTTATATTTTTTATCATTCCTGGGAGGTTGGATGGCTGAATGGTTTGCACATGCGCGGCGCGCGCTGTATCATAAAGCCTGTCATTGAGTCAACAGATGTAGTTTCGAATCCCCACCTGTCCAACCTTGTGAGTCTTATCCGGGTCCTCATGTTTCCTCCCACTGCTAAAGACCACTACGTGCAAGCAAATTATTGAAATAAAATTAAACCATGTAAGTCCCGAAATGACCTAGTTTGTGTTGAGTGGACGTTAAACTCTCTCTCTCTCTCTTATTTGTCAAATCTCAGACTACAGTAAATAAAAAGCAATGGATTGGTGACAAGAAAAAAACACGTTATTGACGGAAAATAAACGATTGGTCTGTATCATTCATTAAAGTATGTTTATCTTGGTTATTGTTGCACCATTAATCGCAGACAACATCAACATTATCATTAAAGTCTAAATATTTTCGCTCAATTCAATCAGACAAAGAAAGCAAAGTTTTGATAAACCGGGAGTAGAGTTATGAACAACGAATGAATCACAGCCAGATTTAGACAACTGTTTATCCAACTAACAGATCTCCTATAAAGAGAAGTTAAAAGCTCTTGAGCAAAAAAAATCGTCTTCGCGAGAATAGCGCCTTAAATTGCGATCAGTAAAACCACTTCGACTAAAGCACCATCTAGTGAATAGAAATGTTGTTGACTAGCTTTTAAGAATTCTTCTCATTGGTATTCGCGGCCACAGGCTTCCACTTGTTCTTTATTTGTTTAATTTAATATTGGACCTGCAAATGAAGTCTAATTCCACGCGATTGGACTGCAAGCCAATCAGAAGTGGTCTTGTGAATAGAGAATATGAATAGCGTTAGAAATAAGGAGTTGTCAACATGTCTTATCAATAAGCACTTCATTGATTCTTCATATCCTTGCTTGTATTTAGAACCCTACTTCTTCTGTCTAATCTATTGTATCTCTCGGTGCAAACATTCCCTCGGTCCCGCAACAGAGAGAAATATTAGTTGTTCTAGTTGAGGATAAATGACATATGATTCCCACAATATTTCTAAACCAGTGACTTCTGTCTGGAATTTTTTTCTGCCATTGATAAATAGCCCCTAATTGAATGCTGTAACTTAGGAAAGTGTTTATCAAGATATCAAGAAATAAACACACAGGAACTAGAACAATGCCATATTGTCAGAGAGAGAGAGAGAGAGAGAGAGAGAGAGAGAAATGGGGTTTAACATCCACTAGACACAAACTAGGTCATTTCGGGACTAACATATGGTTTTATTTTTTTAAATAATTTGCTTGCGCATAGGGGTCTTTAGCAGTGGGAGGAAACCGGAGGACCCAGAGAAAATCCACAAGGTTAGACAGGCAACCCTACTCCTTGCAGCATACAACCGTGGATTCGAAACCACTCAAATTGACTCAATGAGAGGCTTATGATACAGCGTGAGTGCTGTGCTAACCAATCAGCCATCCCACTCCCCCTGCTCATAGAAATTCTGTGATCCTAAAGTAAGATTTATAACCAACTACCACAAAATGTTGTTACTTTGTCAGAGTTAATTGCGACGTTAGAAGAAAAAAAAACACACCAAGAATAATGCCACACTGTCGGAATAAATGGTCACGGAAATGGCTCTGTTAGTAAGATCTACAACCAAACGGTCTTAAAATTTTGGGAATGAACGCAGCATCCAGCGTAAAAAAATTGAAAGGATTTCATTGAAATAAGCTTTTAGATAGAACATCAGACATTTTGTGTTGAATTGAAGCTTTTCCTTTAATTGTGTTATTCTGACTCTGTGATTAAGGAACTGGCTCACTAACCAGGAATCGGCTGAGAAAGTCCCTCAGGATTTTCGAGGGTGGTTCCCCCTTGTCAGTGGTGCACAGAGAGAAATGGGGTTTAATGTCTTCTCAACACAGACTAGGTCATTTCAGGAATAACGTATGGATCAATTCTATTTCAATAATTCACTTGTGTATAGAGGTCTTTAGCATTAGGAGGAAACCAGAGGACCCCCGAGTATACCCACAAGGTTGGACCGGTCACCTTACTTCTTTTCACGTACAACTGGGGAATTGAAACCACAGCAGTTGACTCAATTACAGACCTTATGATACAACACGCTAACCATCCGGCCATCCAACCTGCTAAGTTGAGATGGGACAGTTGACCAAGTTAACAGTTGGAATTCAATTACTGTCCAGGTAAAATCTCACTCACAGCACACTGCACGGTGTAGGCCTGTTTTTTGTTAGCCTGTTTTTTTGCAGGGAAATAGACTGTTGAATCCCATTCATCATAAAGCCTGTAATTGAATCAACTAGCATGGTTTTGTATCCCCGGTTGACAAGGAGTAGGGTCGCCTTTCCAGCCTTGTGGGTTTACTCCAGGTCCTCCGGTTTCCTCCCACTGCTCAAGACCCCTACGCGCAAGCGAATTATCAAAATAAAATTAAACCGTGTGTTGGTCTCGAAAAGACCTAGTTTGTGTCAAGTGGAGTTAAATCCCATTTCTCTCTATTAAATCCCATTAATTCATTCATTCATTATTCTGGTTAGTTCTGATCTATGCCATGACTTCACCTGGTCTCATGTACAGACTCATTGTTCTGCTTGAAGCTATTTATCATGAGCAAGCCACCATAACAGACTTCAACTGGTCAGTATTAGACAGTGATTGTTCTGCTTGGTACCGTGAGCAAGTAACCATGACAGACCTCACCTGGCCTGATAACAACATGGCGGCACTACTTGTAGATAACAGTCGGCATCAAAACCAAACCAGATAAAAGAATAAAAATAACGCTTAAAGAGACATTCTGACTAATCCTTATAAGAGAGGGAGAAAAATGGGTTTAATGTCCACTCAACACAACTAGGTCATTTCAGGACTAACATATGGTTTTTTAATTTTATTTCAATAATTTGCTTACGCGTAGGGGTCTTTAGCCATGGGAGGAAACCGGAGCGCCCGGAGGAAACCCATGAGGTTGAGAAGGCGCCCCTATCTCCATGTCACATACGCTCACACCAGGGCTCGAAACCACAGCCGCAAGCCAGAGGTGACCTTTCAGCCAGAGGTCGAAGCGCGACACTCTAGACCACTAGGCCTTCCCAACCCCCCGAATCCTTATAAGACATACAGAAATAGATTTCACTACAAGTGTGTGTATTTTTACATTCTGACTAATTTTTTGTTAACTGAAAATTCTAAATCAGACCAAATCAAATTCCTCGGGTGTCCTGTGAACATATTCTTTTTGCTTCAATAAATCATAATATTCAAAAGAATAGTGCAAGAAGTATTTTTTCATTTAAAACAGGTGACCTGTGACATTTTTTTATTTGCTTCAATAAATTTCAAAATTCAAAGAAAAAAGCAACAAGTACTTTTTCATTTAAATTATTCCCCCCCCCCCCCAAGAAATTTAAAAAATAAAAATTCTGTGTCTTTATAATGTGATAAAAAAAAACAACAACTAAGTTTGCATGTACATGTTGCCAGGAACATAAAAGAACCCTTGGCAGTTAAAATTTGATAAGGTGTTGATGGAAATACCAAAGTCAAGGTAAAATTACCCGTAGTCATCATTAGAGCCCTAGGGCCTGTTTCACGAAATTTCAACTAGGATAAAATCCGAATTTTAGTAATTTGATTGGATAATATTAGATTGATTTTAGTGCTTAGCCAATCAAAATTGAAGTATCTATTGTCATTTGAATTTTTTTTATCTTTTAAAGTTAAGATTTCGAGAAACAGGGCCCTATTGGTGCCAACGACTAAGATTTTAAACCCCATTTTATTACATATCATACTGTTTTAACAATAGGGGTCAAATTCTACCCAGAATCAACAATATTTTAATATATTGTACCAAGCATCTCTTATCCTTAAAAATAACCTTTGAAGCTCATATTTGAGGGCTAAAATTGAGAAATGGCGGATGCAAAACCCCACATCAAATAGTCCTGTATGTCTGTGGGCAGAATGTCTCTTCAAAGAAGCAGGAACCCACAGCAGACACACGGCAAATACTGTTTAATGAATTCTGTTAATCTATTTGTATTTCAACACACCTTCATTTCAACTGATAAATTTGCCAGTAAATTATCAAATCTACCCATTAATAAACAATCTGATTATACCAATATTAAATGGTTCAATTATGGATAAAAAATCAAACATTTCTCTCCAACATAAGTGACAATTCACGGCCAGGTTTACATTAATTCTTTTAAACCATTATTTATATGCCTCAGGGAAATATGACCCATGTTTTGCACTGGGATAATATTCCCTTAAAGATACATTAGTTAAAGTTACATTATTCAAGATATAGATAAGAACTAGCCATTCTTGCTATAATAGTTCGAAAGTAGGTGATGTAAAATGAATAATTTGAAAATTTCATTCAAATTACTCTATTGCAAGCGAAGATATTGGCATTTGAAGATTGGGCCGATGTGTGCAATAATTTCAACCACGGTCCTGGAGGATCAAAGCTAAGACTTGAAGCGTCTGGAACCGCCATATTTGATTTATCACTGAAACGTTTTAATCTGTTTAATATCGGAGCAATCTGATGCCATCCAAAGTTGATTAAGGCCTGGATCAGTTAATTAATGTCTAATTAATACTTTAGAAAACATTTCATGCCCAAATAAAGACCTGCACTAGGCATATTTAGCCCTTGAATAATGCATGTTTAAGAGCTAAATCTGCCTAAAGCAGGTCTTTCTTTGGGCCTGAAATGTTTTCTAAAGTATTAATTAGACATTAATTAACTGATCCATCCCTTAATCAACCATGGTTGAAATTATTGCACACGTCTATCTTCTCTTGCAATAGAGTTATTTGAATGAAATTTTTTAAAATTATTCATTTTACATTATCTACTTTCGAACTATTATAGCAAGAATGGCTAGTTCTTATCTATATTTAAACTAATATATTTTTAAATGAACGCAGAGACAATATGCCCTTACAAAAACTCAGAGACAATATGCCCCATGTTAAACACTGTGACAGAATGCCCCATGTTAAACACTGTGACAATATGCCCTTATACAAACTCAGGGACAATATGCCCCTTATATAAACTCAGGGACAATATGGCCCATGATAAGCATAGGGACAGAATGCCCCATGTTAAACACTGTGAAAATATGCCCCATGATAAGCATAGGGACAAAATGCCCCATGTTAAACACTGTGAAAATATGCCCCATGATAAGCATAGGGACAAAATGCCCCATGTTAAACAATGGTACAATATGCTCCATTATAAAAGCAGGGACAATATGCCCCATGTTAAACACTGTGAAAATATGCCCCATGATAAGCATAGGGACAAAATGCCCCATGTTAAACAATGGTACAATATGCTCCATTATAAAAGCAGGGACAATATGCCCCAATGTTAAACACTTGGACAATATACCCCATTAAATCACAGTAACAATATGCCCCATGTGCAGGGCCAATATTTCACATGTTAAACTTTGGCACAATATTATATGCCCAATGAAGAATATGCCCCATGTTAAAGTTGGGCACAATATGCCCGATGCAGAATGTGCTTTATGTTAAATGCAGGCACAATATGCCCGATGCAGAATGTGCTTTATGTTAAAAGCAGGCACAATATGCCCTAAGTTAACTGCCGGGACAATATGCCCCATGTCGAATGCTTGGAACAATATGCCCAATGATAAATACATGGACTATTATGCCCCAGGTTTGAATGCATGTTAATAAGGACAGAACTGTTTTTAGGAGTCATTCCAAATTTTATCATAACTATTTATTATTTAGTGAAGCTTATTTACTAGTAAGTGATAGAATGCATCTGGCGCTAGTTTAGAAACCAAAAACCAAAAGAAAATTTCAGAAGAAATCTGACAATGTGCATGGTAGGACCACAGCCTGAATAAATACATGCCATGGCTACCATTCTGTGTTTTGTGCACTCAATGCTACACCATCTGTGCTATTGTGATTCTAACCCTTCTGTATTTTTCGACCCCACAAGATGGCTAGAGGCAGACGGCAAGATGGCAGTAACTTAGTAACAGTAACTTAGTAACCCATTATCTTTTGAAGTTAAATAGCTTCTGTATACTTTGGCTACATCATCAATCCACAATGACACATTGAAAACAATCGGAGCCCATTAAACCCCAAACTTTTTCAACGTAACTCCGATTCCATTTTGAAAATGACAATTTTCACATTTTTTACTGGGTTTACTGGCAGTTGTCACTTAAATTCTTTAAACATTTCGCTGTTTACCTTTGTGGAAATTAGTTTTCTTTCAGTTGTTTTTGCAAAATAATAGGTGACATTTACATGAGAACTATTTAGCCATTAGGAAATGCCAGTTTTGTTAAACGACTTTTGAGCTGATGCGATTCCAGGAAGGTTATCCGTTGTTTCTTTTTTCACGTTCTAAGCACATAACATTAATTAAAATGAATTAAGAAAACATAGTTTTGTGAAGTAACAAATGCTGGTACTGTGGTACTTACCACTTATTTTTAGACCCTTTGGTGTCTGCTAATGGAATCTGAAATTACAAAAAGGAACTATTTCAGTCTGAGACAAAGATAAAGCACAACAGAAAATTATTTGATCACGGAATTACCTTTAAACTGATGCATCAGTTCTTTTAAGTTTGTTGTTTTTTTTGTAGCCGATTTATGTTTTGTAGTTGAGGAAATGAAATGGGGTTTAACATCCTTCTTTTCTGCACCAACTGGGCTAATGAAGACGGGCCTATGCCATGTAGTGCGCTATGAGGTTCATTTTGCCTGGACAAAAGGGTTTCAGCATAGTCTTTACCGTATTTAAAGGTTATCTTATACGCAAGCCAACGCGTAGACAGGACCCTGGGGGGGGGGGGACTTATCCTGGGCAACAGTGAAGCCAACGCATAGACAGGACTAGGGGGGGGGGACTTTGGCTGGACAACAGTGTTTCAGCATAGTCTTTACCGTATTTAAGAGTTATCTTATATGCAAGCCAACGCATAGACAGGACTCATGGGGGGGTGACTGGGGGAGGGGAAAAATTTGCCTGGACAACAGTGTTTCAGCATAATTTTGATCAAATTTAAGAGTTTTCTTATATGCACGCTAACTCTTAGATAGGATTTTGCTTTTTGCACCTAATGGAATGGCTAGACACTGTTCCTGTCAGTATTTTCGTCCTGTATCCGGAGGAACTTTCTTAACATAGTACAATCCATATAAGGCTTCATTTCTCATTTTTGATTTTGCTTGTATTAATAATCCCCACCTCACCCCTAGGCTGGATTCTCATTTCCAGCTGTGAAATTGCCTGGCTGGCAAATTTATCCTTTAAACAATTTACATTCTTTATAATTTTATGGCATTGTGAAAAATAAAATCATAAATTGAATTCATGTTTGGTCTTATTAGCAACACTTAATGTTGATTGATGCATTTTAAAAACAGAAATGAAATGAAATAAATTGGGGTTTAACGTCCTACCTACTGTTTTGCACCAAAACTAGGCTAATGAAGACGTCATTTTGAAAACTAAATCACTGATCAATCTGTTGGATAGAAATATGATAAAGATTGGAATCCAAAAACCACACAGACTGGGGAAGTTTGAAGACAGACCTACACCCTCGTGTAACACTTTTTTTTCACTTTGTTTTACCTTACAAATGTAGGTCTACTCTATAATAGCTAAATAATGATTTGAGTGGAAGTTTTTATCTTGGGAAGAAATCAGGCAGTAGGTAAAAATGTCTGTATTATCTTAGTAGAGGAGTGTTATCATGGTCGACATATGAACGTCAGGAGATGGTTTAAAAGATGAGGAAATACCAGCATGTCATCACCATTACTGCCAGTTTACAAGTCATCAGAGATTTTAATATGTGGGGTAAAATAGAGAAATACAAGAATCTAGGCCGTTGCTCAGGTAAATCTGTATTTGGTAATAGTGGGAGGAATCCATTTTAATAGTCATTTAATAAATGACATTTTACACCATCCGTTTTTTGTTTGTTCTTTTGGTGCTGGGGAAAGGGTATTGATTAGAACGGAGAACACAAATAAACATTATGTTAATAATGATCTTTGTGTTGTAGTCCTTCCTCGTCTGTTATTTGTATATACCTGTTGCAGTCCTCGTCCGTGTTTTGTATCCTCTTTATGCAAATGAGCTAATTTCCCCGCCTTTTATTCCTGCGCTTCGTCATTACAGAAAATCTTTCCATGCAGACGAGTTCAGTGTGAATATCAACGAATTTTATCGAATAACCCTCCACCTCCCCAGCTCCCCCTTGAAATTCTTTTTGTTTTATAATTTTATAGGAGATATTTTCTTTGTTTATGCCATATATGCCATTCATTCATTAAGTTGTTAGGCCCAACCAAAGTGCTAGGATGGAATTATGAGTTTATTTTTATTCTTAATGTATATATTTATAATATGTTAAATACTTTTATATATTGCTAAATTCATAATCCATTTTAATAGTCATTTAATAAATGACATTTTACACCATCCGTTTTTTGTTTGTTCTTTTGGTGCTGGGGAAAGGGTATTGATTAGAACGGAGAACACAAATAATTTGGGTTGGGATGAGATGGGGTGGGTGAAGTGTGGGGGGAGGGTGTGTATTTAAATCCCATTACTGCCAGCTTACAAGTTATCACTGTTGAGATTTTAATATGTGGGGTAAAATAGAGAAATACAAGAATCTAGGGTGTTGCTCAGGTAAATCTGTAGCAGGTAAATAGTAAGATATAATTTGGGTAGGGGTGGGATGGGGTGGGTGATGTGGGGGGGGGTATTTAAATACCATTACTGCCAGCTTACAAGTTATCACTGGAGAGATTTTAATACGTGGGGTAAAGTATAGAAATATAAGTATATAGGTCGTTGCTCAGGTAAATCTGTATTTGGTAATAGTATAGGATATAATTTGGGTAGGGGTGGGATGGGGGGGATTTAAATGTCCAGACAGTAAGATTTAACTACCCGATACTTTGGATAAAATATCGAAATACAAGAAAATAAGGCGTTACTCATGTAAATCTGTATTGGGTAAATAGTAAGATTTAACACATAGATGTGACGTGACATATGATGTCGTACCATTTTTTTCAATAATGTACGAGCAACTTGCCAATCGTACATTATCTATACTAGATGAAATATTGGACTCGCGTGACGTATTTCATTGAAAAGCACATGAGGTATAGTGTCTGTATTTTAAGTAATTTAAAAGCCTTAAGCAGTCTCGTGCAGTATCAATATATTACTTAATGTCTCGCTCTCAAAAATTAAACCACATAATTTGGGGTGGAATGGGGTAGGTGATGTGGGGGGTATTAAAAATACCGGCAGTAAGATTGTGATATTTAATCATTAAATTACTAGGATTAGAATTTGTTTTTTTCGATTAATATCGGGTCATAAGATTTAATTTGCTTTGCGCATTTAACTATCGGGAAGTAAGATTTAATTTGTTTTGGGTAAATACCGGGTCGTAAGGTTTAATTTTTTTTGTAAATACCATTATTAAAATTATATTTATATTCAGTAAATAGTAAGATTGTTTTTTGGGTCAATGTTATTCGTAAAAGCCAGTATAGGGGTCTTTAGCAGTGGAAAGTACAGGATGACCCATAGAAAATCCACCGGGTTGTAATGCGACCCTACTCCTTGTCACTCACAAGTGTGGGGTCGAAACCAACCATACCACTTGACTTAATGATAGACTTAAGATCCAAAGTGGATGTATTATATCATTTGCCCCCCTCTCCCCTTCCCCAAGATGGCTAAATGATATTTCACAAAAGAGGACATATTTAATAGACATTTTTTTAAATCTAATTATTTAATTACTACCTAAATAAAAACTTGAACACCTAATTCTTATTAATTCCAAATAACGAAATCTACCACTTGGCATATTGTGGTGAAAGATGACATATTTAATAGACCTTTTTTTAAATCTAATTATTTAATTACTACCTAAATAAAAACTTGAACACCTAATTCTTATTAATTCCAAATAACGAAATCTACCACTTGGCATATTGTGGTGAAAGATGACATATTTAATAGACCTTTTTTTAAATCTAATTATTTAATTACTACCTAAATAAAAACTTGAACACCTAATTCTTATTAATTCCAAATAACGAAATCTACCACTTGGCATATTGTGGTGAAAGATGACATATTTAATAGACCTTTTTTTAAATCTAATTATTTAATTACTACCTAAATAAAAACTTGAACACCTAATTCTTATTAATTCCAAATAACGAAATCTACCACTTGGCATATTGTGGTGAAAAGTAAGAAAAAGAACAGACAGATATGACTGACATAATTCATTAGCCATGATTTAATTTCTATAACAACCATTCATAATTAATGTATCCTACTTTATATTATCAGACCATCGGAGACAGACACATAATTAATAAATAATACACAACTTAACGAGCCCCTGTGGGCAGATCTCATATAAACCACCTGATCATCATCTATAACAAATTGCTACGGACGCGTGCAGCTGATCGCATAAGGCGACGGTCTGGACACATTCATTTAAATTCCCCCCATACCATTTCATTAATTAGCCTGCACGCTGTATCATAAAGCTTGTCGTTGAGTCAACTGACGTGGTTTCAAATCCCCGGGTTATACGCGGCAAGGAGTAGGTAGGGTCGCCCGTTCAACCTCAAGGGTTTTCTCCTGGTCCTCCAGTTTCCTCCCACTGTTAAAGACACAAGCGAATTATTGAAATAAAATTAAACCATATGTTAGTCCCAAAATGACCTAGTTTGTGTCGAGTGGACGTTAAACCCATTCCTCTCTCTCTCATTTAATAAATATGGTTTTGGTTCAATTTTATGGATACACAATTTGCTGAGTTTAATTAATACTATATGCGATGTTTTGGCAAGGATACTCTCGAAATGTCGTTTATTATCAAACTCAGCAATTGTGTACCCATTAAATTGTAACTTGTGTCAATATGTTAAATTACTAAATGCCTATCAAAGAACTATGGTATTGTTCGGAAACAAAGTTCCTCAGGGTTTTCCAGCCTGGGTTCCCCCCCCCACCCTAATCAGTGGTACAGGATGGAACACCATGCAAGGAAAAGACATCTAGACATTCAGATAGGACCAAAAAAATGAGGTTCACCCGTGTATTTGTGGTGTGCACATAAAAGATTCCTTGATAATTGAAATTTTAATTTGATGAATAGGTGGAAAGGCCACTGTTGCGGCAAAATTCCCCATCATTGACCTATTTGATGAAGATAACATAGGACGTTAAATGCGTTTCATTTTTATTTCTTATGAATGATGTTTCACAATTCGCTGTACGTGACAAGGAGTAGGGTCACCTGTCCAACCTCGTGGGTTTTCTCCAGGTCCTCCGGTTTCCTCCCACTGCTAAAGACCCCTACCTTCAAGCGAATTATTGAAATAAAATTAAACGATATGTTAGTCCCAAAATGACCTAGTTTGTGTCGAGTGGACATTAAACCCAATTTCTCTTTCTCTCTTCTCTAAACAAGGACTGGAAAACATGCACCCAGGCTTTTAATATTACACCAGGTTTTATTTGACACACCCATAAAAAAATTAGACGATGTCAAAAAATAATTTCCTCTATAAAACGTCTTTTAAAGATCCCTTCATTAATCATAAAATCAAATGAACCATGCAACAATTGATTCCAGCAGACATTTTAATTGAGTCATAATGTCGCAATTTGTGACGTAAAAACCTCATATTGAACAAGTCACATCAAAGATAAATGAATGAATATTTCAACAGATGAGTTTGATTGTCTTGTAAATAGATGGTATGGCCTTCCTGTCAGCCATTTTATCATCAAACCCTGACATTTCAGATTGACAATTATAAACCGTTTGAAATATGCCAGGTATTTCAGGTGCAAGAATGGTTAATTGCTTAATTTGAAATCATATAGAAATAGGGGCAGAGTTTAGTTATACAGGGGGGTTGTAGGAGATGAATAGGGATCTTGGTAGAAGACAACCGTCAGGGGATCTATTACGTGCACGGCAATGTATACACTGGACCTTGGTTTTTCGTCCTTATCAGACCCTCCGTCCTGCATCACTGACAAAGGAGATCCATGCCAGAAAATCTGGATGAACCTTCTCTGCAGCCAAAGCACAGATAGAACCTAGAGGTTGAGAAGGCGCCCCTATCTCCATGTCACATACACTCACACCAGGGCTCGAAACCACAGCCACAAGACAGAGGTGTCCTACTACTACTCCGTGAGATATATTGTTAATAATTATAGTTAATTATTGATTCAACTAACATACAATATATTGTGTAACACATAAGTCTATTGTTTCTTCAAGAGCCTGTTTAATGGATGTCATTAATCTAAAAGTAAGACCGATAAATTTTAATCGTTTTACGATAACAAAAAAAATAAAGGAAGGTGCAAGGGAAATTAAACGGAGGAAATCTATTAGCCGATAAAAGGTTAATTTGTTTTTTATCTATTAGTCTATTAAAGGTAATGGATTAAACATGAGGTCCAGGTGTTATAATCATATACAACTACCTTACCCGAGAAACACTGAGGTCCAGGTTTTAATATCATATACAACTAACTCCCCAGTAACTCTTTAATAAATATATACCCATGCTTAAATATCAGTTTAAAGGTGTGTATATGTTTCCACCTGTTTTATTAATTACAATCAATTACCTGATGATGTATAAGCGACAGAGAGAGAGAAATGGGGTTTAACGTCCACTCCACACAAATTTCGGGAGTTAAGCCTATATGGTAAATTAAGTTCAATAATTTGCTTGTGCATAGGGGTCTTTAGCAGCGGGTGAACCAGAGGACACAGAGAAAACCGAGAAGGTTGGACAGGCGACACTACTCCCTGTCATGTGCAACCAGGAAATCGAAACCACCCCGGCTGACTTAATGACAGACACCGGCTAACCATACAGCCATCAAACTCCCCCTTATATATAAGTAGAGGCAGGGATTTTGTATCCGGGAGGACATTTCAAAATCAGAAGTCTTTGCCCTCTCCCAAGAGAACTTGAATATATTACAAAAGTGAGTGGACAAGACCAGACCCTAGAGTTGCCTATCCCTGGTTCTTTCCTCTCTGTATCTGTTCTTGTCAGATTCTACAATGTACTGTGTTAAGATTAGGACACATTAGTTTGAATTTTTGATCTTTGGAAAATGCTTTAAAATTTGGCTTCATATTTCTTCGAGAAAAAAACTAATTCAAGAAACAAAAATATTTGATTGTTTACAACAAAATTTTTTTAGTTCAAATTCTGAAACATTGAACAAAACATCGTTCACAAGACTTATTTTATTATATAGGACCTCAAAGAACTAAAGAAATTAAATTGTTTTTGCCTAATAACAATTTACTCATTCATAATATATGGGAGACCGGCCATCAGGTACACCATATACTGGGTACATGTCTAATTATATAATTATTCATAACGCACCCTGCACTCATTATCAATATAAACCCTGCAGGTGCTCCATAGCGGCTCGTACCAAAATAAAATAAATTTTAGTCATATAAACTCTTTGACTGATAACAGGTTACAATGTTAGACCAGAATAGGATATTTTTTAAGGGTCAACAGATTCAAATTGTTATGAATTAAATTTCTAATTTATATTTCCAAATTTTTTCTTTTTTATCAGATGAAAAATATTGCAGTCATGTGATCACCGTGACTGATTACTTTGAATTCACAAGCTGATACCCCAAAAATTAAAAATATGGAGAATTATTGTTTCTTGTAAACTCTCCCAGCTAAATAATAATCTTCCTTTTTAACCACTTCTTTATTTAATACAGAAATAATTTAAAGGCCCAACCAAATTAAATTTTTGTATTTCAAGGCCTTGATAAAAGAAACGTGTAACTTGGAATTTTACGAAGGGAGAGAGAGTGAAATGGGGTGTAACGTCCAAACTAGGCCATTTTGGGACTAACGTACAAAAGTCAATCTAAATTCTTACAATTAGACCTCTATACCACTTATAGAATTTCAACTGTCTAATACCCCGTTCAGACGCTTATAACTTATCCGGCGATTTTTATCCTGCGATATTTATCCGGCAATTTTTGCGTTCGTACGTGTTTTAAAATACTGGCACTATACTGGATTAACATTCCTAACCATGTTCCTGACCTCGCCGGTCAAGCGTCAGAGGTAAACGCGCATGAGCGCTGATAGCCGCCATGTGTCTAAGATTGTTATTTACTATGCGCTGCGCATGTCATGAGGGAAAATATCCGGATATTTTAATCCTACCCGTTCAGACGCTGAAAGTTAAACCAGATAAAAAAAAAAGCTGAATTCAATTCACCTACGGGGGTGGATATTTTAAACTAGTTAAAAATCTCCACATATGCGTTCAGACGACGAAAATTTCTGAATTAACTATCGCCGGATAAAGTTAAACTAGTTTAACTTGCGCGTCTGAACGGGCTATAAGGCTTTTCATGAACACGCCAACCAATGTGCTTTTGGGCTTTTTGGGAGTCCTATCCCTACAACTCTATCCAGTATCATTGACAAATCCTGAGGAAATAAAAACTTTGTCTTAAAGTGACTACACAATGACATTAACTGCAGTGCTGGGCCCATTACATTGCCAATGTAATTAAATTACATTACCATTTTACTGAACTCTCAAAATCAAAAGAGAAAAGAATGAAAAGACAAAAATCCACAAACTGTCCTTACTGAACCAATAACAAAGAAAACAAATGAACTTAATAAAGATGGCACATAGATGAGTCACTTCATTCATTTCAAATTTCATTAATTATTCACGCTGTACTGGTAGAGAAAGTAGACCATATAGTAATAACAGTGGCGGAGGCAGGATATTGGGTTTGGAGAGTCTGAGAACAAGGCGGAGGTGCTCTTCAGTTTTTGTCTCTTCAAAATTAGGAAAACTCTGGGTGTCAAGGGTGATTTTTGGAACATAATATATAGATGTTAATGTAACATTTGATTTCCTCAGCTACATGACCCAAACCAACAAAAAGCTCAAATTCATGGAAACAGAATAGCATATGTGTATTTTTTCTAGGGGGGTCATGGGGGGGGGGGGGGGAGGCAAAGCAGGATTAAGTTAAGAGGGAGGGGCAAGGCGGGTTTAAGAGGAGAGCTGACTGGTCTACAGCCAGTGGGGACCTCAATATTAAAGGGACCCCCAAAATTAGCTCTACTTATATGCTTATGTTAAATAAATTTAATACCCCCTTTTCATTGTTGATGATGCAAGAACCCTAGTGACATTTCAGTTATATAGTGGCCCCATGCAAGCTTAATCAAGCTCTAAAGTCCTCCACTAGGATCCATCCCACTAGAAATATCATGCTGTATTTCATTTCTAATCCAGCCCTGTAGCCCCCCACCGGCACCGAGATCCACCCCAGTAGAAATATCATGGTGTATATATTTGTATCCAGTGGCCCCATGTGACCTTAATCCAGCCCTGTAACCCTTCACTGGGATCTGCCCCAATGTAAATATCATGGTGTATATATTTGTATCCAGTGGCCCCATACAAGTCTAATCCAGCCCTGTAACCCTCCCCACCAGGATCTACCCCAATAGAAATATCATTGTGTATATATTTGTCATAGCAGAACAGTAGGATGTTAAACCCCATTTCATTTCATTTCTAATTCAACCTGTAGCCCCCCCCCACAAGGATCTGCCCCATGTGTATATATTTGTAGATGAGATCTATATGAAGGGAGAATAATACCCCGTATCAATTAATTAGTATATACACGGTATAATAATCAGCCTTCATCATTGATCACATGATTAATTCATAGAATAACTCCACTATTGTATAGGGGATCACGGTGGCTAAGTGGATAAGGCGCTGGTTCGCTAGCCTGGAGGTTGAGTGTTCGATCCCTGCATTGGCCGAGAAAGTTCATCTCGATTTTCCGGCGTGATTTCCCCTTGTCAGTGATGCAGAAGGAGGGCCTGACAAGGACAGCTGCCTAGTCGTTCGGATGGGACGAAAAACCGAGGTCCCGTGTACAAATTGGAGTGCACGTAAAAGATCCCTTGGCAGTTGGAATTCGATATAAGAGTAGGCCGTAGCGCCGCTGCCCGGGCAAAATTTCCCTCATAGCACACTGTTGGCGTATGCCCGTCTTCAATTGGCCCAGGTTAGGTGCTTAAGCGTAGGACGTTAAACCCCATTTCATTCATACATTCATTCCACTATTATATAGAGGAGAAATTTGAGCTGAATTACATTGGGCTTAAAGGATCGGTGCCAGATTTAACAAGCCAACAGTGAGGCTGATGTCCCCCGCCGAAATCCCAAAATAAATAGATGACACATATTAATTAATCGCACATTTATTTTTTTCAAAAGTATTGAGCAATCAAACTATACACTAAGTTTCATCACTCTCTACCTGATAGAATCAGACATTGTTCATCATCGAACTCCATCAAGGCATTCACCTAATGTACGCCTACACCTAGTTTGAACATTCTACCTTACATGTAATTAGAAGGAGAATTGTTGTGTATCAAAGTCTAGACCTATCAGTTGCTTATCGCTCTACTTACCCTCAACAGAAAATGTTCATTATTGAACTTAGTCAAGGTATCGATGAAATAAAACTATATACCAAGTTTCATCACTCTCACTTAATTACAACTAAAGTTATTGCGTCCCAAAGCATCAACCAATCAAATTACTTATCTCTGCTTACCCTAAGCAGAAAATGCCCATCTTCGCACTCCATCAAGGTATTGACCTAATAAACACCTACATCAAGTTTGAATATCCTAGCTCAATTTGAAGGAGAGTTATTATGTTCCAAAGTCTCGGCCAATCATATTGCTGAGCAGAAAATGCGCATTATTGAACTCAGTGAAGGTATTGATGAAATGAAACATTATACCAAGTTTCATCACTCTAACTTAATTACAACTCAAGTTATCGTGTCCCAATTAAAGCATCAACCAATCAAAATACTTATCTCTGCTTACCCTAAGCGGTAAATGCTCATCTTCAAATTTCATCAAGGTATTGACCTAATAAACACCTACACCAAGTTTGAATATCCTAGCTCAATTAGAAGGAGAGTAATTATGTTTCAAAGTCTCAGCCCATCAAATTGCTTATCGCTCTGCTTACCCTGAGCAGAAAATGCTCATTATCGAACTTAGTCAAGGTATTGATGAAATAAAACTATATACCAAGTTTCATCACTCTCACTTAATTACAACTTAAGTTATTGTGTCCCAAAGCATCAACCAATCAAATTGCTTATCTATGCTTACCCTAAGCGGAAAATGCCCATCTTAGAACTCCATCAAGGTAACGACCTAATAAACACCTACACCAAGTTTGAATATTCTAGCTTAATTAGAAAGAGAGTTATCGTGTCCCAAAAAGTGTGACAGACAGACAGACGGACAGACAGACAGACAGACAGACGGACGGACGGACGAACCCATTTTAATAGTCCCCTGCTTTCTTCGAAAGGCGGGGGACAATAAAAGAGAGAGGGGAGGGAGAGGGAAGGGGAGATGTGTGGGGGGGGCAGATTTAATAAAAGAGAGGGGGGAAGGGGGTGGGGAAGAGAGAGAGAGTGAGGTGGAGAGAGAGAGAGAGAGAGAGAGAGAGAGAGAGAGAGAGACTAACATATGGTTCAATTTAACTTCAATAATTTAGAAGTGGAAGGAAGCTCAAGCTCAGGAGGTAGCACAGGCTACCCTACTCCTTGTCATAGCCTCAGTCGCAGTTCATACTGTTGGGGAAATCACTTGGAGAAATTACATCTATGGCAACCAACCTTAAATTGGTTTGAAAATGAAAGAAAAACGTAGTTTGTTTTACTTCTTTTGGTAATGTATCATAAAAATACATATTTTGTTATTACCACTTACATATGTTATACCATCAAATTTTTAATACATCGTGGAGCTCGTAATCTTTGAGAACATGAAATACACAGATATCTTTAAATGAATCTCTCTGCTACGACCATTTAAAAGATAACCATTTATAAAAATATACGACATCCTGCTGGGTAGAAGAGATATAACCCATCATCATTTTTCTCATTTGCCTCTAAGTGTAGTCACTCCAACCTCAATGAATGCAACTCTACGAAAAGAGGATCGGGAACGTTTGAAGCCGAGATATATCAATTTCTAGATTGCTTTTTACTCTCTGGACGTACCATCAACAACATCAAAACATTTAATAGTTTCAGAAAGGGTTTGTATTCCTTAAGGTCAGGCATTCAAGCAGTGCATATCTTAGGTACCGGTATATATTCACACAGAAGCACCGTGGCAATTTGTGACTTGCCCACTTTAATAGTTTCAGAAAGGGTTTGTATTCCTTAAGGTCAGGCATTCAAGCAGTGCATATCTTAGGTACCGGTATATATTCACACAGAAGCACCGTGGCAATTTGTGACTTGCCCACTTTAATAGTTTCAGAAAGGGTTTGTAATTTTTAAGGTCAGGCATTCAAGCAGTGCATATCTTAGGTACCGGTATATATTCACACAGAAGCACCGCAGAAATCTGTGACTTGCACAATTTAATAGTTTCAGAAAGGGTTTGTATTCCTTAAGGTCAGACATTCAAGTAGTGCATCTCTTAGGTATATATTCATCAAGAAGCACCGTGGAAATCTGTGATTTAGAGACTTACACACTTTAATTGTGTTTTTGCCTGTTGGTCATATCATAAAAGGCAGGTAGCTATAGCCATTAATCATTACTCACGATTGAGGATGAAGGATTCAAAAGGTGAATCTCTTCGGAATAAATTCACCCAGAAGCACTGCAGAAACCTGTGTTTTAGAAACTTACGTATGTTAATTGTGTTTTTACCTGCGAGTCATATCTTAAAAGCAGCCATTACTTGTTTAGTAAAAAGTAACATATGCTGGTGGAGTTACGTGCAAATGGGGTTTGATTCGATTATCCGTTCGCTGCCCTTTATCGGTGACATTTAGCAGAGATTACTGTCTTGTTTTAGAATATATTGTGGTACCTATGATTTTAGATAAGAGAATAGTTTTAAGAATTGATTCCCCTAGCGGCTTTTAGAATGATTACGTTATCTACGACTTCTGCTTGCCTTCAGGTTCTGGAGATATGAAATGAATATCTTTTATCATGCTAAGAAACCTTGAGCAAATATTCAACTAATACGATTATTTCAGATATAGTCAGTTCTAATACCATGATATATGGAAACAGATTTTATTTTTAAAATATCAAGATTCCAGCATCAAACAGAGAAGACTTTTAAGCCAGACATGGGGTTTAACATTCTACTTTTCTGAACTAACTGTGCCGATGCAGAATGGAATAGGGGGTATACTTCTTGCAGTGTGGTATGTTTCTGCCTCGCCTCTTTCAATTCCCAACTGTAAAAATTCCTTTCACGCGCAGTCCAACAAGTACACATATGGAACTTTGTTTTTTGTCCCATACAAACAACTAGATGTTTTACCTTGTTGCATTCTATGTGACGTTCTGAATTTAAGAAAAATCCATTTAACTCTTCAGATGAAATAACAAAAAATTTCTGAATAAAAATGTAGAATTCTAATGGATACATTTTTTGGACATTTTCAATTATTTTCCTTTTTCAACATCTTTGAAAATTTAAGATTTGTATAATATTATTATTAAAAACAACTTTGCTGAATTTTTAACGGGTGTAGAGAGAAAAATTATTGTTTTTATTTTTGTTTCCTATCTTTTGGTTAAAAAGCTTTGAAATCTTTGGAGAAAATGTCTTCCTTTTTTTATTGTCAGCAAACAAAACATTCATTCTTTGAAGGTTAATAACATTTTTCACTCACTGAAGTTATTCCGAAAGTCTATTCTTTTCATGATAATTCCCTTCAGAATTGATGCCACTCTTCAAAGAAAATTCATTTAGTCCATTATACAAGATATTCTGCCAAAAATATCATCGTTTTAACATCGAGATTAGACATCCCAGTGCATTATAAAGATGCAGGGATCAAAACACGCTTCTCCTTTAACTGTCATTTTAATGCCCCTAACGACCGACAGGAATAATTACAACGCACAATTACAAAAAAAGAACATAAGAAGTGTCAACCCTCCCACAAAATGGAATAAAACCATGAAATTTCTTTGGCAATTATTGACTTCTTACATGAGATAAAGACGGACCAAAGCATTAATAGATTCCCTCGGATTGATCGAGTTATTAGCCAATAACCAAATTAGGTAAAGCGTATGCGTAATAAAATAACAATATTCCGTTTATCATTGTAAGATAATTAAATAAATGGTCAATATGATCAGGTTTCATGTACAAAGGGCATCAAAGTCTTCCGTTATTTATGGCCGTCTTCATTAGCCCAGTTCGGAGCAGAACAGTAGGACGTTAAACCCCCCATTTCATTTTATTTCATTTCCGTTATTTATGAGGACATGATAATATAACCAGCACATCACACAGTCCGCCTGTTTTAAGATCTTATTTATTGCTATTAATGTTTCCCTTATATTTTTATGAATCCCAACAACAATGGCTGGAAAGGTATATAAGCTTATATTTCCTATTTTACTGAACTTACCAAGCTAATGAGAGAGAAAGAAATGTGGTTTAATGTCCACTCAACACAAACTGGGTCATTTCGGGACCAACATATGGTACAATTTAATTTCAATAATTCGCTTGTGTTTAGGGGTCTTAAGCAGTGGGAGGAAACCGGAAGACCAGGAGAGAGCCCAAGAGGCTGGACAGACGACCCTCCTTGTCATGCCAAGCTAATGAAGACAGGATTCTACCCGGGTGTGTGCTATTATTAAATTAAGTCCAGATAGCAGCATTTCTGCCAAGGGTTCTTTAACATGCACACTAAATAATTAATAGCCTAGAAGTAAAGCACCATCCTGAAGACACTATAATATGTACCATATTCATTTATTAATTTGATCAAATTATATAAGCGGGGTTGGATGGCCGAATGGTTAGAACGTGTGTGATATATCATATGGCCTGTCATTGAGTAAAATGGTGAGGTTTCGATTCCCCCGGTGGTTTGTGACAAGAACTTGGGTCGCCTGTCCAACATCGTGGGATTTCTCCGGGGCAAATTATCTAAACGCATACCAGAAATTTTAAACCTGTGTAAACCAGTTCAGCAAAATTAAATAGAGATTGTATTTGTCTAAATAGGTTTTTTCGATCAAATGGAGAGTGGAAGAGGGGAAAAAAACATAAAATATTTTACTGATAAGTCGATTTGATAAATAGTTAAGTGTTTAAAGTATAAAATATCGATGTTCCAAGGTCTAGTTTCATTTAATTTGGTTTATTAGTTTATAAGAAATGTGTTTATATAGATCTGTTACATGTAGGTAGTGATTACACTGACAAATAAATGGTATATTGATATTACAAGGTATCTCTCTCTCTCTCTCTCTCTCTCTCTCTCTCTTTCACTCTGTCTCCCCCTCCCTCTCTCTCTCTCTCTCTTTCACTCTGTCTCCCCCTCTCTCACTCTCTCTCTCTCTTCTCTCTCTCTCTCTCTCTCTCTCTGGTCCCCATCAAGCTTCATTTAATTTGGTTTATTAGTTTATAAGGGATGTATCTTATTGATGTGATATAAGAATGTATAGAATGATCTGTCTCTACTGGTACTGATTATATAGACAAATACAAATAAAGGTATATACACCACACTTCAAGACCTCTCTCCCTCTCTCTCTCTCTCTCTCTCTCTCTTCCTCCCTCTCTCCCTCTTAGCTGGTGCCAGGATCAAGCTTCATTTAATTTGGTTTATTAGTTTATAAGGAATGTATCTATGTGATGTAAGAATGGTCTCTCTCTACAGGTACTGATTGAATGGTCTCTCTCTCTCTCTTCTCTCTCTCTCTCTCTCCCTCTCTCTCTCCCTCTCTCTCTCTCTCTCTCTCCTTCCCTCTCTCCCTCTTAGCTGGTGCCAGGATCAAGCTTCATTTAATTTGGTTTATTAGTTTATAAAGAATGTATGTATGTGATGTAAGAATGGTCTCTCTCTACAGGTACTGATTGAATGGTCTATCTCTCTCTCTCTCCCTCCCTCTCTCTTTCTTCCTCCCTCTCTCTCTCTTCCTCCCTCTCTCTCTCTTCCTCCCTCTCTCCCTCTTAGCTGGTGCCAGGATCAAGCTTCATTTAATTTGGTTTATTAGTTTATAAGGAATGTATCAATGTGATGTAAGAGTTTATACAATGGTCTCTCTCTACAGGTGCTGATTACACAGACAAATAAATGGTATATTTGACGCTACAAGACCAGCGTTCCTGATGAATCCATAACTTAAAGCTAATTTCCGACTACATCTAACAGCGGGGAGAAAATATATTTACTTTTAACACCATTCCATTCATCTCCTAGCACGCACCACATATGTTTCCAATTTCTCTGATTGTAATGGAAAATCTCCCGACTAATGAGATAACTGATTTTTTTTTTTACGGTATATTAGGGATGATGGTTTATCTTTAGTAATACTCGGGCTGTAAATAGCCCGTCTGGTGTCACCAAACTCCTTACGTCTGCTGAAATAAAATACGCCAAAAGTGATGATGGTTGTTTATTCGCAGTTGAAGAGTGTATTAATGAATATAAATGGCCAAAGAAAAGGTGTTTCCGTGTCATGATTTAGTGCCTCCGATGCTATTTGGCTCTGTTTTTTATTAGTATTTTAATTGACGCTCTTCATCAAGTGTTATTAATAATGAATGGCCTTTTACAAATAACGGCCAAGTGCTATCAATAAAATTCTGAATAGAGGCAAATAGGATTTCTTCGGATTCAGCCCTCACAGAATGTTCACTGATTAAACTCATGAAACAATAAGTAGCCAGATTGAACTGTGTGAGAGAGAGAGAGAGAGAGAGAGAGAGAGAGAAATGGGGTTTAACATCCACTCAGCACAACTAGGTCATTTTGAGACTACAGATTGAACTGTAACGGATGTAATAAGGGTTCAAACCTTACGGTCAACTCTATTGATTTGAGTAGTGATAAGCACATTAAAAACACAACCACAAATTATATGGAATACAATGGGAAGAACTGAAATATATCTAGTTGTTTAATTGGAGAGAGAGCGAGAAATGGGGTTTAACGTCCACATTCGGACTAACAAATGGTTTAATTTTATTTCAATAATTCTCTTGCGTGTAGGAGTCTTTAGCAGCGGGAGGAAACCGGAGGACCCAGAGAAAAGCCACAAGGTTGGAAAGTCGACCCTACTTCTTGTCAAATTCAACCAGGAATTGAAACCATGCCAGCTGACTCAATGACAGACCTTATGATACAGTGCTAACCATTTAGCCATCCAACCCCCCTACAGCCTATTTCCATTCTAATTTCCCTCAATCACGACTACAAGGCGTGAATCCGTTTCAAAATAATTAAATACAGCGTACAAAAAAAATAATTAAATACAGCGTACAAAAAAAATAATTAAATACAGCGTACAAAAAAAATATTAAATACAGCGTACAAAAAAAATAATTAAATACAGCGTACAAAAAAAATAATTAAATACAGCGTACAAAAAAAATAACCCTTGCTAAAAGGTTTCTTTAATCTTGATCTTAAGAAATGGGAGAAAACTATTTTTTTCAATTTGATACAAAATAAAATTTCTTTTTCCATAAAATTCTCTGCAAAGATGAAATGTTATATCTGATTGAGTGATAAACTTTTTATTTGTATTAAATATAAATCCACATATTCTCATCTACAAAAAATATTACAGAATTTAATTACTTCAATTTTTTTAGGGGTGAAAGAAAATGTCCATACGGTAGGCCTATTAATGTCATAGGGAAGTTATCTCAAACATAAAAGAATAGAGAGAATTCAAGAAACTTCTACTACTGTAGTGTAGAGATTAATGAAACCACACAGGTTCTCGACAGCTAATCTTACATTATCCGTTTGTACCATGCTGAGGAAATGTCACAAACATGTAGTACCTTCACTGCGTTTTGTAGTTCTAGAAGAATGTTTCCATCGGCACAATGTAAATACCTTGACTGTGTTAGCTAACTTTTTTCATACCTTTGAACAGATGCCTACACAACTTCTACTAAATATAAATAAAACTAACCCCAGAGTATGGGTTCTTTTAAAATATACATTTTGATCTATCGACATAATATCCAGGTTTAAGACACATCTAACACCTTGACTGAATTAGCTAATTTTTACATACATTAGAATCTCAATTATTGGATTTTATATAACATAACATATGTCCATCTGCACAATGTTCAGGTACAGCACATACATGCAATACCATGACTGCTTTAGCTGACTTTTTCAATACTTTTTTAGAACATATTGAAATTATTGAAATAAAATTGAACCATGTATTAGTCTCTCCACCCCCCCACAAGCAAAGAATCAGACTTGGCAGCACCAATAAGGTTCACTAGACTATCCAGTTATTCCAGCACTCTACTTCTTTATTGAGTTTCCAAAACCTTCACAACGCAATGGCTGTGGTCCCGCATGATATTTCAAAGCTCACAGCCAGTTTATTTTTTCAATTATTGCAAGATTTCATTATCATTGAAGTCATATTTGGTTTTCAACTGATATCTGATATTCTGTTTAAATTAAAGGAATTTTTTTCTCCGCCCAACGAAATGCCAACATAAATATATGAAAATCATTAAACAACATAAATAGAAGGGTTTCTTGTTACAGGGCCATATTATGATAATATTACACTGAGTATTACATTGAAATGTCAAATCTACATGCTAATAAACACAGATATAAGAAGTGGAAGGAAAGAAAGAGAGAGAGAGAGAGAGAGAGAGAGAGAGAGAGTTAAATGTCTGTCACTAAGTCAACTGGCCCAGTTCCTTCCACGAATACTCAGGCCCGAGGCCAGTGGGGGCCCCCCATGACTGTTCCTGTCGGGATTTTTCTGTCTGCGTCGGAAAAAAATCGCTGGTTAGCTATGCTCGCATTTTCGCCGGGAGAGAGTTATAGTACGACATATTCTCTCAAATTCGGCCGAGAGATAGTTAATGTCGGCTGGAAACTCTTAATTTTCCCACACATTCGCCACCTGCAAGTCATAGAGGCCTAAATTCACTCTCACAGCTTTAAATTTTCGTGCTCTCCCCTCCTCCTGCTTACGGCAGTCCGCGATGACCTTCGTTCATTGATTTTTTTGTTGTCGGAAATTTATCTGCCCCCCTATGTCGGCTAAATTTTGGTTTCTGGCTTCGGGCCTGCGAATACTAATAAACACAGATCTGATATATAAGAAGTGGAGAGACAGGGAGAGAGAGAGAGAGAGAGAGTCAACTGGCCTGGTTCGATTCCCGGAATCACTTCCCTGGTTGTACTGACAAGGAGAAGGGTTGCCTGTCCAACCTCATGGGTTTTCCCTGGGTCCTCCGGTTTCCTCTCACTGCTAAAGACCCCTACACGCAAGTGAAAACTTGAAATAAAATTGAACCATGTGTTAGTTCCAAATTGAACCAGTTCGTTTCCAGTGGAGGTTAAAGCTCATTTCTCTGACTCTCTGTCTCTCTTTTGCAAATAAGTAGGAGGTTTCATAATATTTCATTTTCCATTAAAGGCCTACTTTTCTGCACAGACTGGAATAATGAAGATGGACATATGCCCTAGTTTGTTTCGAGTGGACTTTAAACTCCATTTCTCCCTCTCTCTCGCTTTGAGGGATATTTTGCCAGGACAGGGGCGCTACACCCTACTCTTATATCAAATTCTAACTGTCAAGATTTCTTTTACGTACATTTCAGTGTGAACACAGGACCTCTGATTTTCGTTCCTATCAAACTACTATCCAGGGGTTGGGATGGCCTAGTGTTCTAGAGTGTCGCGCTTCAACCTCTAGCTGGCTGGCCACCTCCCTGGTGTGAGCGTATGTGGTATGGAGATAGGGGCGCCTCCTCAACCTCGTGGGTTCCTCTGGGCACTCCGGTTTCCTCCCCCTGCTAAAGACACCTACGTGCAAGCGATTTATTGAAATAAAATTTAAAAAACAAATGTTAGTCCCAAAATGACCTAGTTGTGTTGAGTGGACATTAAACCCCATTCTCTCTCTCAAACTATTATCCACTGTCCCTTGCCAGACACTGTCCTACATGGCTGACATTGGGAAATCACAGCCAAAACTCCAGATAAATTTTCCTATTGGGATCGAACACGTGACCTGCAGGTTAGCAAGCCAACACTTTATACACTGAGCCACTTAGGCTGCCATTCCGTAAAGTAAGGGTTGTTGGATGGCCGAACGGTTAGCGCAAGCACTTTGTATCATAAGGTCTGTCTTAGAGCTAACTGATGTGGTTTCGATTCCCTGGTTGTATGTGACAAGAAGTAGGATCGTCTGTCCTACCTCGTGGTTTTCTTCGGGTGCTCTGGTTTCCTCCCACTGCTAATTAAAGACCCCTTAAAATAAAATAGAACTTTATGTTACTCCCAAAACGACCAGGTTTGTGTTGAGTGAAAGCAGAATATACTAACTGGTGGTCAACTAGCTTAGTGTCTGTTCTCAAGTGAAGCTAACTGTCGACAGGCAGCCTAAGTTTAGTATATGAAACAACCTCTCACAAAGTTTTGTTTTGGTCCACGACCCAGATTCTCAACCAGTAAGATTTTACCTTCTGTTTTACCAGACTGGTTTTTAAACTTTGATCTGTTCAGCATTTATTGCAGTGTTATTTTATCCATTAAAAGCCATTAACAATAATTACAGTTCCTTCAAATAATTCTAATAAACCGAAATTATCGAGAAAAAAATCCTACATATAATACAAATTAACTAAATTTACTGAAATTAATTACGACAAATAATTCTTGCAAATCAAACTTATCGAAATTAATTCCTAGAAATAATTCAAATAAATCTAAATTTACTGAAATTAATTACGACAAATAATACATACAAAATCAAACTTGTCGAAATTAAACTGAAATTGCAGTAGATAAAACTATACATGCGTTTGTTTCAATTTGCTGCAATTACCAAAACTTTAATACAATTTTTTTTATAGGGAAGAAAGTGCTGCCATCTGTAATTACCAGCGGCAGACGCCACAAACACATGTCAGAAAGATTGGCATGCTGTGAAAATGTCAGGTAGATTTTATCAACTACTTAGCGGCTTCTCACCAATGCAACGAGGGTTCAATCCCAGCTCAGGGCAAAGAACTTTATCGTTGTAAGTGAGAGGGATATTCGGTCTCCCGTCCGATCAGGCAGGTTTCCCCTGAGTTCTTCGGTTTCTTCCTGCAGTAATGATCGAAATCATTCGCACGATCTGTGCCAAGGGCCAAATTGGAAAAAGGCCTCAGGCTTAATTTGCTACCCTTGTAAAATGACGCGATTATTATTATTATTATTATATCTTGTGTGCATTAAAACAGAATGAGGCTTCAAATATAAAATGGTGTTTAATCGAAGTTCTCCAACAAACAGCTTTAAATGAAACAGGATTTAACGTCATGTATATTAAGGTTTCTCCAATGCGGTGGCTAAGTGGACAAGGCGCTGGTTCGCTAGCCTGGAGGTTGAGTGTTCGATCCCTGCATTGGCCGAGAAAGTTCATCTCGATTTTCCGGCGTGATTTCCCCTTGTCAGTGATGCAGAAGGAGGGCCTGACAAGGACAGCTGCCTAGTCGTTCGGATGGGACGAAAAACCGAGGTCCCGTGTACAAATTGGAGTGCACGTAAAAGATCCCTTGGCAGTTGGAATTCGATATAAGAGTAGGTAGTAGCGCCGCTGCCCGGGCAAAATTTCCCTCATTGCACACTGTGGCGTATGCCCGTCTTCAATTAGCCCAGGTACGGTGCTTAAGCGTAGGACGTTAAACCCCATTTCATTCATTCATTCATTTAAATGAAACAGGGTTTAACGTCATGTATATTAAGGTTTCTCCAATGAATAGCTTCAATTGAAATGAAATGGGTTTGCACCACTGACATGAGGAAATCAGAAATTGAAAGATAAGTGGAACTTTCTAGGCCATTGCAAGATTTAGCAGTGGAAAACTCCCTAGGTTGGACAGGTGACCATGCCATGAAATGAAAATAAATGGGTTTGCATCACTCAGTGATGATCACGGACATAAGGGAATCAGACTGAAAGATCAAGTGGAACTTTCTAAGCTATTACAAGATTTATCAGCTAAAAAAAACCCAGGTTGGACAGGCAACCCAGTTTTAGTCACGTACAAGCGAAGAATCGAAACCATGCCACTTGACTAAGTCACAGACCTTATGATGCAAGGTGCACATGTAAACCATTCGGCCACCCAACCCCCGACGATTTGTGAAGTGGGGATAGTATCGTTCATATATATCGCTACAAGGCCCAAGTTTCTGTTTCATTGTACAAATTTATTTTTTGGGATAATCAGCATCGCAACTCAAAAAAACAGAAAAATGTTTTTGCCACACGAATGGGTTAAAGTAAACGAAGACATTTCCTAAATCTAATGGCTGACACATGAGTAATAAAGACTCCATAAAGATATAGATATCTGCTCAGAAACCATTATTACAGTTTTTCTACAGATTCTGACTTTCGATAACAAGATTTTCAAATTTGTGCTGCAAGATAAAAGATGTCATTAATTCTTTTATGTGCATTTCAAGTTTTATTAGGTATGAAATACGGGCAGACGGGCAAAGAAACGAACAAAATCAATTAAAATTCCTGGCGTGTTGAATCAAAATGGAGCCCACCTGGAAAAATGCCTCTTTATTAAAAAGAGGTGCTGACAGATGAAGAACGAAGTTTTGGGGTTAAGTTGTGACTTTGGTTTGTCAGTGTTAAAATATGGACAGAGGCAAGCCTTGAAATAAGGCACCTGTCACTGACAAGAGTACCTGACATTTTCAACTTAGTGCCAGACATGTATTAATAATATCATTAAAAAAGACAATTCAGTGCACCACTGCCAGAGGTTTAGTGCCTGACAAACCCTGAATCTGTGCCTGACATTGTCAGTGACAGGTGCCTTATTTTAAAATATGGACAGACGGGCAAAGAAAAGAACTAAATTAACAAAAAGTTGAAGAGATAAACGAATCAGTCGCTGGTTAGTGCAGACATTAAACCGATTTCAATTAATTTTATTTCATTTCTCCTTTTCTCACTTAAAAAAAAGGATGAAGACAGGCAAAGAAAGAATTAACAAAATCAAAGTTATGAGTTGAAACAGAGTCCATGTGTAGAAGTGCAGCCGTGCTCACCTGCCTACCACATCTGTTGTTTGTTGAGATTGTACAATATCATCTGAGTGTAAGTTTATTTGCTGTGTCATCTTTTTCATTACATTAAAGCCACATTATAGCAGCATGATGAATTAAAATAATCACGTTAGTTAACAACACCTTGAGATAGAGGCACAGATTGATGTACTCCCACTTCCTGATTTCTTTTTATCAGGCCAAACATCTTTAATTTGAAGTTTTTCAAGGCCAGAGAGAGAACGAGAGAGAGAGAGAGAGAGAGAGAGAGAGAGAGAGAGAGAGAGAGAGAGAGAGAGAGAGAGAGAGAGAGAGAAATGGTGTTTAACATCCACTTGACACAAACTAGGTCATTTAAGGTCATTTCAGGTCGACTAAGAGAAAGTTGTCTGGCATAGCTTATATAATAAGGTCTACTATATTGAGTCAAACAGAAAGGTTTCTTCACCCCAAACCTGTATGTGCCAGAGATCCACGGTGGCTAAGTGGGTAAGATCCTCGCTTCGATCCCTGCGTTGCATTTGCCGAAAAAGTTCTCCCAGATTTTCCCGCATGGATTTTCATTGACAGTGAGGCAGGACAGAGGACCTGACAATGACATAACAGCTGTCTAGTCATTTGGATGGGATGAAAAAATAAGGTCCAGTGTACACATTGGCGTGCACATAAAAGATCCCTTGGTAGTTGGAATTATATATAAGAGTAGGACGTATCGCGTATGATTATCTTCATGAGCACAGTTCGAATTAGAACAGTAGGTTTTTAATCCCCATTACATTTTGTGAGTCCTTCACTTCCACCAACTGCTAATAAAGATCCCTAATTGATGAAACAAACCTAAAAAAAACTTTTGCAAATATTGATGTCAATAAAATTCGAAAATAAAATTGGTTTCGCCTCCTCTCACTGTCTGTCCATGGGGATCACGGTGGCTAAGTGGATAAGGCGCTGGTTCGCTAGCCTGGAGGTTGAGTGTTCGATCCCTGCATTGGCAGAGAAAGTTCATCTCGATTTTCCGGCGTGATTTCCCCTTGTCAGTGATGCAGAAGGAGGGCCTGACAAGGACAGCTGCCTAGTCGTTCGGATGGGACGAAAAACCGAGGTCCCGTGTACAAATTGGAGTGCACGTAAAAGATCCCTTGGCAGTTGGAATTCGATATAAGAGTAGGCCGTAGCGCCGCTGCCCGGGCAAAATTTCCCTCATTGCACACTGTGGCGTATGCCCGTCTTCAATTAGCCCAGGTTAGGTGCTTAAGCGTAGGACGTTAAACCCCATTTCATTCATTCATTCATTCTTATCAGATCTTTATTGATGTTACTACACTAATTAGGGCTTAATTACAGGCCTGTTAATTGTTGGTGTGTAAATACAGTAATTCAAGTTGAAGTTGTTTTATTGAGAGGTAATGGATATGGTGTTGCCTATAAATGGTTACAGGGGGGTGGGATGGTTAAATGGTTAGCGTCTGCACGGCTGTGTCACAAAGCCTGTCATTGAGTCAATTGGCTTGGTTTCGAAACCCTGGCTGTACGTGACAAGGAGTAGGGTCGTCTGTCCAACCACATGGGTTTTCTCCAGGTCATCTGGTTTCCACCCACTGCTAAAGACCCCTATGCGCAAGCGAATTATTGAAATAAAATTAAACCATATGTTAGTCCCAAAATGAACTAGTTTGTGTCGAGTGAACATTAAACCCGATTCTCTCTCTATAAATGGTTACAAGCTGTGTAAGGATGAGGTTAAAAATCCAATCAACACGCTTAGGTTATCTTGGGACTAAGATATTACATTTCTATGTAAATTGAGGTAAAAGTTGTTTTTTGGAGCTGTAAAGTTGTGTATGAAATGGGGTTTAACATCCACTCGACACAGCCATGTCATTCTGGGATTAACCTCATCTTATTTTGATAATTTTAATTTGCAGGAAGTTCACAGGCATCTTGAGTTGAGGAAGGAAATTGCCACTTTAATGTCCACTCGACACGAACTAGGTCATTTCGGGACTTTCATATGGTTTAATTTTATTTCAATAATTCGCTTGCGCGTAGGGGTCTTTAGCCGTGGGAGGAAGCCGGAGGACATGGAGAAAATCCATGAGGTTGAACAGACGACCCTACTCCTTGTCACGTAAAACCAGAGATTCAAAACCATGCCAGATGACTAAATGACAGGCTTTATGATAACACAATTTACCAATGTCAAAGCAGTATAATTTGGTTGATTATGTCTGCCAGCAATCTGCTCTATAACTCTCTTAATACTGTGATTTTCTTTGTTTTATAAACAACCAAAATCTTGTACTAAAAGTACTGTTATTCCATGTGTTGTTGTCGACTACTAATAAACTGAGACCGACATCAACTCAACCCTTTGATTGGCAGGTGTCAATCTATTAGGTTAACAGTACATATGTAAACCACTTGATTTCCTTCACTCATGTAATGGACCTATAACATTACTTATAAAAACAACCTCCGATAATTATTAGGCTGAACCTATCACGTTACGATTCTAATGTTAAACAAACATATCCAATAAAACAAGCAACATTTTAATATTATCTTCTCAATTACCCTACAAAAATAATTCCGCAAAAAAAAAGAGAAACCGTCTATAAAATTATTTGGAATTATTCCATTAAAAACATCAAAAAATCAAAAATAGTTCTGTATAATGTTCTGGATTTTAATCAGGGTATGTAATTACAGAGTTTTATGATTTTAATATGGAATTCTAAAATAATATATTAATCCAATATTTGGTAATATAATATGAATTTAATCATTATGATGAGAAGTCATTAGGGATTGTTTACCTCAGATCAATAACAATATTATTTACTTTAAAGAGCAATAAACTTTTGTATTATTATTTTGCACCAATATCAAATTTCTCTGTGCATCAACTCTAATCAAAAAGATAGGTTGCCAGGCCACAGCAGCTAAATTGACCGTGCAGTCAACAATTAGGAGTAACCACTCAATAAGAGAGAGAGAGAGAAATCAGGTTTAACGTCCACTCGACACAAAATAGGTCATTTTGGGACTGACGTATGGTTTTCAATTTTTATTTCAATAATTCGCTTGCGCGTAGGGGTCTTTCGCAGTGGGAGGAAACTGGAGTGACCGGAGGAAACCCACAAGGTTGAGAAGGCGCCCTATCTCCATGTCACATAGGCTCACACTAGGGCTCGAAAACACAGCCGCAAGCCAGAGGTGACCAGCCAGCTAGAGGTCGGAGCGCGGCACTCTAGACCACTACGCCATCCGACCCCCCCCACTCATTAAGTAATTATATTGTTGAAAATATGAACTTTTTTTTATATTCTCATTTCATTATATATTTGTAACTATTATAGCGAGAACTTTCAGCTCTGTATCTAATCTTACCTAATGTTGATTATAATAATAATAATAATAATAATCACGTCATTTTACAAGGGTAGCAAATTAGGCCTGAGGCCTTTTTCAAATTTGGCCTTGGCACAGATCGTGCGAATGATTTCGATCATTACTGCAGGAAAAAACCGAAGAACTCGGGGGAAACCTGCCTGATCGGACGGGAGATTTAAATTAATATTTGCTTATTTTACATTTAGTAGGCCTATGGTTGAAGGCTGGCTGGTTAAAGGGCCAATCCCGATAACTTTTTGGGGAATAAAACTGCTTAATTTTGTGTTAAAATCATTTAAAACCCATTATCTAAGGCCGATCAACTAACCCGATTTTTGTGATACGCTTGTAAATAACTTAAACCTGACAGTCTGCATCTGGAAATGGAGACCTTTGTATCATACAGTATCTGGATAAAACCAGACTTTTTTCTATAAAAATAATATGTAGGTAAAATTTGACTTTTGTTATCAAGTACAGTACATGGGTAATTCACTGTATAGACCTCTCAAGAAACGTAAATCGATTATAAGGTCACCAAATGAAAAAAAATGACCATCAATATTAAAAGGGTTACGTGTCCGGATAAGCAATTTTGGCGTTCACGTCCAAATGACTCAATATTTTGAGTTGAAATTTTGAGACAAGGTATATACACCATTCCCCTATATTTTGGCGTTTATTTTTATACATTCTCAGACTTTTATTTTTGAGCCCCTGTATAATACGGGACTGTCCCTTTAAAGGAGAAATTATTCTGACTTACGTAAACTCATCGCAACTTTAAAATACATTTCCTTTTTTTATGAGCCAAAATTAAATAGCTTTTAGTTATGCAATTTGCAATAATTTGAGTTTCACAGCCTAACTGTAAAACAGTTTATTGGAAATTAAGCTTCGGGTTTTCGACAGATGGTGTAAATGATTTAAATCTAAATCGGAGCATGTGGATAATGTAACAGAAACCGTTTTATAAATGTTAATGCTGTAATTCTCAGATATTTTGTACTGGCTTCAGTCTGATCAACCATGTGGGGGGATGGATGGCTGAATGATTAGCATGTGCGCCCTGTATCATAAGCTCTGTCATTGAGTCAACTGGCGTGTTTTCGATTCCCTGGTTGTACGTGACAAGAAGTAGGATCGCCTGTCCAACCTCGTGGGTTTTCTCTGAGTTCCTCCAGTTTCCTCCCACTGCTAAAGACCCCTACGCGCAACTGAATTATGGAAATAGAATTGAACCATAGTTAGTCCTGAAACGACCTAGTTTGGGTCGAGTTGACGTTTAACCCCATCTCTCTCTCTCTCTCTGATCAACCATACATTTGAGGACAATGGAAAGGCAGGAATGCAGTTCCATGCTTTGGCACCAATAATATTCATGGTTTCCCCTTGTCAGCTGCCTTATCATTTGGATAGAATGAATGAATGAATGAAATGGGGTTTAAAGTCCTACGCTTAAGCACCTAACCTGGGCTAATTGAAGACGGGCATACGCCATACGGTGTGCTATGAGGGAAATTTTTGCCCGGGTAGCAACTGAATTCCAACTGCCAAGGGTTCTTTTACGTGCACGCCAATGTGTACCTGGGACCTCAGTTTTCCGTCCCATCTGAACGACTAGGCAGCTGTCCTAGTCAGGCCCTCCTTCTGCATCACTGACAAGGGGAAATCACGCCGGAAAATCAAGATGAACATTCTCGGCCAATGCAGGGATCGAACACCTGACCTCCAGGCTAGCGAACCAGCGCCTTATCCACTTATCATTTGGATAGAACAAAAAACAGAGGTTACCTCTTTGAAACGTTGTTATAATGTCATCTGACAATGAAAACAGTGTTAGTGTTTCTTTTATTCATCCACATTAATAGAATAATACAGGAAAATCATGTGTGCTAGAAATTGTCTTTTGACAAAAAATTCTGACTTTTATCTTTTCAGAAAATATGAAAGAGGAATGGGTCCAGGAAACAGACGTGGCGGATAAAAAGATGTGCTGCTGTAATTAACGCTGTATTGATGACATCACATTGTTTTTCTTACAACATATTTCTGCACCTCGAACAATCAACAAAAAAACGCTAATAATTCCCTGGAGATATTTATCCCATGTGAACGAGGGAGCAACATCGATACAAACTATGTAAACATGTACATAAGAACATGTTGTATCATTTAACTTGGCATCAGATAGGTAATATTACTGCAACAAACTGTGGAAAAACTGTTATATCGCGACCCCTACGACCCCGACACCGTCAACATAGGTATATGTGTAACAAGAGTGTGCGTTTTATAAGGCAGACAGCTATCAAGATGGTTGCACAATGTGATGACAAGCTGAGAATTAAAATGGATCACGTTACCAAGGTCTTGCATGTCAGTCAGGAATGCTTCAGCAGTCGATTACGAGGCAGCGTTATGTTGCAGATGGTCGTCTCTAGGTAAAAAGGGCAGGTGAAATAGGTTTAGATAACTCTGTGCCACCAGAAGATCAAGATGCAGATCTATAATATGAAAGATATGTTGCGTAAAATGGCAACTGCCAGTTACAAACATTATTACAGAAGATATCTCGTCTTGTCTGACATACCGATAGTGACAGCTTCCGCACTAACTAGCGTAGATATTTACAAACATTTCTTTTAACATAGACATGTTCTTAAAGGGACATTAACACTTTGATGATCTGAACCAGTTGAGTAAAACAAAAAAAAATAAATACAATTTTCTAAATAGATTGTGTGCAAAATTTGATACCCATCTGTCCATCCAAGGCAACGATATGAGATATTGTAACTTTATTAGCTGTACAGGTTTTAGTAGTTTTATAAGGGGAAATCATTTGATTGGCCTCGTCTTCATCCAAGTCGGGAGATAATCCATAATCCATCATTTGGGTTTTTTAATCAAATGATAAATGGTATATTTTAGCATAGATTTAGCCATAAAAAAATTGATTTTTGCCAAAGAATTTTGAATACATCTAGAACAACACTTTGGTATCCAGCAAGCTTCATCAAGTTGTGGTCATGAATGGCTGCTTCTGGTCACAGACGACCTGCCAACAAGATGAATAGAGAAGAGAACGCAAACTGTGACTAGGTCCCCCATATGGTGCTACATCCACAGGGTAAAAGTGGATGAACAACTGCTTTAATCATAATTTTGGTGATAATGATAATTCGTCTTTGATTTATGTGGAGAACAACCAAGTGGATTCAGGCCAGTTTTGTCAAGGAGTGGTTATTCGAAGTGCTTATTGTGGTCATATATCAACTTTTCATAAGAGATCGCGAGCGACAATTAGAACAAAGTACAAATGCGCAGCCAGTTTTGTCAAGTTGTGGTTATGAAGGGCTTATTGCAGCCACATATGAACTTTTCATAAGGAAACGCGGGCGACAAATAGAACATAGTACAAATGCACAATCCTTCGAGTGAATGAACAGGTTTTAAATGAACAGCCAGTTTTGTCAAGTTGTAGTTTTGAAGGGCTAATTGCAGCCACATATGAACTTTTCATAAGGAAACGCGGGCGACAAATAGAACATAGTACAAATGCACAATCCTTCGAGTGAATGAACAGGTTTTAAATGAACAGCCAGTTTTGTCAAGTTGTAGTTTTGAAGGGCTAATTGCGGTCATATATGAACCTTTCATAAGAGACACGAGCGACAACTAAAACAGAGTACAAATGCACAATCAATCGAGTGAATTATAAATATGGGGGGAGTGATAATGTCTGTTTAATCATTACATAAAGATGGAACCAAAAATAACTTTTCCACGAAAGAAAAAAAATCTTCTTGATGAAGATCTTACTCTCATGTTTTCTGTGGATAAGAATTAGAAAATGATTATCATCAGACATCTTGGAAGTTTGACGGTAAATGAAAATAATGTTGATTTTAGCGTCACCCAACAGAAGAATTATTCACCTTCATGTGCCAGTCGAAAATCCTTCAATGCCATACACTAGGGATCTGGTATCCTTTAACTTGGTTGTTTTGCAGTTTAATTAATATAATAGCCTTTAATTTCAAAACATCCTTTTATAATTGATAATAACCTTTAAATTTCAAAAATGGTTTAATTAGTACTATGGCTTTATTTAATGGTACACCATTTAATTTCTGCTCAGCTTGTAATTAAAGGCTTTAGATAATTAAATGGGTCATCCATTTCTAAACCCCTCTCTATAAAATTAAATGGTGTGCCATTAAATTAAGCCATAATACTAATTAAACCATTTTTGAAATTTAAAGGGTTATTATCAATTATCAAAGGATGCTTTGAAATTAAAAGGCTAATATATTAATTAAACTGCAAAACAACCAAGTTAAAGGATACCAGATCCCTAGTGATAAACGAAGTGTTTTTATCAATATGTCTTTCACTTCAAAAGCCAAACATGTCATCTTGCTAACTATTTCAAGACATGTCTACTGCTCTCGGGATCACGGTGGCTAAGTGGATAAGGCGCTGGTTCGCTAGCCTGGAGGTTGAGTGTTCGATCCCTGCATTGGCCGAGAAAGTTCATCTCGATTTTCCGGCGTGATTTCCCCTTGTCAGTGATGCAGAAGGAGGGCCTGACAAGGACAGCTGCCTAGTCGTTCGGATGGGACGAAAAACCGAGGTCCCGTGTACAAATTGGAGTGCACGTAAAAGATCCCTTGGCAGTTGGAATTCGATATAAGAGTAGGCCGTAGCGCCGCTGCCCGGGCAAAATTTCCCTCATTGCACACTGTGGCGTATGCCCGTCTTCAATTAGCCCAGGTACGGTGCTTAAGCGTAGGACGTTAAACCCCATTTCATTCATTCATTCATCATTCAGTCTACTGCTCTCTTGATGAAATAGTGTTGTCAATTCTTCAGAAATGGCATCTTTATAAGTTTAAACCATCTTAAAAAGTTCCCTTCTACACAAAAGATAATATCGTCATTCTTTTTTATTATTGGACGCAAGTTTACCCAGAACTCATCGCAGTACATCATTCAATTATGAATCTGTCAAAAGCTATATTGATTAACAAAAAATGCCAAGTTCCTAAGGACACGGATTACCGCCACATTATAAGGAATTAGCTAGAAGCTGTCTTGTAATTTTTATGATCATGTTGTTTTGAGTTGTTTTGCCGCTAATTAATTGGTACGCTCGTTAGCTGTTTAATAAACTCAATCTGACAGGTTTTCTTTAATCTCTTTCACTAGAAATATTCCCGTATCAGCTTTAGCTAAGTCTCACAGCTAACACGATCTGACAGACATTTTTTTTTATTAATCCTTACAACTAGAAATATATACACACCGTATCAGATTTAACTCAAACTTTGTTAGTTTTTATTACTCTCTTAGAATAAAAATATATATACAGGTATATTGTAAGAGATTTAGCTAATTCCTATCAGAGTAACTCAACTAGGCAGATTTTTATTAATCAATTCAATTCAACTATACTACGAAATAACTTTTATCTAATTTCCAAAAGTAACTCAACTTGGCAGTTCTTGTTAATCCATTCAACTAAACTTAAGGGAAGAAGAAGAAAGATATATACAGGCCCTATTGGGATATCATCATCAACTAATTTAAAAAATTAACTCAAACTGTTATCAAACTAAATATGCATGTTATGTAAGATAAGTGCTGGAAACTAACTTTCATTAAGCTGAGCTTACACAGGCCAAATGCAGGCCCGTATTTAGCGGGGGGGCAAGGGGGGCAGTTGCCCCCCCTGGGAAATATTGGCGCCCCGCCTCGAAAAAGCAGGCGCCCCCAGCGCCCTTTCCATTGAACACAATACGAGGCCATCGATTTACATGCCCATATCAGTATGGGCGCCCCATAAAGCCGAGTGACAGGGCGCCCAACCAAACCAATGTCACTTGGTTTTATGGGAGCGTCTTCAATCATGTCGTTATATATGAGGCGCCCCTCAAATGGTGGGGCGCCCCACAATGACTCACACGATGAACAACTTGGTGGGGCGTCAAAACGGTGTGATCTGTGTGCACCTTATCCAAGAGGACCTTCCATAATGACATGATTGGTGGGGCGCCCTATTATGACAATATATGATTGTTTGGACGCACATAATGCATAATGCCTTTATCCATTGCGAGAAAAATGTAATGGGCGCCCTTTCTATTGGACGCAATACGAAGTCAGCGACTAACGAGTCCATATTCAGTTAGGCGCCTACTACTAGATTGATGGGACCCCTAACCAATGTCACTTCTATTCATGTCGTTATGTGAGGCGCCCCTTCACCCAAATGATGAGGCGCCTCATAATGAATCACACGATTAACACCTAACTTGAGGGGGCGTCCAAAACTGTGTGAGCTGTGGTGTTACTTATCCCGGAGTGGCGCCAATAATGATATGATTGGTGGGGCGCATTATAATGACAATGTATGTTTGTCGGTTCGCACATAATAAATAATGTCGAGCGAGAATGGTTGGGCGCTCACGACTTGGTCAATAGGGCGCCCAATACAGCATGATTGGGCGCCCCTTGAAGGGCTTGTGTTATATGGTCGATCTTTTTGAAAGGTGTCAGATACTGCCGCAAACCTGGGCGCCTTGTTTCAAGTATAGATTCAGCGCGCCCCCTTTTCCGGATTTGAAGCGTCCCTTTCGTATTAGTATTTCAGATATTATAAAACTTACTTTAGACTAGAACCCAAGGAGTCCTTACCCATTCTCCGCAGTATTTTAGGGAATTTTTAGAATTCGCGGGTTTTTTTCTGCCCAGAATCTGTCGTTAAGTGTAAAGTAGCAGGAATTAAACTTTTTATTACTGTCAAGTATATAACGGTTCCTGATACATACAGCATCGATATTGTATAACGCGCGATACTAAACAGTGTTAAGACATGCTCCCGAAAAAGAAGTCGGGCAGTGTGGCAGTAGATATCTACAATGACGGAAACGCGACTAAACGACCACATACCGACGCCCGAAGAAATCCACTATAAGAAAGCCAACTGGAGATTGTAGGAAATATTCAGGTTGAATTCCCGATGGTGATGAGATTGATTCAAGCCCGCGCCAGGAGTGATAATCTTCAAAATTCAAACAAGTCGCACTCTAAACCTATTCAAAACATTTCGTTTTTCTCATAAATTAATAAAGGTACGCTGAAGTCGTATTCCTTCCTTCAAAATTTTAAAATGATCATAATACGCCAATATCGCAAATTAAAATTTCTGACATTTTCATAGTTCCTCGGGTGCAAACCATATTTTCTAAACTTTTCGGGCGCCTGGGGGGAATAGACCCTTCTCTGTGGTCCGTCAACTGTAGGTACACCGGCGCCCCCAGAAGCCCCATCGGCGCCCAAGGAAGCCCTTGCCCCCCTAACATTTTTGGGCTAGATACGGGCCTGCAAATGTAACCTTTAAAATCAGATGCTGTTTAAGCTTTTTGGGAGGGTGGGTGTAGTGTTCCATTATACAGGTGGATGAAAACCCTATGTAAGTTTAACAATAAGGATTTAGACTTTGATTAAACATACATTGTGCTAGAACTAACATTAAAAAAACATTGTGCTAAGTAATAATCTAATGAAGGGGGCTAAGCTTCAAGCAACCAGTGCGGTGGTTGCATTTAATGCACACATCTTGTCAAACCTTTAAAAGCTAGTATCTTCAGTCGCAATGGAGCAATTTGAATGAAATTTTCAATAAATTATTTTTGCATTATCTATTATCGAACTAGTATAGTAAGAATGGTCAGCTCTTAACCAGAATGTTACATAATATATCTTTAACTTCTGATAATAACTCTGTGTGAATTTATCCTTCAGGTATATGTTGTGGAAATCAAGAAAAGGTATTCTCTATATTGTCTTAAGACAGAAATCAATATTTATAATACAAGAGAAACGAAAATTACATACCTTTTAAATATTATCGAGGTTAGGTGTCCGTGTATCATCCATTCATCATTAGCCTTGGAACTAACAGGAATTATCCATACACATTTCTAAGGCTTTTACCACACTGAAAAGTAAAAGCAGAATCGTTAAGAGTTTGGCACCGTTTGTTCCTGGTAGTTCAAGTACTCTTTAAACTCATCTGTAATTAGCTTATATCTAGAAGCCATATTGATTCTAAATTATTATATAAATCTCCATTAAACTTGGTTTCCTTCAAAACAATTTGAAACACAACACAATTTATATGGAAATAACGACATTGTTTTTTTACATATAGCACAATGTTTTGTACTTGATAACGACAAGAAGATACTTGTCGAAAACATCGAGCTATATGTATATAAACCAGTGATTGTTATTTCCAAATGAATTGTGTTGTGTTTCAATGTGCTCAATCGCTAAATTCCACCCAATTTCTTATTGTTCTTAAAAGTACGTGGATTAGAACCAAGCATGATCTAAACCAGAATGGATCGGATTCAAGCATGATCCGAACAAGAAAGATCGGAATCAGGCATGATCTGAACGAGAATCTGGGGGATCTTACTCAGAGAATGGATTGAAATTAAGTAAAGGTCCCAGAGAGAGAGAAATAGAGTTTAACATCCACTAAACACAAACTTAAATATAAGTAGGTCATTTCGGGACGAACATATGGTTCAATTTTATTTCATTAATTCCCTTGCGCATTGGGGTCTTTTAGCAGTGGGAGGAAACCGTGGGACCTTGAGAAAACCCAAAAGGTTAGACAGGTGACCCTAGGCGTTGTCACGTACAACCGGGAATTTCGAAATCACACCAGTTGACACAATGATAGGCTTTATGATACAGGGTGCACGTGCTAACCATTCAGCTAACCAAACCCCCTGCACTTAATGAAGACAGATTGAAATTTAGCAAACCTCTTGACAAATAGTGTTCAAGTCAAGTTGATAATGTGATCTCCAAAATGAAAAGACAAACAAAATGCAAATGCTTAGAGCATGAAACTTGGATGGATTAAGGGCCTTATAAATGGGGGATTGGATAGCCGAATGGTTAGTGTGTGTATGCTGTATCATAAGGTCTGTCATTGAGTCAACTGCTGTGGTTTCATTTCCCCGTTTGTAGGGGACAAGGATAATGGCAGCCTGTCCAACCTCCTGGTTTTTCTCCGGTCCTCCGGTTTACCTTCTACTGATAAAGATCACTACACAAAAAATGGAAATTGAACCATATGTTAGTCCCATTATGACCTACGTTGTTTCGAGTGGATATTAAACCACATTTCTCTCTCCATCTCTCCATTGGTGAAGGTTAGATGTCTTCTGCCCGAACCATGCAATGGAAAACAACTAATACAACGCAATAGATATTATTCCCTAATCATATTTCTTTCCTTATGACATTTAATTTTTGGCAAGATCTCCCCATTATTACATTTAACCAAAGTCAGTGAGGTCAATCATACATATCTACCATGCATTCCATGGTGCATTGTAACCGGAATAAATGTCCACCCATGTCAGAATCAAAATTGGATAAGAATCCTTTATTGTATTTCAGCCAAAGAAGTTTTTATTTGCAAACTCTTTTCGGACTCTCAACCACGAAGCCTTTATTCCCCTTTTTCTTAAGACAGCTGAATCAAAAATAATGACTAAACAGAAAGAGATAAAAGATATATAATTTTATTAATGTAGTCAGAAGAATTCGAAAACTGGGCTTTTTCTCAAATGTTTTGGACATTCAACCACAAAGACCTTATTTCCCTTTTTCTTAAGATAGTTGCATCAAAAATAGTGAATAATCGGAAAAGATAAATGTTATATAATTTAATTAATGTGGTCAAAAGAATTCTAAACATTGTCTTTTTCTAAAACTTTTTGGGGCATTCAACTAGAAAGCCTATATTCCCTTTTGCTTAAAACATTTACATCAAAATAATGAATAATCGGAAAAGATAACAGTTATACAATTTCATTAACATGGTTAAAAGAATTCTAGATATAATCTTTTTCTCTTACTGGAACTGTCACAAAACCCTTTTTTTAAAACATTTACTTTAAAACAATAAATAATTGGAATAGATAAATTCATACAATTTTATTAATGTGGTCAGATGAATTCTAGAGATGTATTGCATGTAACTGAACTGTCACCTTTCATTCATATTGTTTGAAGTTTAACAGTAAAGGATACAGTTTAATAATTAAATCTATCGTGATAAAAGTGTCAATATCTCCAAATAATAACCTTATCATTTATTTATATTCTTTGAAACTTGGAATAAGATTTCTTATTTCGATGGAAAAAAAGTTAATATTGTCAAATAATAATATTTAATTCTTTATCGTCTTCAATCCCTGGAGTATAAGATTTTTTTATTTCTGCGGATCAGTTTGTCTGTATGCAAATTGATAAAGACATAAGGCTTGTATGAAATGTGATTTAGTTTGTGTATTACAAGATAAGAAAACTTTATGTCATAATCTAAAAACTGTGCTCTCGAAATATGATCGTTTTTTTTTTTAAAAAATGTACATTTGTTTATAAAAAGTAAATGAGACAGTATATTTTATCGTTTTAAGTGATCATTAATTTCTTTAAACTTCAGTCGAGTTTTATAAAAAGACAAATTAGTGTAATACTTCATGGACCTGGGGAAATAAAATGAAATCGACCTTAACATCTTACTTTTCTGCACCAACTAGCTGGCTAATGAATACAGGCATACATCATACAGTATGCTGGGAAATTTTGACTGCTAACTCTCATTTTGATATCCATCCATCAGGAGACCTTTATTGTTTAGCCAATGGTGGGAGAGAGAGTGAGAGAAATGGGGTTTAACATTCACTTAAAACAAACAAGGTCAATTCGAGACTAACATATGATTTAATTTTATTTCAATAATTTGCTTGTGCGTTGGAGTCTTTACCAGTTGGAAGAAACCAGAGGACCCAGAGAAAATCAACAAGGTTAGACATGCGACCTTACCCTTTGTCACGTACCAGCGGGAAGTCGAAACCTGCCACTTGACTAAATGACAGACAGTGTGATTTAATGCACACACTTTAAACCATTCAGCCACCCCCCAAACTTCCAGTTTAGCCAATGGTATACAGGAACTCTGGATTTTACATTCTAATCCAGCAACTAGGCGCTCTAGATCTGGGGATTTGGATGACTTGCAACTTGACCATTACATGATTTTTGGAATGTAAATTACTATAATTTCCATTACTTTTGAAATCTTCCATTCTCATTATATGACCATTACTTAAAAAAATGTCATGATTACATTCATTACCATTACCCCAGCCCTGCTAACAGTTAGGAACTTTCTCAGATAATACTAAGAATTAGCCTGGTCATGCTAGGTTCCTACTGTAGTGTGATTTATACCAGGCGCGGGTCCAGGGGGGGAGGGGCGCTACCCTTAAAGTACGTCCCTCCCCGCTTTTATAGTATCCTGGATCTGTCCCTGTATACTATCGAGTTCACAATCTGGTACTGGCAGATATGTTTCGATATGATCAACATGATTGCTATGACTGACAACCATATATGATAGGACTTAAAGGGACAATAACACTCTTGCTGACTTGACAGGTCCAGAAAAAAATATTAGCCTTATTCTAACTACAAGATGTTTAAGTGTCCTACCCGTTGTGTAAATTATCCATTACAACCTATCTTACTTGTCCAGAGGGTTCGAAAATATGTTTAAATCCAAGTTGCATTTGAAAGTGCTTACGTAAGGCTTTTCAAACCATGTTACGACATGTAGTTGAATTTTTCCAATTTTTAAAATTAGGTGTGTTTAGATGAAATTTGTATCATTTTTTAATTGAAATATTGTAAAATAGTACAAATTGTTGACCAGAATAAAGGTTGGAACATATTATTCAGTTACAACAAGAGTGGTATTGGGGCTTTAATAGGATCACCACGATAACTCCACAAATACAACCACGATTCCAATCGTAGCACAAATCGTTATAGTAGGAACTATCATAAGTGAATCAGCCAGCATCACGACCCTAAAATGAACCCTGTTTCTCATCATTACAAATCATTGTTATCAAAACAAAATAAGATATTGGTTCCTTTCTAAAAACAAATGTCACTTTGATTATTTAAATCGTGTAAAATATTTATTAAAAGAAGATATATTTCCGTGAAAAAGAAATCTATTTGATGAAATGTCTTGACGGGATGATAACATGACTATAAACAGACATGTTGGCATGATTACCGATGACGGCCATGTTTGATTACCGATGACGGCCATGTTTGATGAATCTATCACTGATAAAAATATTACAGACATCATATGGTCAACAACAAATACTCTCCAGTATCTGACATCAGAGAGAGAGAGGGGGAAATGGTGTTTAACGTCCACTCGACACAGACTAGGTGATTTTGGCACTAATGCATGGTTTAATTTTATTTCAATAATTTCATTGCGCATAGGGGTCTTTAGCTGTTAGAGGAAACCGGAGAATCCAGAGAAACCCTATCAGGTTGGACAGACTATCCTACTCCTTGCCACGTACCGGGGATCCAAAACTATGCTAGTTGACTCAACAACAGGCTATATAATATAACGGGCACATGCTAACCATTGGGCCATCCAACCCCCAATCCCCTCGCTCTCTCTGTCTCTCTGTCTGTCTCTCTCTCCCTCTTACTCACTCACAATACAACACCTGTTTAATCCAGTTTTCGTTGCACAATTCACTTTGTTGCACAATTCACTTTGCTATCGTTTACAATTTCTGCCAACAATATGTTATGTATTTCTCCCACTGTTATTCATTAAAGAGGGAGGGGGTGCACCAACCAACTCCCGTCAACAAGACCTCCTGGTATTACCTCGGATTTTAACATTTTAAAACGGTAAATCAAAAAATAATGGTTGTAAGTTATAAACAGATGGGTTTAACAGGCAGTAATCAAAATCACCAGTTGTCAATCTGAATTAAATCAAATTCACTATTACACCTTCTGGTATCAGACCACTAGTTATATAACGGATTCAGACCACAAGTATTCTTACAAATAGTGTTATCTATAACGTTCCAGCCTTCCAGGTTCAATCTCAGTGGGACTAACATATGGTGCATTAGACCACTAGTTATTTAATGGAATCAGACCACTAGTAATCTTACATAAAGATGTAATGAAACGTCCCAGGTTCAATCCCAGTTTTAGCTATTTTTGGACTAACATATAGTGCATAATTTTTTTTCAACAATTTTCATGCCAGATGTCTTTAAAAGTGGGGGAACCAAGAGAAAACTCACAAGGTTAGGCGTTGCAACCTTTACTCCTTGTTATATAAATTTGTGTTTAACATGCACACACAAAAAATATCAGGTCATTTCGGGACTACCATATGACACAATTTATTTCAAAAACTAACTTGCACACTGCAGTGTTTAGCTATGGGAGGAAAATAGAGGACCCTGCTTCTTGTCAAGCCACTTGAGTCAACGACAGATCTTAAGATTGAGAGTGCAGGCAATGGACAATTAGACCACCCACCCACTTATTACATTATAACATATACACATTATAAAAACTAACAACCTACGAAGTACACGTGGCAACACCTTTACGAAATGTTAGTTACCATAACGATGGTAAGATAAATAGTGGTACTAAACAATATGTGTAAACTCCATTAATCTTGTTCAAATTTAGATAATCTTAAAACTGGCAGACGGAGCACAGCTGACAACATCCTGCAGAAGGAAACCATTTCCTCTCCAAGAAACCACAACAACTGACACTTCACTTATATTTACACCCGATAAATAAATGTTGTGTTCTTTTTTATTTCTAAAAGGAACAGTGCATTAGCTCATAATTTATCGGTGACTATTTTCCCAAGGTAACATTCTATCATTGTGTAAGAGCTAAATCAGCCCACTGCAGGTTTTTTTTTCTGGCTTTAAATCTTATAAAGATAGGTTGCCAGGCAACGAAACATACGCCCACAGCAGCTAAATCGTTCGGGGAGTCAACATGAGTTGTTGCATATTTTTATTTCTATCGGTAATGAAACATTTATAATACACCGATTAAGAGTAATTATCAGAAAATCATTAGAATTTGTTTGGCTTTTAAAAAGTTCACCTCCATGCTAAGGTTTAGAATACCAAACATTTAATATCATAGATTTAGCTGATCAAGTTATCAAACTTCATTGAAAATATACTTGTTTGTCTCAATACCTTAAACTCTGTGTATCAATGCTTGTGGACGCCGGACGGACAAGGGCGACAACAATATACGACTACATTTCAGTCGAAAATCGACTTAACCAAATATACATATCTGCTGGTGAAAACTAGTTTAATATTAGGTCTTATCTGAATATGACCCATAATGTCGAAAAAGTTTTCAGTGGAATAGATAGAACTAGCCTGAATGAGCGGTTGCCAGATTATATGCTGAAGCTATATATTGTACCCTCCTGTTTCAGATTCTGTATGATTGAGTAAAAAGAGTACATCTAAGTTAAACTATTCCTAATAATTACATTGTGCCCTCCCATTCCAGATACTGTATGACATTGAGTAAGAGAGTAGGCCTAGTCTACATCTAAGTTAAACTATTCCCGATAATTATCTGCGATTATATATATTAAATGTGTCCAGAAATAGAAAATGAAATATTTACACCAATAATAGAAAACTGACCCAGAAAGTTTTATCAGCACCTCCGACCAACTCTATAAAACCTGTAGCATATCTGTTGTTTATTGGATAAAGAGTAAGATAGTTAGCAAGTTATATTTTGACGGAGAAGTTATGAAACACAAGACCGAACAGGTGCTGATAGTAGATTTATAACTCACTGTGTGGCTCATTTCTCCACGATAAAACTTCATTAATGTCTACCTCTCCCTTTAATATCGCTTCCTTTTATCAGCGTTTCATTATATAACATATATTTTATTTGGCTAATTGGTGAGTTGCAGATAAAAACAGGAAAGGCCGACAGAAATAATATACCCTTAATGTTTTTAACTTTCAAAAGAATGCTAAAAGGATGAAATAAAAATGCAATATATGTCGCCGAATAATTACACACAAGATTTATAGTTTTGAAGTCAAATCTTAAAAGCTGAAACCATGTTAATTCATAAAAATCGTCAAAATGTTGACGATTTAAATTACAATGAATGTTTGTCGCAGTAAATAATTATAACTATAAAGATTCCAAGTGTTCCAATTTAAATGTTAAAAGCTCAAATATCTTGGTAATTTATAATATTGTGTAAAATCCTGACAAATAAAGATGCATTATGTAAGATTTAGATATAGGGCTTGCAGTTCCTGTTTTAATGGGGGAGAGAGAGAAATGGGGTTTAACGTCCACTCGACACAAACCAGGTCAATTTGGGACTAACATATGGTTTAATTTTATTTCAATAATTTGATTGTGCGTAGTGGAGAAAACCCATGAGGTTTGACAGCCGACGCTACTCCTTGCGACGTACAACCGGGGATTTGAAGCCACGCCAATTGACTCAATGACAGGCTTTATGATTCAGCCATTCAACCCCCCAGTTCACAGATAGATAATAAAAAACGAATATATTGAAAATTTCAGTCAAAAAACTATATTCTAAAAAAGTCTTGATTGTAGAATTTAACATTAACCGATTATATCCTGTTAATATTTACGTTATCCAATGGTCTAGAGAGCTGATTATAGGTTTGTCTCAAAAATAAATGTCTAAATGCAACGAGGGTTCAATCCCAGCTCAGGGCATGAACTTTATCGTTGTAAGTGAGAGGGATATTCGGTCTCCCGTCCCATCAGGCAGGTTTCCCCCGAGTTCTTCGGTTTCTTCCTGCAGTAATGATCGAAATCATTCGCAAGATCTGTGCCAAGGGCCAAATTTGAAAAAGGCCTCAGGCCTAATTTGCTACCCTTGTAAAATGACGTGATTATTATTATTATTATTATTATTAAATAATAATCTATATAACATATAGCCAGAAAACTAAATGCAATCTTCAGATTTAGCTCTTACATAATGGGGGGCTGGATGGCCGAATGGTTAGCGTGCACGCTGTGTATCATATAGCTTGTCATTGAGTCAATTGGCATGGTTTCAAATCCTCAGTTGTACGTGGCAAGGTGTAGATTCGCATGTCCAACCGGATGGGTTTTCTCCAGGTCCTCTGTTTTCCTCCCACTGCTAAAGACCTCTACATCAGTGCAAATTTTTTAAATAAAATTAAACCATATGTTATTCCCAAGACGACCTAGTTTATGTTGAGTGGACTTTAAACCCCATCTTTCTAAAAAACCTTTAAGATAAAATAGAACGTATTTTCGTAATAAATAATAAGGATAGATTTAGTCCCAATATGACCTAGTTTATGTTGAGTGGACCTTAAACCCCATTTCTCTCTCTTACATAATGTATCTTAAAAAAACCTTTAAAATGAAATAGAATGTATTTCCGTCGTTAAATAATAAGGATAGATTTATAGCCTGAAAGTCAGAACTTAAAAGCTAAAAAAGTGTTGATGTGTTGATGTTATAAAATTCTAAAGATGCTGGACAATTAAAGTTTCCTGTCCCTGAATAATTAAAGCAAAGATTTATAGCCTTCCAGTCAAATCTTAAAAGCTAAAAACTTTAATTTTATGATTTCTTTTTTTTTAATTCTTGACTTGACAATTAAACTTTTAAGGAATAAAAAATGTCCGTGATTAAATAATTATGTACAAGATTTATTGCCTTAAGGAGTCAAATCTTCAAAGATCTGATTTAATCCATAAAAATATAGAAATTGTTTACAATTTCATAAACTTTCTAAAATAAAAACACTGTATTCTAGGTATTATTTAATCTTGTGTATTTAGCTCTAATTTCTTTCACATTCGCTCAATATCAAATCCTTCTTTAAAAATACGTAAAAAAGTCATTTTAAATAGCAAAAAAAACCATTTTAAAGCTGACTGTTTGATTTTGATAATGAGAGTGTCTAATTTACAAGCGTTTAATTTCTTGATCATTATTGATCAATTGATTATTGATGAATAATGATTACATTGTCACTTTGTAAAGTTATATGAAACAGCGCGCTATAAATATTCTGTAATAATAATAATAATTTCAAATAATTTTAAATGATTGATTTTAACAAATTTTTTAACAAAGATTTGATATTAAATGAATCAGACACAAAAGACGGCATGAAGAGTTGATTATGGTCTGGCTAAGATTAATTAATGCCTATAATTAATTATTTAGATAACATTTTAGGCCTTGTCCCTTTAAACTACATGTCCTTTAATGAAAATAACAGATAACGCACAAATTTATTACCATAACACTGAGAATTTTCTTCAAACATCTTAAACCTGCTACAAATTTTATTTCAAATTAGGTTCATTTGAAAAATTAAAGGAATTCCGATACCCATGTTTTTGTGAATGATGAAGAAATCTCATTAATTATTTAGATAACATTTCAGGCCTTGTCCCCTTAAACTACATGTCCTTTAATGGAAATAACAGATAACGGACAAATTTATTACCATAAAACTGAGAATTTTCTTCAAAAATCTTAAACCTGCTACAAATTTTATTTCAAATTAGGTTCATTTGAAAAATTAAAGGAATTCCGATACCCATGTTTTTGTGAATGATGAAGAAATCTCAGCCGTACAACTCATCTGTTCTGCATTTCATCAGCATCAAACACGCAGATTTGGGATAAATCGAGCTAACATCTTAAATTAGTCTTTGAAGTCCCCAAGTCACCGTCTTGAAGCTAAAGAAAATTTGTCAGGCTCCTAATTAAAGTCAAGTTCCTTTTCTCATTACTGCTAATACATGTGAAGATCTTCTCTTCTCTGCTGTCTAATAAAGGAATATGTCAAGGATGCTAGAGGGTCATGCTGTCCAAATAAAAAGTTATTTCTTTATTCCAACGAATTAATAAACACAACAGAAAGTACAGCTCTTCAATCTAAAAGGCTTCTCCAAATCAAACATAAATTTAAGTCTGTGGATCAGGTTTAATCCGCTGCGAAAAATGCAATATTATTTGGATTGTTCGTACTTGGTTTTATTTCATGTAAATTAATCTCTAAAATGAATCTCAGTACAAAATTCTGTTCAGTATTGACAAAGATACGAAGATGAAATTGAAAATTTTTCAACATTTGGTATCCACTGTAGAAGAGGGGTGCTTTTAAAATGAATCTCAGTACAAAATTCTGTTCAGTATTGACAAAGATACGAAGATGAAATTGAAAATTTTTCAACATTTGGTATCCACTGTAGAAGAGGGGTGCTTTGGCCTATAAGTGTGAAATCATAAGATCTATCATTGAGTCAAGTGGCATGGTTTCGATTCCCTGCTTGTACGTGACAAGGAGTAGGGTTGTCTGTCCACCCTTATTTGTTTTCTTGGACCCTCCTGTTTCCTTCCAGTGCTAATGAAATTTAACCATATATCTTAGTCCCGAAATGGCCTGATTTGTTTCGAGTGAGCATTAAACCCCATTTCTGTCTCTTTCTTATAGCTGTGTAATAAATTCACATAGAGAAGGCAACTTTGAAAAAGGCTAAATTCTCGAATTAAAAAAAGTATTTTCGTTACATGAAAGAATAAATAAACAAGTCGTATACAGGAATTTAGTTTTCTCATTAAATCATAAAAAAAAATGTTTTCTCAAATTCAAAATAAATGAACATCGAAAAAGGGCAAACGGGTCACCACTTCTAAACAGAATGCTTTATTTTCTTTTTAATGAAAGAAATCAAGAGTATATAAGATTCTTTCAACAACCTCAGAAAAAAAATATCAAAGGGAATTTTATCAGGAGTGAATGCTTCTTTTATGTCAATTAGTATCGCTATGCAAGATGGTTGGCTATTTAATGAATCATTAACTCTTAGAAACTGATCAGATTTATCTGATAATCAAGGTTTAAATTAGCCATGAAACTATCACCAACCCCACTAGTTTTTTTACAACTTCCAGCTAATAAAAGTCTTAAGGAAGTCTTTAATTCAGAGGGGAAAGAGAGAGAAATGAGGTATAACGTCTATTAGACACATACTAGGTCATTTTGGGACTAATATATGTATGCTTTTTAATTTTATTTTAATAATGTGCATAAGGGTCTTTAGCAATGGGAGGAAACTGGAGGATCCAGAGAAAACCAACAAGGTTTGACAGGTGACCCTACTCCTAGTCATGTACAAGAAGGGAATCAAAACCATACTAAATGACTCAGATTCAGACCTCATGAGCTAAAGCACACATGTTAACCCATGACCAGACAAGGTCTCATGTACAGTTTAGTACAGCACATAAAGACCCTAAGGAGCAATGGGAGAGAGAGAGAGAGAGAAATGGGGTTTAACGTCCACTCAACACAAACTAGGTCATTTTGGGACTAACGTATGGTTTTCAATTTTTATTCAATAATTGGCTTGTGCAGAGGGGTCTTTAGTAGTGGGAGGAAACCAGAGTGCCCGGAGGAAACCCACTAGGTTGAGAAGGCGCCCCTATCTCCATGTCACATACGCTCACACTAGGGCTCTAAACCACAGTCGCAAGCTAGAGGTGATCGGCCAGCTAGAGGTCGAAGCGTGGCACTCTAGACCACTAGGCCATCCCAACCCCCCTAGGAGCAATGGGGGCTCTGTATCTAAGCTTTATTACTTTAACCAGGAGATTCTGGAATCAATCATAGTGCTGGTCGAGCAAGCTAGTTCCTCTGGATTTTCCTGAGTACTTTTATCTTGTCAGTAGTGCAGGATGGGTAAAAAACCCACCAAGGTACACATTGGTGTGCACCGAAAAGAACCCTTCTATGTCAGAATGTGACAACACACAGACAGAAACTCTGCTGTCATGAGTTAATTTCCCACATGCCACACTTCATCGCATAAGTCTGTCTTCATAGTGCGGTGGGAACAGAGAAGTAGGACATTAATAAACCCCATTAAATATCATTTTTCTGTATCTGAATGCTCCAAGTATGCACTTATTCATAAGTGTTTAATTATCCATGTGTTTTTTGGGGGTACTTTTGAAACAATTTTGTCTTTACGTTTTATCGATGTATGATCAGGCCCGTAGCCAGGAAGTTGTTTTTGGGGGGGCAAAGATATTTTGCGGAAAAGGCCAATTTTCTTGTGATATTGGGGGGGCAAGACTCAGTATTGGGAGGGCAGTTCCCCCCCCCCCCCCTGGCTACGGGCCTGTGTATGATAATATTCCAAGTCCTGATACAAACTAAAGATATGTGGGGAGTAGCTATAATAGTTCCGAACTGCGGCAAGTTGTAATTCAACAGATCATATCGGTAACACTTGTAGATAAAATTCAACAAACGAGTAGAAAAAAAAACCCACGTCACACCTGCTTCTAATTACCTGCATGTTAAACGAACATCAATCAGATACGAAAAAAAGTGTGAAGAGTTGTCTACCCCTTTACGATATATGACAAGAGAGAGAGAGAAATGGGGTTTAACACAAACTAGGTCAATTTGGGGCTTACATATGATTTAATTTTATTTCAATAATTCGTTTGCGCATAGGGGTCTTTAGCAGTGGGAGGAAACCGGAGGACCTGGAGAAAACCCATGTGGTTTGGCTGGCGACCTTACTCCTTGTCATGTACAACCAGGATTCAATACCACACCAGTTGACTTGATGACAGGCTTTATGATACAGGATGCACATGCTAACCATTCGGCCATCCAACACCCCTAAATCACATTTAAGGTATAAAATCTGCGATTTCTAATATCAGTCCCAAAATTGGCCCAATTCACTAAAATGAATATGTGTGCAAGACAGAAAAACGACAGAAGAATTGAATTGTGTACAGCTGCCATCAATTCTCGTTATCATGCTTTAATTAGAGCTTGGCTGTTTTCAACACCTCCAACTTTATCTACTTCAGAATAATTTAGTAGACTTTAGAAGATTCTGAACTTCCACTTAAAGAAGCTTAAACGCTTCAAAAGAAATTTTTGCTTTACTTTTTAAACATCATCGAACCATCAAAAAAAGAGTCAAAAATTAGTTAATGAATTAGTCATAAAAAATGTGTATAATTTGTTTGAAGTATTCCAACATTATAAAACATGTCATAAGTAGCTCAAGTAATAATAAATCATAATTTTTTATTATTTTTAAATCATCTGTATTATGTTTATTTCATAGTTCCTGGGATTTTTTTGATTGAACTTCAATAAAATGTTGTTTTTTTCTCCTTTAAAATTATTAAAGCAGCACTATTGATATGAGACAGTTTTTGATATAATAGTATAAAAAGAGATAATGTAAAGGGAATATGCTGAAAATTACTTCACTAGGAATCGAAAAGTCCTCATTTCAATAACACTGTAGCCTAGATTGTCATTGTTATCTTTATAACGATAATAAACAAAGTCTTAATGGTTAATCATTAACCACTGTGTTGGACCGTAGATTGAATTAAAATCTGTTGAAAATCGGACCAATCAGATGGCATTAGAGTTGATTAATCTCTTGTCATGTTAATAAATGTCTAATTAATTGTTTATATTACATTAAAGGCCTAAAGAAATACCTAAAGTAGTAAAGTACTTTGTATGTTTTAAAAATTGTTAAATTTCCTACGACTAAATCCATTCTATAATGCACGCAAATAAAACTGAAAGAAATCAGGACCTCAGTTTTTCGTACCACCAGAATGACTAGACAGCTGTCCTCGTTGGACTCTTATGTCCTGCATCACTGACAAGGGGAAACGACGCCAGAAAATCTGGATCGAACGACCTCCGAGACGTATCAACATTTGTCTGCTGTTAATTGAAAAGATGGAGGTGACGACAATTTAATCACATTTCAATATGGCCGACCCCATTAAGATTAAATTTTATTAGTACATTATTATCCTATGATCATTTCAAAATTATCAACGGGTACAAAGTAATATAACTTGCACTCTCGCTTTAAACTGATTCGAGTTTTTCCTGCCCCTCCCCAACCTCCTTTACAGATATCAATCATAAATCCACTCCAAACCCTCAAGCAAAAATTCTTTATTCCTATCTTTTTATCTTAGTTGCCACTCAAACCGAATTCTCCAGATACAAAAACATACAGGGTTTCCTACCAGAGATAGAGGAATTATGATGTAGAAATGACAGTTCCTGGGGTCATAAATTAGACTTTTTACTTCAAATTATAATCATAATGTTTACTCTTGTCGGTTTCATGAGAAAAAAATATGTGAAATATTCATTCTAGGAATAAGTGAAACATTAGATAAGGTAAATAATGATATTTTTGTTTTCTTTAAAAATATCGTTTAAATTCTTTCCAGTTATTGTTTGTATTTGAAGTAGGGTTTTACCCGTAAATATGTTTTGTGTTTTTTATATGCTGTTCACGGTTCAGAGCTTGTGTTCTTCTGGTTTAAAAACCAGTTAAAAGTCTTGATGCGCCATTTTTAGTTATAGGGATCACCCGAAATCTTCAATATTATGAAAGATTGTATCTCTAATAGGAATATCAGCCTTTCAGTTTTGTTCAGTATTTATTTCAATAATTAGCTTGCGCGTAGGGGTCTTTTAGCAGTGGGAGGAAACCGGAGAAAACGGAGTAAAAGCCACTAGGTTGGACAGGCGACCCTACTCCTTGTTCAGTATGTATGTGGAAGTAAAATATCATCGATCTATGCATGCCACCATCTTTAATTAGTTGCAGAGAAACCTGATGGGTCTAATTTTTATCTGATTGATTCCAAGCAGTAAGACTATCTAATAATGGTATTTTTTTTTTTAAAACGTTAAATAATCAATCAGTGTTCATATTAGCATGGCTTAAGCCATGAGAAAATTCACTTGCCTGTAGGGGTTTTAGCAGTGGGAGAAAACAGAAAATCGGAAGGCCTGGAGAAAACCCATACATTTGGAAAGGCGAACCTTCTCCTTGTCAGGAACAAGCAGGGAATCAAATCATGTCAGTTGACTCTCACTGGTATTAAAAACTACTAGATAAATAAACTAATCCCCCAAAAAAGAAGATCTTTCTGGAACTCATCTTGACTAGTATGTAGGACTGTGTCCTTTGCTGTCTTGAAATTAAATAGACTTCCTATGGTCTAGTGGTCTAGAGTGCCGGGCTTCGATCTCTAGCTGGCCGGTCACCTCTGGATTACGGCTGTGGTTTCGATCCCTGGTGTGAGTGTATGTGGCATGGAGATAAGGGCGTCTGGGGTCTCCGGTTTCCTCCCACGGCAGAGACCCCTGTGCATGTTCTAAGATCATTAAAATGAAAACAAGACAACTTGTCTGTGATATCACCTTCGGTGGAAGCGGACCTTAAACTCCAACAACTGGATCAGAGGTGGTAGAGGCAAATATATTCAATGCCTAAGGTCGCAGGATGTAATAATTAACGTCTGATGAGAAAGTATGTTTCAATTTATTAACTGGGAGTTGGAGAGAACTGGACATGATCGACATGGGTTTATTAACCACAGAATCGTTAAATAAAGAAATCGGACATCTTGTGTAACATAATTTGACAGAATTCTCTTGTTGGAAATCAAAACTGTGTGACCATAGGCATGAGATACATACACATCTGATGGAGTCTTTAACCAATCTGGTCTAGCCCCTGGTCACATTCTCCTAATAAGATTCATTTCAAGTGTATTATTTTAAAACTGTAACTGCCAAATATTTATCAATGCCTGTCAATCAAAAGGCAAATTGGCAATTGTTCAAGAATGATATAAGAAGGCGTGCAACAGAATTGTCAACTCCATTTAAATCTGTCTTTCTGAAAAGGTGCTCCCCTTGGACAGAACAATAAATTTACATCCCTGTTACAGACATAGTTAGGAATTTGAATTACTGTCTGATCTTAAATTATATTTTATCTTATTTATTGGAAAATTGGACACAATACAGGTTTATTAATAATACAGAAGTCAAACATAACAGCACCAATGGGAAATCAGATGACGCGCGACTGGAATAATATTCCTCACACAATTTAAATATGTAGACAAGAGAGAGAGAAAGAAATGGGGTTTAATGTCCCCTCGACAAAACCTGGTCTTTTCGAGACTAACATGGCTCAAATTCATTTAAATAATTCGCTTGTGTGTCGGGGTCTTTAGCAGTGGGCCGAAACCGAAAGACTCGAATGAAACCCATAAGGATGGACAGGCAACCCTACTCAAGTTTCCTCCGGGTCCTCCAGTTTCCTCCCACTGCTAAAGACCCCTGTGCACAAGTGAATTATTGAAATAGAATTCTATTAACCATATGTTAGTCCCAAAATGAGCTGGTTTGTGTTGAGTGGACATTAAAGACTCTCTGACTCTATCTCTATCTATCTCTCTCTCTCATAAATTTTTGTCAAGTACAACTTAAATTTTGTTTCAATGTTCGTTATTAAACCTGTTAAATAAAAGACACATTTTAATATCAAGATTTGCCCGTTACATATCGATCAATATGCTTAGATGGTTATAAGACTATTATAAATATGGTTCATTGGCACCAGACAAACTATTAACCCTGTCACCATCACAAACTATTGAAGGACTTTTAACATCCTAACATCACATCATGTACAACAAATGAATCTATTGATGAAAATGCTGGTCTACAGCGGAGGAGGTAGACTGACTAACCATGTCGAAAAATTACTTCACCAGTCCATAGGAAATGTAAGCGAGAGAGATATAAATGGGGTTTAACACAAACAATTTCATTTTGGGAAAAACTTGTGACGTCATGTGATATTTACCACCCAGTGATGTCATGTGAAATTAATTACTAGTAAATTGTGACATCATGTGACATCAACCCCCCAGTGATGTCATGTGATATTAAGTACCAGTAACTTGTGGTGCCAATGTGATGTTAGCTAACTTTTGATGTCAACTGCCTTGTGACATCATGTGACATTAACCACCCATCGATGTCATGTGACACTAACCGCCAGTAATGTGTGATGTCCATGTGATGTTAACTAACTTGTGACGTCAACTATCTTGGGATGACATGTGACCATAACCATCTTATGATGTCACGTAACATCATCTACTGTTTGATGTTCAGATTTGACTAAAGGTTAACATGGTAAAATCTCCTGAATTTTCAAAATGACAGAAAATTTATTTTTATATCCGCCCCTTTAAGGTTACCCATTTTCTACTTCATTCTGTTCCTGTATTCAAATTTCTTTTTTTTTTAAATTTATCACTTTGCACCAAATAGCTCATATTCCACTGTTTTTACACAATATGACCCCAATTGCCATCCAAAAAACAACTAAAAAAGCTATAAAATCTAAAAATAACAATGCAGTCCCATTGAATATTGTATGTGTTATGAAATACTGTTATATATCACTGTTATCATACATGGTTCCTTTATGTTCTACCTACTGAAAAAACCTCCTGTAAAAATAAACACAGAAAGTGATATAGAACACATGTGAACAATACCTATTTGTAGGTAAATTTGACATGCAGGGTTCGGTCATTTTCAGTCTAAGAAAAAACTTGTCTGCAGTCTGCACACAAATTTAAAGTGACATTACATTATCAGGTTGAAATAAACCAACCACTGTTCAGGGTATAAAATTGACAATATCCAAATGTTGTCGATGTTTATCAACAAAACGCTTGTGAAAACAGGTTTAACCCTTTTGTACTTGTTATGGAGATAGTGACTACGTAGGTTCTTTGAAGAAAAAAAGAGAAAAGTCATATAATGAAATGAAATGAAATGGGGTTCAACATCCTACAATTTCAACGTCATACAGTGTGTTATGGGGGAAATTTTGCCTCATCAGCAGTGCCATGGCCTACTCTTATATCGAATTCCAACTGCCAAGGGATAGGATCTTTTCTGTGCATGCTAATGTGTAGCCTACACAGGACTTTGATTTGTCATCCCATCCAAAGGATTAGACAGCTGTCCTTCTCGAGCCTCAATCCTGCACCACTGAAAGGGGAAACCTCCAGACTGGCGAGCCAGTGTCTTACCTACTTTGACACTGTGGCTCCCTTCATGCCATCTAAACTAAAAAATACCTTGACCGAAAATCAGCAGGAAATTTCTAGATCGAACACAGGACGTCCTAGTTAGTGAACCAAACACAAAAATATAAGGTCATATCTAAACATATCTAAAAAATTGCAAAATAATTGCTTCACGTTCGGATTTTTTTTTGTGTCTTTTGCGTGACCGTGATGTATTAATGAATAATATTAACAAACTCAATAACTTGTTTTCATGTTTATGAATATAACGGGAGACATTTTGGCCACAGGAGATTTGGGCACCACAGAATAGAATCTCTGGACAGAAATAGATCTAAGACATTGCAGGAACCATGAAAATAAACAGACATGAAAACAAGGAATATTTTTTATCTGCTGCTACTTAGGCTGAAAGGAATGGCATCTTTTATTGTAGTATCATAAATATGCAAGAAACTTTGAGAATAAAGAAAATTTCTCCATATCATAAAACTGGACAAAATACATGATTTTAGGAAGATCTCAGAATATGACTGCAAAGATCAGCAGAATTCCTTTGATTTGGAAGAGAGAGAGAGAGAAATGGGGTTTAATGTCCACTCGACACAAACTAGGTCATTTCAGGATTAACATATGGTTTAATTTTATTTCAATAATTCGCTATCATTTAATCTTGTGTATCTAACACTAATTTCTTTCACATTTGTTTAATTTAAAAATCTTTGATTAAAAATTTGTAAAAATCGTTTCATTTGTCTGAACCTCCATTTCTTTATGTTCTATGCTGGAATCTTAGAAGGGTAGAAAAAATGCCACCATCCTTCAGGTTGGAGTGGAACTGTTTGGTGCAGAACAGTAGGATGTTAAACCTCATTTCATTGGTTCATTTGATCATATTCTCCATTTCTTTATGTTCGGTGCTGGAACCTTAGATGGGTTAAAAAAAATGGCACCATACTTCAGGATGGAGTGGAACTGTTTGGTGCAGAACAGTAGGATGTTAAACCCCAGTTCATTGGTTCATTTGATTGTATTCTCAATTTCTTTATGCTCGGTGCTGAAACTTTAGATGGGTTAAAAACAAATGGCACCATATTGGTTCATTTGATCATATTCTCCATTTCTTTATGCTCGGTGTTGGAATCTTATGTCTGGTGGAAAAAATATCACCATACTTCAGGTTGGAGTGGAACTGTATCTGCTTTATTTACTATCGCCATTGAATCTAGATACCACAAGACGCGATACACTGCTATAAGATTATATACTTAAAGTGGATTTTTTGTGTAGATAATACACACTTCAAGATAATCTGTTCTTACTATGGTACTTGTAGGTTTAATGACAAATATTGATAAGAGTTTTTGTGTTTAAAAGATTTCGGTTTAAATGAAGAGATATACATTCTTGGCATTTGTATTTTCCACTTTTTTAAAGTTGTTGTATAAAAAGGCATATATTTTAAAACTATTAAACATACATTATGCAAGAGCTAAATCTGCCTATTGCAGGTCTTTCTTTAGGATTGAAATGTTAAATGATCTATTAATTATAATTTATTAACATGACAAGACCAGAATCAACTCTAGATGCTATTGGTTATTTCCGATATTAAGTAGATTAGAATGGTTTAGCCATATTTTGATTTAACTTAAAAATGGAGGAGCGAGACTTAGCTTTAAAATTAATGTACACGTCTTGTCAAACCTTGAAAGGCTAATATTTCGCTCGCGATATAGTAATTTGAATGAAATTTTAAAATTATTTGTTTGACATTATCTGTTTTGGAACTAATATAGCAAGAATGTGCAATAGTAGGGTGGAATTTATATAAATCTTACATAATTTATCATATTTCTAGTTAGTAGATTATCAAAACTCCAGAAGCCACAACACTATTTTTAAAAAAAAAAAAAGATACAACCATTTTAAGCACTGTATATATAAGAATGGCTAGCCCTTTATATAAATATTACATAATTTATCATATTTGTAGTATCAAACTCTTCTTGTAGTGACCGAGAACTCCAGAAGCCACCAGAATATTTTTTTTAAAATGAGATAGAACGATTTTAACCATTGTATATCCAAGAATGGTTAGCTCTTTATCTAAATATTACATAATTTATCATTTTTGTAGTATCATTTGTTGATTGTTAAACTCTTCTTGTAGTGACCCAAAACTCCAGAAGCCACAACACTATTTTTTTTAAAATGAGATACAACCATTTTAACCACTGTATATATAAGAATGGCTAGCTCTTTATCTAAATATTAATAATGTATCACATTTGTAGTATCATAAGTAAGTTATCAAACTCTTCTTGTAGTGACCCAGAACTCCAGAAGCCACCAGAATATTTTTTTTAAAATGAGATACAACGATTTTAACCACTGAAAATCCAAGAATGGCTAGCTCTATATAAATCTTACATAATTTATCATATTTGTAGTATCAAAAGTTGATTATTAAACACTTCTTGTAGTGACCCAGAAGCCACAACAATTTTTTTTTAAAATGAGATACGACCATTTTAACCATTGTATATTCATCTCCATTTATTATTTGTCTCTGTGTTACAGACTGTAGACATATCTTTTGAACTACGTGAAATAAATCAAGCAGAATGAAGAGATATATTCTTTCTCTTATCTTTTCTCCCCCTGGTGTAAAAATAGATGCCATTTGTTAAAACATGTATAATAACTTATGGTTGTAGTTGCGCAGAATGTAAACGGAAGACCTTTATTTTTAGGAAATATCAAAAGGCAATCATTATGTAATTCTAGGATTGTGTTGCATTAAAACAAGCACCGGACACTCTTAGATCCCTGCCATAAAACATGTCGAAATATGTTTGGGTTTTTCCTTTGAAAGACTGCGAAGATGTCATGAAGTAGTTTGTGGTCTTTGGGTGGCATAAAAAGAAATTGGAGTTCTAGGGTATTCCTCTCTGCAAGTTAGAGAGTGAATAAGAACATGTTGAAATATGTTTTGGATTTCCCTATCAAAGACCACAAACGTCATGAAGAGAAAGAGAGAAAGAAATGGGTTTTAACGTCCATTTGACACAAACTAGGTAATTTCGGGACTAACATATGGTTTTAATTTTACTTCAAGAATTCAGTTGCGCGTAGGGGTCTTTAGCAGTGGAAGAAAACTGGAGGACCTGAAGAAAATTCATGAGGTTTGACAGGTGAGCCTTCTCCTTGTCACGTCCAATCGGATGTCATGAAAAAGTTTGCGGTAATTTGGTTGGTATAAAACTAAAATGTGGTTCCATGGTATCCTGTCTTTTAAGCAGTAGGAGGAAACCTGAGGACCCGGAGAACCTGCGAGGCTGGACAGGCGACCCTACTCCTTACCACGTATAACCGGCGATTCGAAACCACGCCAATGAATGAATACAGATCAATAAAAAAAAGGTTGTCGATAAATAAAAAGTAAGTAACTAATAAGGCCATGGTGATGACAAATACACAAATCCTTCCACTATCGCTTAACAATCCTCCCAAACCAAAAAACTAACATGCCAAATCACAACCTGGGTGAGCCGTTTGGTTATAGCCATTTGGTGAGCCGTATTAGTTATAGGGTAGCTTATACAGCTTGTATTGATATGGAGTGATATGTGTGGTGTGAGATGAGTGTTGTACCGCGACTATATAGTACACACCTTGGACTAGATCGTTCCTACCAATACTAATGGACATATGCTTTTATTGTTCTTTTTACACACTCCGACTCTTGTCTCTCTGTCTCCCACATGTGCTTATAAAACATCCCGATAAACGAGCTCTTTTCAATCACCACTGGGAGTTTGGATATCCTTCTTTCTTTTGTGTTTTTTTTTTCTTCTTGCATCTTTTTTTTTGTTCTGATGTAAACAGTGATATCTCTTTCAGTTTCACAATCTCCATAGGTCAAAGGTCGAAATAAACAGAGGGATAAATTTAATAGGAACCATGCTAATGTTTATATCACTATCCCTGCAACTGTGATTCTAAGACAGGTTTCAAGAATTCACGCCATGCTGATCTGTTAGTGTTGGGTTGACTCAAAAGAATTATCCAATTTCTCCCTGAAGATTTCATTTTTTAATCATCCAACCGAGTAAATTTATGAAGATTCTGATGTTCAAAGGAAAGAATTTACAAACAATTTACGAAATGATTTGATTCCAATATTTTTTAAATGGATTCTTTGAGTTCAAGTTACAGAAAATGCATATATTTTTGTTCAGATTGGAAGTGTCATACAGCTTCGGATCATTAATATCAAAGCCTATAGCGGTTTTTCGGTGTTTTAAATATGATTCTTTCCATTCCAAGATACAGAAAATTCAGATAAATTTGTTCGAATTTGAAGTGAAGCTGCTACAGATCATGATTGCCAAAGCCTAAATCTATCCCCTCATTTGCAAAGTAGTCACATTTCAAAGCATTAAAAGAAGAAAATCAGCATAAAATACACAGAAATAGAATCAATCCTGTTAAAAATTTGTATAAATTTGATTTATTAACAAAAGCGTGGTTACTGAGAGTTTCTAATGACGTGAATGGTTGGTTTCTGCACGTAATTTGTCCACTCTGCAAACAGATTAAAGTTCGATATAAACATGAAAATTCTTTCTCTAAACAGACGGTATTTTACAAGTAAATCTACTCATTTATAAATATCAATAATATCATCGTTGGATTTCCGTGAGCTAAATTGTCAATGTTGCGATGATAAAAAACTATTTCCAATAATAGTAATGGATAGACAAATAATGATAACTATTATTTTGACATTTAGGTGTGACTTTTATCCATTTTTTTTCCTGATCTGGGCAGACGGCTGCCAGCTTTTGTTCGCTTATAAGAAAGGAATGATTTGCTTGGTGCTGTACTATTAGCCTAAGTATGCATAATTTGCTTGATGCTGTACTATTAGTATTAGCAGGAGTATGTTATACATGATTTGTTTGATGCTGTGCTGGGGGGTTGGATGGCTGAACGGTTAGCATGTGCACGACCTTGATCAAAATTAAGCTGGCCTTAACAAATAGACTTAGCCAAGAAAGACGTTGGCTGGCCGAATGGTTTACCTCATGCACGTTAGATCATAAGGTCTGTCATTGGGTGGGTGGGTGGGGGGGTGGGGTGGTTGGATGGCCGAATGGTGAGCATGTGCGCACTGTATCATAAAGACTGTCAGTGTCACAACTGGTGTGGTTTCGAATCCCAGGTTGTACATGACAAGGAGTAGGGTCTGTCATTGGGTTTGGGGGGTTGGATGGCCAAATGGTGAGCATGTGCGCACTGTATCATAAAGACTGTCAGTGTCACAACTGGTGTGGTTTCGAATCCCAGGTTGTACATGACAAGGAGTAGGGTCTGTCATTGGGTTTGGGGGGTTGGATGGCCAAATGGGGAGCATGTACGCACTGTATCATAAAGACTGTCAGTGTCACAACTGGTGTGGTTTCGAATCCCCGGTTCTACGTGACAAGGAGTAGGGTCGCCTGTCCAACCTCGTGGAATTTCTTCGGGTCCTCTGGGTTTTTCTGACTGCTATAGACACCTACGGCCCTACGCGCAAGCGAATTATTTGAAATAAAGTTAAACCATATGTTAATCCAGAAATGACCTAAGTTTGGGTCGAGCGGGCGTTAAACCCCATTTCTCTCTCCCTTATACATACAGAATAAACATGTAAGTGTCAAGGAGTTTAGTCACCTGGACAACCTCTACCAATTTTTAAAATAAAATTGAACCATGTGTTAGTCTCGAAATGACTTAGTTTGTGTTGAGTGGAGAAAAAGCATGTATCCCGTTATTATCTGATAACAATTACCGTGTTTGTCCTCCTATCATCTCCGAACTAATTATGATCCTGTGTACTGTGTATCACAACTCTATTTCTTTATTAACCCTTCGTAAAAAGGTTAAGAAATACAGAGAAAGGTTATCCAAGGTTTGAAGATAACGATTGGTGTTTCGTGCTATTACAAGGCAAAGTCATCATTTCCCTTACTTTATGCATCAAATCATGTGCTCATAAAGAGTACGCCAAGATGGACATTTTGCCCAAACAGCAGTTGTATGGCCTACTTATATTTCAATTTACAACTGTCAGGGGATTTTTAAGGTTGTGTGCATGACAGAACCTCAATTCTTTCTAAATGACAAGATGTTTTTCTTATATGATTATTACCACCCTATTCCACTCTACTCTAACCAGCCCCAGCACACTCAATACCACCGCACTCCACACTAACAAGTCCCACCCCAGTCCATCTGAACCCAACCCACTCCATACCACCGCACTCCACACTAACAAGTCCCACCACAATCAAAACCACTGCACTCCACACTCAATACCACTGCACTCCACACTAACAAGTCCCACCCCAGTCCATCTGAACCCAACCCACTCCATACCACCGCACTCCACACTAACAAGTCCCACCACAATCAAAACCACTGCACTCCACACTCAATACCACTGCACTCCACACTAACAGGTCCAACCCCACTCCACCCAGCCCCACCACACTCAATACCACTATACTCAACACTAACAGGTCCAACCCCACTCCACCTGGCCCCACCACACTCAATACCACTATACTCAACACTAACAGGTCCAACCCCACTCCACCCAGCCCCACCACACTCAATACCACTGCACTCCACACTAACAGGTCTAACCCCACTCCACCCAGCCCCACCACACTCAATCCCACTGCACTCCACACTAACAGGTCCAACCCCACTCCACACAGCCCCACCACACTCAATACCACTGCACTCCACACTAACAGGTCCAACCCCACTCCACCCAGCCCCACCACACTCAATCCCACTGCACTCCACACTAACAGGTCCAACCCCACTCCACACAGCCCCACCACACTCAATACCACTGCACTCCACACTAACAGGTCCAACCCCACTCCACCCAGCCCCACCACACTCAATACCACTGCACTCCACACTAACAGGTCTAACCCCACTCCACCCAGCCCCACCACACTCAATACCACTGCACTCCACACTAACAGGTCCAACCCCACTCCACCCAGCCCCACCACACTCAATACCACTGCACTCCACACTAACAGGTCCAACCCCACTCCACCCAGCCCCACCACACTCAATCCCACTGCACTCCACACTAACAGGTCCAACCCCACTCCACACAGCCCCACCACACTCAATACCACTGCACTCCACACTAACAGGTCCAACCCCACTCCACCCAGCCCCACCACACTCAATCCCACTGCACTCCACACTAACAGGTCCAACCCCACTCCACCCAGCCCCACCACACTCAATCCCACTGCACTCCACACTAACAGGTCCCACTGCACTCCACCTGGCCCCACCACACTCAATACCACTGCACTCCACATTAACAGGTCTAACCCCACTCCACCCAGCCCCACCACACTCAATCCCACTGCACTCCACACTAACAGGTCCCACTGCACTCCACCCAGCCCCACCACACTCAATACCACTGCACTCCACACTAACAGGTCCAACCCCAATCCACCTCGCCCCACCACACTCAATCCCACTGCACTCCACACTAACAGGTCCCACTGCACTCCACCCAGCCCCACCACACTCAATACCACTGCACTCCACACTAACAGGTCCAACCCCACTCCACCTGGCCCCACCACACTCAATCCCACTGCACTCCACACTAACAGGTCCCACTGCACTCCACCCAGCCCCACCACACTCAATACCACTGCACTCCACACTAACAGTTCCCAACCCACTCTAATCTAACAGGCCCAACCCCACTCCACACTAACAGATCCCAACCACTCCACCTGGCCCGAACCCCTTCTAACCGGCCCCGCCAGACTCAACCCCATTCAATACCACTGCAGTCCACACTTAAAGTTCTCAACCCACTCGATACCTAAAGGCCTCACCCCATGACAAGTGTGAGACCAATCAAACTGAAAACAATTGTTTTTGACATATGACATTTTAATGTCCTGTATTCCAGAACTTCCTAACTGTAACCTTGATAGCTTTTAGATAAAGTTTGTGAAGAGGTTATCATGGCTTTCTTCAAAACATCTTATATGGTAGTTTTATATGGTATTTTATATACTGATAACGACAACATTCCTGATAATAATAACTTTCTATAGGCTTGAACATTCAGTCAGTTTGACGCTCTGTGGTCCTTTACAATAAGTAGTCAAAACAAATTGTTTCAATGGCATTTAGTAATTGAATTGGAGTATATACTGCTTGATGATGACTAGAGAAGCCAAGTCGAAACGTTGCTCAGTTATAAGCAGTTATGGTATTCCATAGAATTGTGACCTGTAGGCCTATTGTCAAAACAAGGCATTTGTTCGAGTGGCATTTAGTAACAGTAATAAATTTCTATGTAACTGGTATTCCATATATTTGTGTCTATAGGCTTAAACATTTAGTCAGTTTGACTGCTTTGTGCGTCCTTTACAATAAGAATTACCGGTATGTTTAAAATAAGAAACAGGTCTTTTGTTTAAGTGGCATTTAGTAACAGAAATAAACTTCAGAGTGACCTCTATTCCATATAATTGTGTAGACATGCTAAACAGTTAGACAAAATAACTCTGAACATAGTCTATATTTGAAGTCATCATGTGATATAAGTAATAAATTTACATATAATATATAGTAGCAATAATAGAGGTGAGCATATTTATTGGCCTTAAGAGAGAAAGAGAAATTGACCTTAAGGTGAGGGTTTAAATGGGCACCAATATCATTCAGTTATAAGGTAAAGATTATTTATAAAAATAAAATTAGCATCAAGGATCATTAAAATGAATTTTCAGAAAAATAATAGCTGAATTTGGGGCTGTTATCGATAGAGAGGAAAAACGTGTTTTGCACCCTCCGAAATTAGTATGAATTATACAGTACTTAAAGGAGCTAAATCGCTAACATTTGGGACCTAGAAATTGACCCTAATGGGTTGCAACGCATAAAATAATATAATCTGATTGTATATTAACTGTTTTACATTAAATTGTTTCCGTTTTGACTCTAATTTCAAATCAGTTATGTCCAGCGAAATACCGCACGAGTCTTAATCAAAGAGGAAATTATAGTGTCTGGTTATTCCAGTCTACTGCACACGCCCACCAGATAAGATATGGCCGCAGCGTTTGACAGGAGTTGTTGAATATGTCTAGCCTCGTTCTGTTTGGTCACTTGTTACAAGTGACGCTGAAACGCACTATGGTACACGATTCGTGTACCAATGGTAAAATGTTTATTTTGTTTTAAATATTGGATATCAGAGGCCTACCGTTTCCAGGTGAGATCACAACATCAATGTTGATTTAAATTGACCAATAATTCGTGTTTTACGATGTCGAAGATTTTGAAGGATTTTGAGTTATGGACTTAGGTCCTTTAAATGAGATATTTCCAGCACATTAAATGTTGTGTGTAGTCATTCAGATAGGACAAAAAATATATGGTCCTGTATACACATTGGCATGCACATAAAAGAAACCTTGGTAATTCAATGAATAGTAGTTAAAAATAAATGAAATGAAATGGGGTTTAACAGTCCTACTTAAATGAGATATTACCAGCACATCATTAAGAACCTCTAATAAATTCATTTCATAATTCACAACATAAAATAACCACTGCATTTGTTGGGGCAGTTCCATTTTAGTGTACTGCCATACAGTTATAGATGTGTTGAATTCATAAATCTACATTAGAAATTTAGATGTGTTGAATTTACAAAAGAGAGAGAGAACAATGGGGTTTAACATCCACTCAACACAAACTAGGCCATATGGTTTTAATTTTATTTCAATAATTCGCTCGCGCATAGGGGTCTTAAGCAGTGAGAGGAAACCGGAGGACCCGGAGAAAACCCACGATGTTGGAATTGAATTAACAAATCTGCATTAGAAATTTTAATTTATGTCTTCAGATAGAACCAATATGTAACTCATACAGCCACTAATAAAAATAGAATTAAAGATACATTACGAAAGATTGGAGAATAACTGGCAGTTCACACTATAATAGTTCAAAACTAGATAATGTAAAGAGAATATGTTGAACATTTCAGTCAAATTGTTCCACTCTGAACCAAGATATTAGCCTCAGTCATCATAAATATATAACTATGGTTCGATAAAAAACATAGTTTCGATTATACATTTTTTGATTAAATCATCAATGAGCATTGATCAGCAGATCGGATTCAAATCCAGTGACAATCTGACACATGAGATGGCATCAAGAGTTGATTAAGGTCTTTTCATGTTAATTTAAATGTCTAATTAATAGTTGATATAACATTCAGACCTAAAGAAAGACCTGCAAATAGGACGATTTAATTCTTACATTGCCTGTTTAATGATAAATTGAATCATTTATGAATGAATGAATGAAATGGGGTTTAACGTCCTACGCTTAAGCACCGTACCTGGGCTAATTGAAGACGGGCATACGCCACAGTGTGCAATGAGGGAAATTTTGCCCGGGCAGCGGCGCTACGGCCTACTCTTATATCGAATTCCAACTGCCAAGGGATCTTTTACGTGCACTCCAATTTGTACACGGGACCTCGGTTTTTCGTCCCATCTGAACGACTAGGCAGCTGTCCATGTCAGGCCCTCCTTCTGCATCAATGACAAGAGGAAATCACGCCGGAAAATCGAGATGAACTTTCTCGGCCAATGCAGGGATCGAACACTCAACCTCCAGGCTAGCGAACCAGCGCCTTATCCACTTAGCCACCGTGATCCCCCCTAAAGAAAGACCTGCAAATAGGACGATTTAATTCTTACATTGCCTGTTTAATGATAAATTGAATTGTTTATGTATTGTGCCATCACTAATTAATATAGCATCCCAATTATATAAACACTTTATTTTGATCTGAATCAAAGACGTTTAGTTTAATTAGCTCCTTAAAATAATGAAACTTGAACCCCAGGAAACCAATAAAAATAAAAGTAAATAATCCCAAGAAGATGATGTAAAAACCTCAGACACTAGCGGAAAAGAGGGGCAGAAAAGTCCCCATAACAGTGCAAGCAAGTTTGGATCTCAGTGATGCATCCCCGGAAAAACAGGAACCATTCCTTGTAGATAAATCATAGTAAAAAAACACCAGGTAACAAAAATAAAAGTACTTACAAATAAAAGAATATCCTGCCGTTAGTTAAGTCTTTAAACAAGTTAATTCTGTCTATATTCCTGTGTTAGTAGATAAATAATTGTCTATGTTTTAACAGAGAGAGTACTGGTATATAATACAAGACCTATCATATACTATAGGTGGTGTACAAGTGAATATATATTAGAGGCTCGTCATGGTACATATGATATATCTAGTAAAAACACTGATACTGGTTAACTACCCACACCTCTCTTCTTTCATACAACTAGTACCAACTTATCACTCACACATATGAATTCATAGCTCAACAATTTCTACCCATCTGGAGAGAGAGAGAGAGAGAGAGAGAGAGAGAGAGAGAGAGAGAGAGAGAGAGAGAGAGAAAGGGGTTTTAATGTCCACTCGACACGAACTAGATCATTTCGGAACTAACATATGAATTCATATACCTCAACAATTTCTACTCATCTGGAGAGTGAGTAATGGGGTTTCACATCCACTCGACACAAACTAGATCATTTTGGGACTAACATATCAATTCATATAGCTCAAAATTTCTACCCATCTGGAGTGTGAGAGAGAGAGAGAGAGAGAGAGAGAGAGTGTGAGTAATGGGGTTTCACATCCACTCGACACAAACCAGGTCATTTTGGGACAGACATATAGTTTAATTTTATTTCAATAATTCGCCTCCGCATAGGGGTCTTTAGCAGTGGCTTGAAACCGGAAGACCCGGAGAAAAACCAACGAGGCTGGATAGGCAACCCTACTCCTGGTAACATTGGGCATCCTATGAAGACAATATCAACAAACCAGTGCCACATGTCGAGAGAGAGAGAGAGAGAGAGAGAGAGAGAGAGGGATTCTATGTGCAAAGTTTTGTGTTTCGGGATCAAAGATATTTCTCATAAATAGTGATTGAAAGTTGAGTAAATTCTTAATCTTAAGACTGAGAATGCTTTGTGAACTCGGGACCAGGTCCTGTGAACATGTACACTAGTGCATTTGCCCTTCTTCATTACTTCACTCAGTGCAGGAAAGTAGTATGTTAAACCCTGTTTTATTTCCTGTGGAATGAGTACATCAGAATATAAAGAATACAACTATTCACATCTTTCTATAGAATATTATTAATAGATCTATAATAACTACAGAAAAAAGAAAGTTTCTTAAAGTGCATGTAAGAGATAAATCCACCTATTGGTGATCTTTTTTCAAATGGGGGGGGGGGGTTTGAATGACTAAATGGTTAGCATGTGTGCGCTGTATCATAAAGTCCGTCATTGAGTCAACTGGCGTGGTTTCGAATACTCGGTTGTACGTGGCAAGGAGTAGGGTCTCCTGTCCAACCTCATTGGTTTTCTCTGGGTCCTCCTGTTTTCTCCCACTGCTAAAGACCCCTATGCGCAAGCCAATTATTGAAATAAAATTAAACCATATGTTAGTCCCGAAATGACCTAGATTGTGTCGAGTAGACGTTAAACCCCATTTCTCTCTCTTTCTTTTTCAAATGTTATATTAGACATTTATTCACATGACAAACCTATAATCGATTCTCTAGACCATCGGGTGGCTGAGATATTCCGTTGATTAGATGATAATCTGGAAAATTGAGACTTTGTTTATTATCGTAGCGCAATGATACAAATTGTCAAAACTTCCAACATACCTAACATAGATAAGAATACAGTAATTTCCATATATTCATTTTTCATTAAATATTATAGATATCAAGAACGATCAGCTCCATATCAAAATCTCACATAATGTATAGTTAAATTAGAAAGAGGGAGAGAGAAATGAGGTTTAATGTCCACTCAACACAAACTAGATCATTTCAGGATGAACTTAAAGGTTCAATTTTTTTTCAATAATTAAATTGCCCATAGAGTCTTTTAGCTGTGGGGAGAAATCGGAGGACCCAGATATTGGACAAACGATCCTACTCCTTGTCATGTACAAGTGGAGAATCGAAATCACGCCACTTGACTTAATGACAGACCTTATGGTTAAAACGCACACACGTTAACCATTTGACCACCCAGCCACCCAAATTAGAATTAGAATTTGTCTTCATTCAACTCTGTTATGCACTGTTTTCAACATCATGCAGGCTTTTAGCTATACACAGAGAATATTTCTCGGGACTCAAAAAAAAAATTACGAACTTGTTGACATCGTAGTATTATTGTTTTAGTGCAACAATGACTACATCAGGGAATTATATTTCAATTATTACCTCAAAACTGAGTTAGAAATAGAATTCGTTGTTATTCAAGATGTAGTAAGATTTTTCAAGTAACCAAAAAATAATAGGACGTGTTGGCCTGCCAGGATTGTTGTTGTTGTGTAACAAACATATCAGGCAATTACATCACAATGATTTCCTTTAAAACAATGTCTTGAATTTGAAATGGAATTTGTTTTTATTAAATGCTAATTTTGTATTTTATGATAAATCGTGCACTTAAAAGATCTTACAGATAAACAATATGGACTCGTTGACATTCAGGGATTGTAAAAATTGTTTAGCGCAGAAAATGCATCAGGGTATAGCGTTGTTTTTATTTAGGTCCGAATGTATATTGTCTGGTTTTCAAAGAGTTCTTGGAAGTCATGTTGGCCGAGAAAAGTAAATTGTGATTTTCCTGTGTGGTTCCCCCTTGCCATGGGATATTTTACGTACACACCAATTTGTACATGGGACCACGTTTTTTTGTCCCATCCGAAAGACCTAACAGCTGTCCTTGCCAGGTCCTTCGTCCTGCATCACTGACAAGGGGAAACCACGCTGGAAAATCTGGAAGAACTTTCTCGGCCAATGCAGGGATCAAACACCCAAACTCCAGGCTAGCGAGCCATCGTCTTACCGACGACGTGATCTCTCAGTTAAGAATACGGCTGGTTCAGTAGTGCTGGCACAATATAGCATTGAATTGATGTAACACTATTCACCTTCTTAAGATCGTATATTAAATCAAGAGATTCTAAATTGGTGTATCTTTAATCTTTTTTATGTCTTTTTTTATCGCTTCAGTAAGTAACCTATCACTCTTAATTATTCATGTCACACATTATCCATAGGTACACAAACACTCTTAATAAATTATTTGGGTCCTTATTCTGATCCACATCATTATCCTGACAGAAATAAGTTTTATTTCTACGACATGGGTGGACTAAAAATATCAATTATTCATTGAATTCGAAACCTGTTTTCTTTGTAAATATTGACCTGGTTATGAACTTTGATTTAGGACTGCAGTGGAGGGTTGGATGGATGAATGATTGGCATGTGTGCATTGTATCATAAGGTCTGTCACTGAGTCAACTTGCGTGGTTTGGATAACCTGTTTGTACGTGGCAAGGAGCTGGGTCGCCAGTCCAACCTCATGGGTTTTGACCAGTTTTACAGCAACATTGTATGAATCTCAGAAAACATTCATAGTCTTGAACAGACGTGGTGCGCCGCATTGGATGTAAACAGCCCCCCCCCCCCTAAATGTAACAAGAACAATACATAAATATGTGATTTATTATGTTGTAAATGTTTGTGCCAAATAAATCTATATACCATACTAACATACAAACTGTATTTGTGTGGGTGAGTGCATACCCCCTCTTAAATGTTGATACAACTTGTATTACAAGGGCAAGGTCCCCTCTGACATTTTCAGCTATGAAATGAAATGGGGTTTAACGTCCTACTATTCTGCGCCTAAATTGGGCTAATGAAGACAGTGTGCTATGATGGAAATTTTGCCCGGGAAGCGGCACTACAACCTACTCTTATATAGAATTCCAACTGCCAAGGGATCTTTTACATGCAAGCCAATGTGTACATGGGACCTCAGCTTTTCCGTCTCTTGGCCAATGCAGGGATAGCGAATTTTCAGCTATGGGCCCCATGCAAACATACATATTATATAATATGCATATGAATTAATAATTATAATCATTTTCTACAGTGCTGAACATTGGGTCAGTTGACTGCTATGAGTCGCTTTACAAGCACAAGTAAAACAAAAAAAAGAGATAAATGGGGTTTAACCTCCACTTGACAGAAACTAACATATGGTTTAATTATATTTCAATAATTTGCTTGCATGTAGGGATCTTTAGCAGTGGGAGGAAACTGAAGGACCCGGAGAAAACCCACAAGGTTGGACAGTTGACCCTACTCCTTGTCACAAACAACCGGGGATTTGAAACCGCATCTGTTGACTCAGTGACAGGCTTTATGATACAGCACGCACATGCTAACCATTCAGCTATCTGCCCCCCAAACCAAAATAGAGACATACACAAACTTGATGCATGTCATACACAAAATAAAACATTTCAAAGTAAATATTTTATAATCTTTACATTGCATTCAGTAACTGGATCGAGATAACAAAAACACATACTTATGGAAAACAGCTACTTGAGTATTCACTCTTCATTATCAGTTTTCTCGAAATACACTTGTAGCTGTTTTTCACAAGCATGTGTTTTTGTTGTTGTTTTCAATAAAAATATTTTTTTATTGGTATCTATTTTTTTTATATATTATTGAACAAAGATTAAAGCTATAATATTACATATATAAATGTCTTTTGTTACATCAAAAAAGTTTTTAATATGCAATAAGTCATTTGATAGGACATATTAAGTTGACAGTATACACCATGTTCAACATTAAAATTTCAACAAAATAACCAAAAAAAACCTCTACGGAACAAATTTCAACTGAGTAAAGACATTTTAAAAACATATGGTGAACATTTAACTCTGACATTCAAAAAGTGAATTTGTTTATGTTTTGACTAAGTTTGGTGTTTTAAAGTTTTTAAGAACCATATGTTGACTTGTCGCTGTGAAATTATTACATGTGTGGATATTATAAACAATTAATTTGAGTTTTAAATAAACATAATTTATGATAAATTGGTGGGAATTTTTGCACTTAATGGAATTGGATTTTTGTTTATATGGTATGAATTTATCTTGGGAATATTTCGGCATGGATGACATATTAGTGTAAGTGTTATGATATTGGTCATACTAAACCTTTGCTGTCTGTCTGAGAACAGAGAAAGAGAGATAACTGGGGTAACTAGTTCATTTCGGGACTTACATATGGTTTAATTTTATTTCCATAATATGCTTGCACGTAGGTGTCTTTAGCAGCGCGAGGAAACTGTTGGACCCGGAGAAAAAACCCATGAGGTTGAACAGGCGATCCTACTCCTTGCCACGTCCAAATGGTGTTTGAGACAAAAGCTAGTTAAAGATACATTAAGGGAGATTAGATAAAGAGCTTGCAGTTGTCACTATAATAGTTTTAAATCAAGATAATGTAAAGGAAATTTGCTGAAGATGTAAGTCAAATTGTTCCACTCTGAACCAAGAATTTAGTGATTGAATTTTGTGTGTAGCATATGAAATGAATAGAATCGCATAACACAATATTAAACCAACCAACATTGTAATTCCCTGTTCAAGAATTTGGATAAAAATTTATTCCGCTTCCATTGTTACTTATTATTTGTGTGTATTAAACCAAAAGAATTGCATAACAAAATAGTACACCAAAGGAGGAGCCATGGTGGCTAAAGTGGGTTCAATTCCTATATTGGCCAAATAAGTTCATCATGATTTTCAGACGAGGTTTCCTCTTTCTTGTCAGTGGTGATGGAGAGGCTGACAAGGACAACTGTCTAGTCATGGGGACAAACAATCGAGGCTCTGTGTACATATTGGTGAGCACATTAAAGATCCCTTGGCAGTTGGAACTCGATACAAGAGTAGGCCATAGTGCTGCTGCCCAGGCAAAATTTCTCTCATAGCACACTGTATGGCGTATCCCTGTTTTCATTAGCCCAGTTGGAACAGAACAGAAGGACTGTAAACCCCATTTCATTTCGTTTGTTGTAAAAAAACAAGAGAAATTGCATAACAAAATTAAACTAATTCTTTATTATGGTCGACGATTCAAGACAGAGGTTCGTCCTCATAGTAGATAGTACACTGTGTGAAGAATGGATATTGGCAAGCCTAGTAGAGAAAATATATCGGTTACAATGGTAGTCACCCTCTGTGCCAAAATATTAACTTATCTTATTGTATGGTATTTATGAATTCATATTAGTCATATATGACTAGTATTTATACACAACTACAGACTATTATTATCATATCCTTCATGGTCGGTGCTGAGGGAAACTAACTATTGTTTGTCAATCCCTGAAGCCTCGCTGCTATTTAACCAAGAGGTCCTTAGTTATTAGTGGTGTCTTTGCCGTTTGGGCGGGTCAGCTTCACATATCCTTCATGTTCGGTGCTGAGGGAAACTTATTATTTTTTAGTCAATCCCTGTAGCCATGTTAGGGTGGTGCTTGCTATTTAACCAAGTGGTCCTTAATTGTTAGTGGTGTCTGCTTCACATAGCTTGGACAAGGGTATTTGATTACTTTTTGTGGAAATATCCATTTTTAAGTGAAATTTATGCATGAGGTTTTCTACCATATTTCTGTGACTTTGGCTCTGGCTTTGCTTTAAAGTTCTGAGGGATTTTTCTGGCGTGGTTTTCCCTTGTCAGTGGTGCAGGACTGAAGACCTGTCGGTCTAGTCATTTGGATGGTATGGAAAACCGAGGTACCATGACAGATTGCTTGACAGTTGGAATTTGTAAGGATAGGCTGTAGCACTGCTGTCTGGGATATATTTCCCGCATACCACACTGCATGCCCGTCTTCCCTAGCTTAGTCGAAGCAGAACAGTAGGACTTTAAACCCCATTTCATTACTCTTCATTGCCTGGCTGAACAAAACAGGCATTTCTAATCTAGCTTTCATTGTGCTGTCTCAATTGGGTAATATATCCTGGTATTATGTTGCAGTAGACATTATTCCAATAAAATGGTACCATTCAATCCTGACTCTTAAAGGGACAATAACACTCTTGCTGGCTTGACAGGTCCAGAAAAAAAAATTAGCCTTATTTTAACTACTAGATGTTTAAGTGTCCTACCTGTTGTGTAAATTATCCATTACAACCTATCTTACTTGAGCAGAGGGTTCGAAAACATGTTTAAATCCAAGTTGCATTTGAAAGTGTTTACGTAAAGCTTTTCAAACCATGTTACGGCATATAGTTGAATTTTTCCAATTTTTAAAATTAGGTGTGTTAAGATGAAATTTGTATCATTTATTAATTCGAATATTGTTTAATAGTACCATTTGTTGACCAGAATAAAGATTGGGACATATTATTCAGTTACAACAAGAGTGGTATTGGGGCTTTAAGGAAAATAAACCCTATTTCTCGCTCTCTCTGGATGAAAAAGATTGGTGGGTTTTTTTTATACTAGCTTATAGTCTGCCGTCTGAATGGGGTATTATGCTTGTCTGAAAGATAAAACTGACATCTGCTCTCCTCCACAATACAATTAGGGAAAAATTAAACAAATTTTGTTGGTATCAGTATTTTTATGACGGTGGCATTTGACCAAAAGTTCTGATAATTGTTGAACTTGGTAAAGATTGAAATGATATCTTCTTTATAAATTCACAATGTCAAGATTTGATTGTAAGCCTGTGTATACAATGAATTAGTTCCCAGTAACCGAATATTCCGATATCATCTGATTCCGTCAACAGAGCTTCTTGTCCTTCTTCCCAACATGGCTTCTTCACTGCTAACAATAATAACCAATCTTTAGCTTCCATTACAAGTTTGTTTGTAAAAAAGAAATCTAAGAAGATTTTTCAAAAATGCAACTCAAAGCTTTTAAGTTTTTGTTTATATCAGTTGTTGGTTTTTATCACAAACTCTTTTTCTTCTAAACAGATTGTTAAATTTGATATCCTCGTAAAATATGTGAACCCTTTCTAATTTTACAATTTTGTTGAATTTATACACAATAACACAAGGACAAACTGTCACATTTCTTTTCTGTAAGAAGAGAGGTCGGTGGCCCAAGTGCATAGATGCGAGCCATTCCGTGAAATATTTTGAAAGACAGGACTTATGATTGACTGTTTAATTAATGCCAAAGGGAGAGTGGGAGAGAAATGGGGTTTAACGTCAACTCGACACAAACTAGGTCATTTTGGGACTAACATATGGGGTCTTTACCACTGGGAGTAAACCAGAGGACTCAGAGAAAACCCACAAGGTTGGACAGGCGACCCTATTCCTTGTCTCTTACAACTGTGGTTTCAAAAACCTAGCCATTAATAAATCTACATTAGAAATTTTAATTTATGTCTTCTGAACCAATAATGATCATGTGTTACTCGTACAGCCCCCCACCCCCACTGTAGTAATGACCAAGGAGAAATACAGATAATTAAGTAACTAGATCTACACCACCCTTTTACAGACATGTGACACAGCAAGTTTTATTCTGTTGCATAACAATTTTATTGATGTTTTTCCTTAATGACATTTTTGTTTATTGCTAATGAACTGTTCAATTTACAATAAACCCACTCGAACACGGTCCAAAATCTGATATAATTGATCGACAACATATTATTCATGGACACTAAGTGCATTCTTGTTACAGAATCGCGCATCTTGATTCCGATATACCTAATGAGTTCCTGCAAACAAATTCATTGTTTTCCGTATCTTTTATGGTAGTATTTGTCTAATGGAAATGACTGTCCCTGGGGACGGTACATCGAAGGGCAATAAAATAACATTTAGAACAAATCTACTTACAAACTTATTTATGCATTAAGAGGAGCTTGGAATCACCACAATGAAATAATACAGGTCTCTCAACCTCAGACAATAGATAGGTTTGATGGCCATCTGACATATAAGGTATACAATACCAGCAATTGTTTATAATTGATATACTCACTGCACGATTACATTAGCATGGATTCAATGCAACTCGAGGTTGGATTCAATTCAACTAGATTTTATTGACTTTATTTTAATTTAATTTCTAGACCTATTACATCAGGCGCAACAGAGGGGTTGGATGACTGAATAGTTAGCATGTGCACGCTCTATCATATGGCCTGTCATTGAGTTAACTGCCGTGGTTTTGAATTCTCGTTTGTACGTGACAAGGAGTACGGTCGCCTGTCCAACCTGGTAGGTTTTCACTGGGTCCTCCGGTTTCCTCTTACTGCTAAAGACCTCTACTCTACACAAGCGAATTAATGAAATAAAATTAAACCATATGTTAGTCCCGAAATGACCTAGTTTGTGTCGAGTGGATGTTAAACCCCTTTTCTCTCTAGACTCTCGTACTCAACAAAACTGACAACAATATTTTGATACTAGAACTAACACAATTATATGGGAAAACAATCACTGGTTTATTATACACAAGCATGATTGTTTTCCCCTATAATTTTGTTAGTTCTGATAAATGCCACTAAAAGATTAATATTTTGATACAGTTTTGGCAAAATAAACAGTCTGTCCACTAGGTAAATTACACCTGTTTGGGAAAAAATGGACAAATTAAAAATTTTTCTCTGAGTTTTGCAGGTGGCGATTTATCATTTTATGATTCACTAAGCCAACATTACACATCAATAAAAAAAATCAACCATTAAGAATACAAGGAAGAAAAAATGTTTTTGTAAATATCAGTATTTGAAATGTGACGGAACATTAAGTCAATATTCGATGGTAGAGATATATTTATATATTCTACAAGTTAAAAACAAATATAGACTGGATACTAAAATAACAGGCATACATCATAATCTATAACAATAACACATATCTCATAATAACTACCTACTCCACCCACTTTCATCTAAGGCTAGGGTCACACTACTGTTTTCAAATCTAAAGTTGAATTCCCACTGCTACCTTTGAGGCCCTGGTTAAGTCTCATATTAATCCCTCCCTCTCATGCTATGGACAGATGAGCATATTTTTCCGCACGATCGCGGCGATTGAAGTACGTCAGGGATTTTTTATGGCCCATAACAAACGGACACACATAGCGATCATCTTGAGAGCGTACGCCACTCTTTGAGTAATTATGTCGATCTCGTGACTTGTACAAAATGTCAGCCATTTTGAAATCATGTGATATCAATGATGTCACATTGGCTTATAAAATGAATTGCTGTCAATATATGTTGGACACAGGCACACAAGCGAATTTAATCGCCGGCGAAAATATTCGGCCGAAAATATCGAACATGCTAGATATGAGCGATTGATCGGGCGAATCGTTCGCTGAGCAGAATCGTCGTCGCCCTGAAGAGGCATACGAGCGTATTTTTCAAGCAATTTTACTTCTAAAGGTAGGGCCTCACTGTTGTCACTGAGATTGCTGTTGTTGAATATCATATCAACCCCACTCACTTTTTTTTAAAGCTTAGGTCACACTTCTGTCTCTGAGATTGTGGTCAAATATCATATCCACTCCATCCACTTCCAATTAAAGCTAGGGTCACACTGCTGTCTATGAGGCTGTTGTCAATTGTGTGTATACTTTGTGTGTGATTTGTCAGTGTGTTTTATTCTTTGTGTGTCTTTCGTGTTTTATACTTTGCATGTGCTGGGTGTCCTCTGTGTGTGTGCTGGATGTTGTTCTTCTTACTATCTTAGCGCACGCGCAGTAGTCGTTCATGTGGGTGAAAATTACCCGGAGGAGACCCATGAGGTTGAGAAAGCGCCCCTATCTCCATGCCACATGCACTCACACCAGGGATCGAAACCACAGCCTCAAGCCTGTGTGTGTGCTGGGTATATGTACTTTTATACTTGGTGTGTGTTGGTGGCATGTGCTTTGTGTGTGCCCTATGTACTTTTATACTTTGTGTGTGTTGGTGGCATGTGCTTTGTGTGTGCTGGGTGTCCTTTGTGCTTTTATTCTTTGTGTGTTGATGGGTGTCCTTTGTGCTTTTATTCTTTGTTGATGGGTGTGCTGTGTGTTTATATTCTTTGTGTGTGCTGGGTGTCCTAAGGTTGTTTATACTTTTTGTGTGTTGGTGGCATGTGCTTTGTGTGTGCTGGGTTACCTATGTGTTTTTATACTTTTTGTGTGTTGGTGACATGTGCTTTGTGTGTGCTGGGTTTCCTGTGTGCTTCTATTCTTTGTGTGTGCTGGGTTTCCTGTGTGTTTATATTCTTTGTGTGCTGATGGGTGTCCTGTTTATTTATATTCTTTGTGTACTGAGTGTCATGGTTGTTTATATTCTTTGTGTGTGCTGGGTGTCCTGCGTGTTTATATTATGTGTGTGTGCTGGGTGTCCTGCGTGTTTTTATTATGTGTGTGTGCTGGGTGTCATGTGTGTTTATATTATGTGTGTGTGCTGGGTGTCCTGCGTGTTTATATTATGTGTGTGTGCTGGGTGTCCTGCGTGTTTATATTATGTGTGTGTGCTGGGTGTCATGTGTGTTTATATTATTTGTGTGTTGGTGTTTTATACTTGGCATCTGCTTTGTGTGTTCTGGTTGTCATGTGTGTTTATATTCTTTGTGTGCTGATGGGTGTTCTGCATGTTTATATCTTTGTGTGTTTTTCTTGCGTGTGTATCTGCACATACCATATTTGTAATAATCAAGAACACAGATGCACGACTTACTTTACTTTGTTACGCAGTGTGAACACACACAATTATCTGCACTCAAAAAATTGGTTCGAACAAAGCCTTACCTTCGTATAGAACACTTGACTTCATTGATAAATATCTTCACAGAACATTTCTCATCAAAACATATATAGTAATCTTATTCTAATATAGGATATATTAAGTCGATAAAACTGTCCCCATTTGCCTTACTTATTTCCTATCTAAAACAAACCATTATTGATTACACCACTATCTATTCATGTTTCTATGACTAATTTTTATACATATAACTATTTGATTTTCTCATATTGCTTTAAACAATAACTGAAGGACATGGTAAGTTTCTTTAATTTATGAAGTGCTATTTCATGAACTCAATAATCAGCCGTTTTAACTTTTTCTTTTTCATATATATACCTGTGTGAGAGAGAGAGAGAGAGAGACAGAGAGAGAGAGAGAGAAATGGGGTTTAATGTTCACTGACACAAACTAGATCATTTCGTTACTAACAGTAACATTGTTTTATTTTTAAGTAGGGGTCTTCAGCATTAGGAGGAAATGGCAGGACCTGTAGAAAGTATGTGATATTGGACAGGCGATCCTACTCCTTGTATCGAAACAAACCACCCCAATCAACTCGATGGCAGACCTTTTGATCAAACATGTGTTAGCGATTCATCCACCCAGCCTCCTCTTTTTCATACTTGAATCACAGTTGCTCTGGGTATATGGATGGCTCAGTAACCAAGTGGGCTCAGGTCAGGCCTAGCCAGTCTGCTTTCCTCTTCTCAGTGGTTCATGATGAGGAAATTTAGTCATTTGGATGGGATGAAAAGCCAAGGTCCCGATGTTTGAGAATGGAAGAATTCCGTCATAGGATTGGACAAAAAAAGCCAAGGTCCCAGTGGTTGAGAATGGAGGAATTTGGTCATTTGGATGGGATGAAAAGCCAAGGTCCCGATGTTTGAGAATGGAAGAATTCTGTCATAGGATTGGACAAAAAAAGCCAAGGTCCCAGTGGTTGAAAACGGAGGAATTTGGTCATAGGATGGGATGAAAAGCCAAGGTCCCAGTAGTTGAGAATGGAGGAATTTGGTCACAGAATGGGACAAAAAAAAAGCCAAGGTCCCTGTGATTGAGGATGGATAAATTTGGTCATAGGATGGGACAAAAAAAGTCAAGGTCCCTGTGATTGAGAATTGAGAAATTTGGTCCAAGGATGGGACAAAAAAAGCCAAGGTCCCTGCGATTGAAAGTTGAGGAATTCTGTCTTGGGATGGGACGAAAAAAGCCAAGGTCCCTTGAATACCATTGAGTTGGTTAAAGATCCCTTGAGATTTAACACACAGTATATTATATGATCGAATCCATCCTGACACCTTGATGTTCGTTAATGTGGATATATCCTGTACAGGTCCATTAGTCACGTTTCTATTTTCAGTTGGTTATCTGATGAATATGGATCGTGTTAAAGACCATCTCTAGATTTTATTTCAAAAAGATTTATTCTCAAGTCTAAATCATGATATTCCTGTTGTTTGTGTCACGTTTAAATTTCAATCAATGAGAGAGAGAGAGAAATGGGGTTTAACGCCACTCGCCACAAACTAGGTCCTTTCAGGACTAGCATATGGTTGAAATTTTACTTCAATAATTCGCTTGCGCCTAGGGATCTTTAGCAGTGGAAGGAAACCTGAGGACCCTACTCCTTGCCATGTATTACCGGGGATTTGAAACCACGCCAGTTGACTTAATGACAGCTATCCAACCCCACAATTTTAATCAAAGCTTCTGCCTTGGATTCAGGATGCTCCTGATAGTCTTGATGATTTAAATTATTCATACTGGGTAAGTTGTATCACAAAAGTGAAATGTAATGGGGGTTTTATGTCCTATTGTTTGGTAATTTGTTAACGGAAGACCGATCAATTGGTATGTTGTAAATTTTGTCCAGACAGCAATTTACTTCCAACTGTCAAGGCTTCTTTGATGTGGATGCCAATGTGTACATGAATTCTTGTCGCAACAGAAAAGCTAGATGCTGTCATTGCCAGTTCCCCCCCTTCCTGAGGCACGGATAAGAGGAAACTATGCTGGAAATTCCTGAGGTAAACAATGGGATTAAACCCCAGAACTCCTGGTTAGTGAGCTCCTGTGCCTCACCAGTATCACCAAAACTCTATCTATCAATAAAACATAAACCCACAGAACTAGGCAGGCGAACCTATTCTTTGGTATGTACAATTGTCTCAATGATCAACATTATAATCTACAAAATGAAATGAATGGGGTTTAACATACACTTTTCATGGTCTCTCCAGACATTTTTTGAAACCTTGAAGTAAGCAGTTTTTATAAGTGGACAGTGGTCAATTAGATATTAAAAATATGGTAAATAAGGTCAAAGAAGAATTTAAACAACCTGGATTTGGTCTAGTTTGAAATATTTGGTTTGTTTTGAGAAAAATAATTATTTTTGTATGTGAAGCTTCTTGGTCTGGTTGCCATGGAGGGGGCCATTCCTGAGAAAAGTGAGTAAAAGGAAAATAGATATGGATGTTTGTTGAAGCAGACGGAGGACCAGTGGTTGGTGAAACTACGTCTGCTAACAGATTGTGAATTGTTGTGAAATATGGCACAATGTCAATAGATTAAAGTTAAACAAAATCTATTGGGGGTAAATCTGGGTTTGCTAACACAAATTATACCCATTTATCTTCACATGTCGGCTTTTAACTTTTAACTGCCATTTTGAGGCAATGATAATTAAATGAAGTTGGGTTTAACGTCCTACTGTTATGCACCTAATCTGGGCTAATGGAAGACAAGCATAAGCCATACAGTGTGCTATGAGGGAAATTTTGCCCAGATTAGGCGCCGCTACGGCCTACTCTTATATCGAATTCCAACTGTCAAGGGATCTTTAACGTGCACACCAATGTGTACACTGGACCTCAGTTCTGCATCACTGACAGGGGGAAACCACGCTGGAAAATCAAGATAAATTTTCTCTGCCAAGGCATGGATCGAACACAGACCTCCAGGCTAGCGAGCCAGTGCCTTACCCACTTAGCCAGTGATCCCCAATTATAATTAAGACTGAGTATCAGAGTTTCATGCCAACATTTAACTGGTCATTTTGTTGCAATGATAATAAAGAATTTGGTGCCAGATTTCAACTGGTCCTTTTGATGCAATGATAATAAAGAATTTGGTGCCAGCTTTCAACTAGCCATTTTATTGCAATAATAATAAAGAATTTGGTGCCAGCTTTCAACTGGTGATTTTAAGACAGTGGAGTTTATAATTACTGCCATGTCTTGGAACATTATAAACAGTTTTAATTAGTTTTCCTCTCCTATTTGTTTAGAATTTGTTTCAAGATATTTTAACTCCCTGTTTATGTAAGCTCCATTAAGTCATCAAAAGATTACATGTGTCAAATATGACCTGTTTATATTTGGGGTCAAATAAATCTTCAGGATACAGACTGTAGCTGGAAGAAAATATTGCCGTGGGGAAAATTAACTTAAATTAGATTTTTTTCCTTCAAAGGTTTAAAAATGCCCACGATTGTTAAGTATTGCAAAAGTGTGGCAAATTTTTTTTTTTTTTTTTTAAATCTGGCCTTCATAACAGGTCTGCAGAAAGTTGTCTGCTGAAGAAATTTGTTGTTTCATGTAGGATATATATGCATGCATACATAATTATTATGTCATAAAAATGCCAGGTTTGTTGTTACTAAAGTTTCAGATAGCATCAAGGTGCACTTGCACTTTAGATCATATTTATTTTAAATTCGAGTTGTCAAGGATTCTTTTTTTTTTGTCCCATTTAAAGGACTTGACATTCTTTCTTGCCACAAATTTTGTATTTACACAGTACAATAAAAAATTTCTAATTAAAAAAAAACAAAACTACTTGAAACAATGTGTTGCAACAAGTTTGGACTCTTGGAAAGCGCTAAAATGCCACTTGAGTTACTTTGTAAAATTCCACTTACAAAATAAGAACTAAGCCATAGCATCTTCTTTTTTAGCAGGAATTGAAGAGGAGCCTGTCAAAATGTTTTAGAATTCATTCGACCCGTAATTGAAGGACTAAAAAATCCTCCCAATGTTGATGGAACTTTTGCTAATCTTTGAATAATATATCAACGAAACCAAAGACCCGCCAAATCACGCAAAAAAATCGCTTATTTAAGACGTAAGTGTAAACTGGGAGTTTAACAAAAACAACATCAATGAAGGCAAAATAGTTTTTCTTGTCAACATTCTACGATTTCTAAAATAATGTTACATCAGTTTAGGGTTTGGTGATTTGGTTACAGAAATACAATTTAGAGAAAAGATTTCAACAAATTCCTCATGTGATTGGGGTATTTACTATGGGAGCATTGTTGTGCCACTTTGTGATGAATTAGACTACAAATATTTATGGACAAGGATATAATAAATTGGTTGCTGGTTGCTCCATAGTTTCTAAACCAGTCATACTTCGCAGCTCCGTTACGGCCATTCCGCGTTGAGTGGATGTTATGCACCACCTTCGTATTGCATTGCGAGAATAGTGAAACCCCACTATTCCTCTCATCAGCGATGCTGCATCCCGATTGACCGTCTGCTCCAGTGTCAGGTCGATAGCTGATCGTGAAAAACTCTTCTCCGTGCGCCTTATGGAAAATGCTCCTGCTTGTAGAACTGCCCAACTCCGTGGAGGTGATTTCATTTCAAAAAATAGTTTTTGGCATCAAAATTATCATATATTGATGGAGCTGTGAATGTTGTCTTTGACCACATCGGAACCATAATCTTCTGGGTTTGATCCCAGCGTCGGTGGAGAAAGTTCCTCAGAATTCTCCAGTCTGGTTTCCCCTTTGTCAGTGGTACAGAAAACACTGAGGTTCAGTTAACAGCGCATGTAAAAGATCCTTTGGTAGTCAGAATTTGAAATAAAGGTATACTATAGGTATGAGGTTTCATTAACAGTGCATGTGAAAGATCCCTTCCTTGGCAGTTTGAATCCGAATTAAGTGCATCATGATGTTCTGCTAACATTGCATGTGAAAGATCCCTTGGCAGTTTGAATTTGAAATAAGTGTAGTGATGAGATTTCCTTAACATAGCATGTAAAAGATCCCTTGGCAGTTTGAATTTGAAATAAGTGCAGGCATGAGGGTCTGAGGGTCTTTTGCATGTAAAAGATCTCTTGGTAATTGGAATTTGAAATAAGTTCAGGTATAAAGGTCTACTAACATTGCATGCAAAATATCCCTTGGAATGTGAAATAAGTGTAGTTTATGTGGGTTGGTTGACGCTGCAAGTAAAAAATCCCTTGGCAGTTGGAATTTGAAATAAAATTAGGCATGACATTAATTTTTGTCTGTCTTGATTAGCCTGCTTGGTGTTGGTGAAAAAATGTAAGAGTCTGTCTCTGGTCTCTCTTTCTATTATATTAAAGTAGAAAAATCTCCCTCTCTCTCACTTTCTCTTCTCCTCTCCCCTACCTCTCTCTCTCTTATTTCTCCCTTCCTTATGATTATATTAAAGTAAAATCCCTCTACCTCTCCCACTCCCCCCCCTCTCTTTCTCTCTCTCTATCTCTATTTCTCTCTCTCTCTCTCTCTGTGATTATATGAAGTAGAAGGTATGATATAAGATATGTGATATCTACAATAAACACTAGAACCATTTATATTGACCTTTGTTTTATCTACTAGCAACCACCTGTACCAGTGTTAAAACTATAAACTATATCTTACTACATCAATAATCTCTATACTACATAATAAATATACCATAATTAAACCTTTCTTCCTGCTAAATCATAGAAAAATAAAGTGGAATGCGGTTTAACATCCTTCTTCTTTTTTACACAAACCAGGTGAGAGAGAGAGAGAGAGAGAGAGAGAGAGAGAGATGGGGTTAAACGTCCACTCAACACAACTAGGTCATTTTGGGACTAACATATGGATTAATTTTATTTCAATAATTCGCTTGCACGTAGGGGTCTTTTGGAGTGGGAGGAAACCCAGCCAGGTGAATGAAGTCAGGAATATAACAATGCAGGAACAGTGGTCCTATGGTCTCTTCTTTTTTTTCCTTACCATTCTCTTTGTCCTGCAACCCTATAATCAGGCTGGGAAATCATAAAGAACCTGGTGGGTTTCCTCCCACTGCTAAAGATCCCTATACACAAGTGAATTATTGAAAAAAATTAAACCATATGTTTGTCCCGAAATGAACTAGTTTGTGTCGAGTAAACGTTACACTCTCTCTCCCGCTAAAGACCATTCTCGGCCAACACTTGGATCGACCCGGGACCCTGTGTATTTCTAGTTTATTATACCATTGAGACTATTTAACAGCAACGTCTTGAAACAAGCGTTAAAGTTGTCAATCTCTGCTTTTGGATGATGCCTCAACAGATGGAAGTGTTAAATCATAAACGTGGCCATCAATCATAAAGCCGGTAAATTATTTTTAATCTCTTTTCCGATGGTATTCTACGTTTTCATCGAGGCGTGAAATATAGGGTAATAAGATAAAAGCGAGGTGTAAGAATTGATGAATGACTTTAAAGGTAAGTTAGTCTGTTGCATGTATAAATATGATGCTAACAAATTAGCATATTACTTGAACAAAAGGGAAAGTTTTTTTAACATAGGCTAAGCCCCCAATCCCATTCAGAAAACCTGAATAAAAATATGGTTTTCAAAAAAAAGCAAAACAAAAGAACAAAAATTTGAATTATGGTAAACATAAAAATCTAAAAAGTACCAATAGAATAGGGCTGTGGATACTGGAAGCTGAGAAACTGGCCTTCAGTTTGAAATGTTGTGGATTATTTGACAGGAGTCTGTAGTAATTACCACAATAATTATCAGCAGTAACCCAATCCTACGGACTGACATGGATACAACAACCCTATAATGTTACATTATGAACTATTGTATCCCCCACTGTGGTGTTCATCAACAAATTCCCAACCACCGGTATATATCATTTGGCATCTCTTGCCGGAGGCTAGACCTGTATGTGATTCCTATCACATCTAATATACCCTAACAGACGCGGAGTAGAACCACATGTTTAACAGCTAACAAATTGCCAATTTACCAAACCTATGGAATTTTTCTCCGTCATTTCTTCGTATAATTACAGGTGATTTGTAAAATAGTGTGAGATGTAAAAACACATTTATTAATGAGGAATGTACTGCATCATGTGAAATACTCCCCTTCTCGACAGCGGATCATTTAAAGCTTGTCATTTTTCATACCTCGGATAATGATTTATCAACTTGATACGAACCCCAGGTGGGTAATTATTTACTGAATTCCAACATATATGCACCAGAACTGTCCTTCTGTAAAAGGGGCACCTGCTTATTTGGAATATTAGGATGAGATAAAAGTAATTATTAAACTGAAATTAACATACCGTTTTGGCTTTCAGCAATACCAATTTCAACTTTATTCTCAAATCTGCTTGTCCTGTAACGAAAATACAGTTCCATTATTATCTAGACAGGGGAGCCACATTGAGTTCGAGATTCTGAGGGCAAGGGTTTAATCCCTGTGTTGGCTGTGAAAGTTCCCAAAGGTCTGCTTTCACCTTGTCAGTGGTCTTTGACAAATGGAATTCTAAATTTCTCTCATAGCAATCTGCATGGCATATATAAAAGCGAGAGAGAATTGGGGTTCAAAGTCCACTCAACACAAACTAGGTTATTTCGGGACTAATTTTATTTCAATAATTCGCTTGAGCATAGGGAGGTAATTAGAGGCCCATAAAAAAAAACCACGAGGTTGAGCAGGTAACCCTACTGCTTGTCACGTATAACAGACTTAATTATAATACAGTGCAAAGGCGCTTACCATTCTGCCATCTACACACCCCCCCCCTCCACACACATGGCATATGGCTATGTTTATTAGACCAGTCGGTGCAGAATAGTAGAAACCAGCAGAAGATTTACGTGACAGATCGTCACATCATATTCCTTACCCGGCATTTATAACGGAGAACCTATAACGACAGAGTTGATCGGTTCCTCATTTTAGAGACCCGGCAATTTTACCGCGCCAACATACGCGATATATATGACAACTCCAAAACTTAGTCAAGACAACTAGGCATTTCTATCACGTCATGATAATATTACCCGACAGCACAATTGCCAAATAGCAGTTGAAAACTAAGTTTACTTGTAGACTTAGTGTGCATGTCTGGAGGAGTTCCAAATTATGCAATCTAATAGTAAATGCAGGAGGACTGCACTACACGCAAAACAAAAAATCTACAAGATAAACACTAAAAAAGCTTAGTACGTATATCACACAAATTCGATAACCAAGTCCGGTTATCCAAATAATTCCCACTTGTTTATATAATTTTAAACGACAAAAGTCAAATAGGTTGGGATCCTTCGAGTCTATGCAAATAAGCATTTTATAAACGGCAAATTCTTTAGCCGTCTCTCTGTTCACTATTAAACGGAAGCAGTTGCTCCGGTGATACAGCACTGCGCAGGTCCATCCGAGATCTGTTTTGTGCTCCGGTCCCCGACGACTATATAAAGGGAACACCCGCACAATTTCATTCAAGTCTGATGAGTTCAAAATGAACGAAACTAGTAACTTCTTGAGAGAAATCTGGGACGGCTACTCGCCACTCATAGATTTCTAATTTTATTATACTCACTGCGGAGTAACCTTACCAGCTAAGAATTCTTGTCACCTCAAACGAGGAAACGAGCCCAGAGTCAAACATTACACAGGGAGAAGTTAACCCTTTACAGAAATGACTCGGATAGATTTTACGCCCGGAACTTTACCGGAGTATATCTGTCGATCAGAAAGCAAGCGTTTGTTCTGCCTTCAGGCATTACACCGGAGTACAAATAAAAGTTTTCTTAAAAAACGACTCCACAACTGAACAACAAATTTATACCATTATACCGGAGTCAAAATGCTCCGGAATTTAAATAGCAAATTTAGACGATTTTGATTCCACGTGGATCACCATAATCGTATAGACCGAAAATTTATTCTGGTCCTTATACGCCATATAAAAATATGAGCACTCAAAGCGAGTGAAATTATTTTTACCTTATAAAAAGGAAATTTGATCGTTTATATAACGCTTCCCATTGTTCAATTCAGTAAGCCCTCCTAAGAGAAATGGCATCTATTATCCCACTCGGAAATAGCCCTTGCCGTAGCCTATATCCTCTGAAAAGCCCAATCAAATCATTTAGAAGGCTGATATGTAGGTTTTGTTACGATACAAATAATTGGGTTTTCAATGACTGATCTCGACTGAGACATAAATCATATGTCACGTGGCAGGATTTTCTTTGAATCTTTTTTAATCGAAATGGATTTAAGAACGTTGCAACGGACGGCCATACAATTTTATAAGATTTAGTCCCGAAGGGTCCCCTAATACTTTATATGAATAGTAGAAAGGTTAAACCCCTATTTCATTTCCATTCATTTTCGGTTAGCATGTAATATATAATAATGTCATAAGATTACAATGAGAAATACAGAAATGGTGGATAGAAAGAAGAAAAAAGAAAGAAAAGAACAAATATTTTTTATAAAGTTACAAAATAATAACAGAAGTTCTGTGTAATATTCAAATGAAATCATCATATCCTGTAAATGGTAAAATTACTGGAAATTTGTGATCCTATAATTTTGAAATCCAATAATATTCTTCCTTATGCTCATCTGAATGAACAACCTCACCAAGTCTTATAAATCATGGTCTTATATCGCACTCACAAGGTTTCATGAAGGTTTTGAAATGGATTTACTTTATGACCAAATAAATAATCCCTGCAAATCTGTAAAAACGTTCTGACATGTTGAGTATTCACAAGAAATAATTGACAGATGAAGGTGATCAAAGTTTAATTCTTTTTTTAAAAATCTAATTACATTTTTAAAATGTTTGTGTTCATTATTTTGAAGTTGTTAAAAAATTTCTGCTATAAACCGAATGATCTGACATGTGGACGACATTGGACACTTATCTTCTATCAATCTGTAAATCTTTATGTTTACCAAAGTTCAACCATTTTTTCAAAAAAAAATTCATGTTTTAAAACCCTGTGTTTAATATTTTGTAGATGAATAGACGGAAAAAAGTGGACGGCGAACACTCCCTTTAAAAATTATAAAAGCTGGACAGGCTTCGGCATCTATCTGGATACTGGATCAAAACTGATACTGTCGGGGCGATAAGAAGTAGATAAATAATTTAAAAGATCCCCGAGCAACAGCAAGACAGATACTACCTACAGTCTATCTGTCTTGCTGTTGCTCGGGGATCTTTTAAATTATTTTGTAGATGAGAAAAGAATTTCTGCTATAAACCAGATGATTGAATGCTGAAGACCTTCAACTCCTATCACACAGTAAATTTTTATATTTAATCAAAGTTCAACCGTTTTTATCTTAAATCTGATTACATTTTTAAAAATTCTGCGTTAATTATTTAGAAATTGAGAAGATAATTTTTACTATAAACCAGATGATGGCATGTGGACAACCTTCATTCAACCCTAATCTCCTATCACAGTGTAAATCTTTATGTTCAATCAAAGTTCAACCATTTTTTTCTTAAATCTGATTACATTTTTAAAAATTCTGCGTTCATTATCTTGTAGTTGTGAAGAGAATTTCTGCTATAAACCAGAAGATAGGATTCGGACAATCTGACGACCTTCGACCCCTATCTGCTATCACACAGAGAGGAACATGTAAAATATGCCTAATTGTGTTCTGGTATTTGTTTTAGACCAATGGCGCCACAGGCTGAAACTCATACAGAATAAACCACATCCTAAACAAGCAAAGCTTACCATGTATCAAAATATACATTTTTTTCTATATCGGGAAGTAGTACACCCCAGGGGTTCGTGAAACAGACAAACATACGAAAGGTGATCGGTTAATAAAATATATATTAGATTACGGGAATTTACACTTGGGATGATCAGGTTAATCTCAAGTTTTGTTTTATTTTTAAAATACTGTCTTAATAACCGTTTTAATGGTTGTACATTTCCCACTAAATAAACATCTGTCATTATGCTCAATATTATTAGGTTTTGTTTTATTTTTAAAATACTGTCTTAATAACCGTTTTAATGCTTGTACATTTCCCACTAAATAAACATCTGTCATTATGCTCAATATTATTAAGTTTTGTTTTATTTTTAAAATACTGTCTTAATTACCGTTTTAATGGTTGTACATTTCCCACTAAATAAACATCTGTCATTATGCTCAATATTATTAAGTTTTGTTTTATTTTTAAAATACTGTCTTAATAACCGTTTTAATGGTTGTACATTTCCCACTAAATAAACATCTGTCATTATGCTCAATATTATTAAGTTTTGTTTTATTTTTAAAATACTGTCTTAATAACCGTTTTAATGGTTGTACATTTCCCACTAAATAGACATCTGTCATTATGCTCAATATCATGAAGTTTTGTTTTGTTCCCAATCACGATTTTAGTAGGTGTGCGCATCCTTCTAGCAATGAAGGTTATTCTTATGTCTTATAAAATGAAATTAAATGGGGTTTAATTGATTCGAAGCTTATATTTTTAATTTTAGCACACCTTTGAATGTTTATAAAACTTTTAAATAACTTTAATGTTTCTTATCAAGTATTGTTTGACTTTATGTTCCAGTAGATGGGAGACTTGTATGTTCTATTAGCTGTACAAAGTTCCCAAGGGTTTTTCCAGAGTGATATCCCTTGTTAGTTTGTGCAGGATGGAGGACCTAGCAAGGAACAGTGTCTAGTCATTTGTATGGGACAAAAACTTGAAGTCTCATGCACACCTTTGCGTGCCTGAAAAGAACCCTTGACAGATGGAATTTAAAGGCTCAATACCACTCTTGTTGTAACTGAATAATATGTCCCAATCTTTATTCTGGTCAACAAATTGTACTTTTTTTTACAATATTCCAATTAATTGATGATACAAATTTTATCTTAACACATGTAATTTAAAAAATTGGAAAAAATTCAACTAAACCTTTTCAAATATAATTAATTTACACAACAGCCAGGTAGAACACTTAAACATCTAGTAATTAGAATAAGGCTATTATTTATTTTTCTGGAGCTGTCAAGCCAGCAAGAGTGTTATTGTCCCTTTAATGTTTTATTTTCCTTTCTTGGCAAAACTTTTTTCTTCAGTGCAGAAAAAACCCATTTAATTTCATTTTTCTACTTGAAACAACAATTTCAGACATTTGTTATGAATTTCAAAAACAAGTACATCACACGGACAGTAGCTGTTTAATGTCACAGATTAATGTTAGCTAGGAATGAATTCTTTGTAGTATCACAGATAGAGTTCAGGAAGAAAGATGATACGGTTTTATCTTGAAGTAGATAACAGAACATCTAAGCCGAAAATTTGTTTCTATTCAAGGAGAAGCAATGACCTTAAGATGACAAATCCAACATGAGATTTAATACAGTTATCTGGATATCAGAGCTGTCAATCATCCTGTCCATACAGAGAGAGAGAGAGAGAGAGAAAGAGAGAGAGAGAGGGAGAGAGAGGGAAAGAGAGAGAGAGAAATGAATGTCCACTCAACACAAACCAGCCAGTTGTCTCAATGACATGCTTTATGATACAGCACGCAGGTGCCTTACCATTCGGCCATATGTCAATGCCTTAATGACCACACCAGGGCTCTAGCCTCAAACTTTGTCAGTCGGACATCTTTTATGACAGATAAATTCTTCACAGAAAATGTCAAATTTTTCAACTTACAATTTCTCTTGGAATTATTAATATTTTAAAATACCAGATATAAAGGAATTCTACTCAGTTAATTAGTTTAAAATACCAGATTTAAAATGAATTCTACTGAGAATTTTGGAATATCATTTGTTAAAGACATATGTATGCAAATATAATACAGTATAAAGTACTTTGATATCTTGTCTCACAAACAAGGGGTCTTTAGCAGTGGGAGGAAATCAACGAGGTTAGACAGGCGACCATACTTCTTGTCACTTACAACTGGGGATTCGAAAACCATGCCAGATGACTCCATGACAGGCATTATGATACAACTTGCACATGCTAACCATTCAGCCATCCGCCCTCCCCCTCCCCCCAAATTCAATCCCCCTTAAAAAGACAGAAGAACTAAATACAATACACGTACAGATATTTAAAAAGACAAGAAAACAAGGCACCAATTATAAAAATATCAAGTAAATAGAAACTACAGTTCACAGATTTGTATTCAGAGAAAACACAAAGGTCTTGTCAATTGTCATGTCAGGATAGAAGTAGATGCAAGCCAGGTAAACTCATTAAAACCACTCACTTAACTACACAATTACACTCTTACAATACAACACACACACACTGCACACTACATCTTTGTGAGGCTTTAAGACAATAATCTGACATAACAACATACAACACCATATATAACATAAAATTTATTTACAAATATACAACAAAACATTAATAAATTCCACCTTTTCTGCACAAATATTGGACACGACTTGAGTTATATGCATTGATAACACTAGAGTACTTTTGCTACTTTGAGCTTCAAATTCTTACAATTGTTCGGATGACATCCAAGGTACACATAGTACACTGTGAGAACATTTCTTGGAATGATTTTCATATCACTGAGCCACAGGTTGCCAATAAGGTAATCAAATATTGAAACCAAAAATGATATTTTTCTCGAAATATTGTAATAATTGCCAAATGTATATTTTAACGTGAGATTCAATATGTTTGTTATTATATGATGTATATAGACTGAGTTTAATTATAAACTATTTTCAATCTGCTTGCCAACCACAATCAGACACTTGATCTTGATATGTTGGTAATACCGTATTTGATAAAGCCAATGAGAATCAAAACGAATTAACCCATGAGCCTTAAAGGCTTAAACGGAATACAGGGAGAGAAAGACTCGACACAAACAATGTCATTTCAGACTAACATATGATTCAAATTTATTTCAATAATACGCTTGCGTGTAGGGGTCTTTAGCAGTGGAAGGAAACCGAAGGAGCCGGAGAAAACCCACGAGGTTGGACAGGCGATCCTATTCTGTGTCACCCACGCCAGTTGACTCAATTACAGACCTTATGATACAGCACCTGCACATGCTAGCCATGTAGCCGCCCCCCTGCCCCCCGATACCACTTCTAACCAACAACTTTATAATACTGTGACACCGCTCTGTTTAAATTTAGGGGGGTTGGGTGGCCGAATGGTTAGCACTGCTAAAGACCCAAAGCGAATTAATGAAATAAAATTGAACCATATGTTAGTCCCGAAAAGACCTAGTTTGTGTTGAGTGGACGAAAAACCCCATTTCTCTCTCTCTGTTTAAATTTACCAGAGATGCAGTTCAGAAGCACCTGAGAATCCGGAACACCTGAGGAACTTTATTCGGTGAATACGGTAAAATCTGTTTTTAAAAAACAATCCTTACCACCCAAAATAATCATCTAACGTGTATCCTAAGTTTCATCTTTTAAACCATATGTTTCTATTCTCAGCCAATATCGAAATACTTTGATTACCTCACAAAATAAATTGTAGCTACAGAAATAATGAGTTACTAATACAAGAAAAATAAACTCCCGGTTCTCAATTACCGTCTAATTATTAACATCTTCAATAATATTCATCCATGTTGAATGTTATATGAAGAAGTACATGAATGTTTACATTCAACACCAATGAATATTATTGAAGATGACGATATATGAATGTTTGTAAACAAAAAAAGGGGTAGGCTTATATCATTTTTTTTTTTTTGTAGATTATATTTGTTAAAGAGATGTTTTCCAATTCATATGTTTGTGAATAAAAAAGAGCTAAACATGTGTTTATGAGCAAGAATGAGCTAAAAATTTATGTTTGTGAGCAAAAAATAAGCTAAACATGTATGAATGTTTGTAAACCAAATAAGGGGTAGGCCTAGGTCTATATAATATTTTTTTGGTGGATTATATAAAAGAGATATTTTTTCCAATTAATATGTTTTTGAGCAAAAATGAGCTAAACATGTGTTTTTGTGAACAAAAATGAGCTAACTATGTGTTTATGTGGGCAAAAATGAGCTAAAAATGTGAATATGTGAGCAAAAATGAGCTAAAAATGTATGTTTGTGAACAAAAATGAGCTAAACATGTATGATTGTCAGTAAAAATGAGCTTAACATGTATATTTGTCAGTAAAAAAAAGCATAAACACATTTTTAAACCATTTTTTTTTTAATAGAGATGTTTTTCAATGACAGACCCTATGATGCTGTGCGTGCGCACACACTAACCATTTGGCCATCCATCCCCCTTGGCACAAAAGAACATGTCTGAAATTAAAAAAAACATTAGAAGAAATCATGCTATGCACGGACACATGCTGTCGATAATAAATAGCATTGAATAAAAATCTAATATTCCCAACTGCGATAAACGCGGTTACGTAGTGCAGATTCACAGTTGGTTACGCAGCCAATCTAATATCAATTTACGATATTGTCATAATCATAGCTGTAATAAACATAACAGAACATGAATACTTGTTTTATAATGACAATAATAGTAACTCGGCAAATAAAAACTAACGAAGCCTGATAAATCAACCAAAGGTTATCCAATATTCGATTAACTGCTGAATTATAGTACTTTTTTTTATTTTGCCGTAAAAGGCATTCTTTTAACATTCTGCTTCATGTGATTTCCAATCAGAAGTCACTCACGTTTTTCTTAGTCGAAGCCGATTTTTCCTTTTGTACTGGCGAGGATTCAGCGTTTCGGATCGATGGGTTGTCACTTACTCGTAAAAGTCTGCAACACTTCACCTGGTTCCACCTTCCACTAATTAAACCTGTCTAAAACACACGGAAATTGAGTCACAGAAAAAACAAGATAGTTGAGTTTGATTGGCAAAAAAAAATGGCCGTCAATCTCACACTTCAATTAACAAAGGACTAAGGAGACTGTTTTTGTGTTTTTGAAATATCTTTGTAAATCATGACAGGTTTTTAGAACAATGTGATTTTTTTTGATTTTTTTTGTTCTTGCAATTTCTGTTTATAGCGAAGGAAAGGAAATTATAGGAGATACAAATTGAATTATAGCTTAGTTCATCACATACATTATAGGTACCATCAAGTTCACAAATAACCTGAGTTGACCGTCAACACAATAATGCACCATCACATCAACAGCAAGAGAGAGAGAGAGAGAGAGAGAGAGAGAGAAATGGGGTTTAACTCCACTCGACACAAACTAGGTCATTTCAGGACTAACATATGGTTCTTTTTTTTTTCATTAATTCCCTTGTGCGTAGGGGGTGGATCGAGCAACGAAGTGTGATTCATCTGAGGGTCAAATTCCACGGCCTAAAACATTCACAGATCATGCTGGTTAGTTTTCAATCACATATTTGTGGGGGTGACTCGCAGCCACGAAACATGATGGGCAAGCATCTTTGATTTTATTTATACTGATGACCATTCACAATTTATTTAAAGTGGTTGATCAAACTCCGAAAGATACTAGGTGCTTGAATAAAAAAGTTTAAACTCAATTTCTTTGCAGATGTAATATTTTATTCTCGAGGTTAATAGTAATGAATTTCGTGATTTACGGTCAATTACATGTCATGTCTATAACTCTATTTCTATATTTTAATCTATTGTGCTCCAAACCCCTCAGGTTTATTTCTTAAAATGAAATGGTTTTCATGGGTTTAAGTCTGTTATTAACTTCTGTAAGCCCGAGGCTACTGGCTACTCGACCTCTGTAACAGGTGATTGCAAGAAGTTTAAATGAATTCCTTTTCAACTTGCCCACAAGTTTTATTTACAATTCAAGTTGTTTTCTGCACGTTTTATGTTTTCAACAATTACTGATTCTTCTTTCGAAATTCTTGCACTTTTCACATTATCGTGTTTTATGGACACAGGTGGAGCATTATTTAAAGAAGCTAAATCACTAACATTTGGGACCTAGAAATTGACACAAGTGGGTTGCAACGCATATAATACTGTAATATGAATGTTTATAAACTGATTTACATTCAATGGTTTCTGTTTTTACTCTAATTTCTAATCAGTGACGTTCCGCGAAATAAGCCAGCAATCAAATGCAAATTTCTAGTGTCTGTTTATTCCAGTCTACATACACGGTTTGGTTTAATTTGGTGCAATTTGTTCCTCGAGTCTCTTACTAGAACTCGGGCTGAAACACATTAGTGTACCAATAGTAAAATGTTTATTTTATCTTAAATATTGGATACCAGAAGCCCATCTTTTCCCGAGAAGATCACAGCATCAATGTTGATTTAAATTGACAAATAATTTGTGTTTTCAATGTTGAAGATTTTGGATGACATTGAGTTAGCGACTTAGCTCATTTAAATTTGAAGTGTCCAAACGTTTAAAATTTCATTCCCCTATATGGATGAAGATTCAATAATTGAAATAACCAATCTCAAATCTAAAATAGAAGTAAAACAGCTTTTGGTGTTAGTAAAATATCTTTATTTCTCTTGGCAATATCAGAGGGTGGGTGGCCAAGATTAAAAAAATAATATCTTTAGATAAGATATGTGGATACAAGATTTCATTAGTTGAAATAAGACATTAGAAAAAATCCGCCATTACCAATCTCAATTCTTAAATAAAACTGAAGCATCTTTGTTAAATCGGATTTTGGTATAATGTAAAAAAATCCTCATATCTCCTGGCGAGAGAGACAGAGAAATGGGGTTTAACTTTAACCTCCACTCGACACAAACTTGGTCATTCAGGGAATAATATGGTTTAATTTTATTTCAATAAACCGGAAGACCAGGAGAAAACACACGATGTTTGACAGGCGACCCTACTCCTTGTCACGTACCATTGGGGATTCGAAACCAAGCCAGTTGACTCAATGACAGGCGACCCTACTCCTTGTCACGTACCAATGGGGATTCGAAACCACGCCAGTTGACTCAATGACAGGCTTTACGATACCGCACGCACATTCGGCCATCCAACCACTTCAATATCTCTTGACAATATATATCTCTGTCAGTGGGTGTTGAACAGTTTTGAATTTTGATATGTTCCTTCATTACGATCAAATTATACAATCTCGACAACCATGAATAAGAGCCAACCAGATCTGTAGTGTATTGGGAATTCACAAAAGACGTTTGACGGATCGACGATGGACACAGGTGACAACAACAGGCATCCTCGTTAAATGCAGGCACATGAAAAGCCACAAACTTTACACAAATATAAAGTTTAGATTTTGAGTATATAATAGTAGCTATAGGGGGACTGCACCACACATAATTTACACAGAAACAAATATGAACAAGACCTCATATTCAGAAATCACAAACAAATGATGGTAGAAACCCCTGACTATAGTCTTTTAAAATCAATTAATTTGTTGTCGACAAGAATAGTAATGGAAGAGCTAACAGACCAAGAAACTCATTTATATTCTAATTATAACCTACAGAGATCAGACTAATTAAATACACCAGGTCAATAACTTGTTTCTCGTCTTGTTGCCATATTTATCTTGGGGCCTTTTTCCGGGAAAACTTACAGACCCACATCACGGTCTTTCTGGCCACGGATCATGATCAATCACCTACAGGTTTCTCCTTCGGCTATAATTTGCACATAAAATGATCATATGAAAGTGGCATTTACTTGTACATAAGTTAAATACATGGCATCAAATTGTTTCTTTATGTCCCTGTGTCACCATAGATTTTCCTTTTAATTTTCCAGGGGGGGGAGGGGGCCTCAGATTTCCAACCTATCCGTACGAATTGAAAATTGTCTTTGTCAGGCCCTTCGTCCTGCACCATTGACAAGCGGAAACAATGCCGGAACATTGCGGTGGACTTTCTCGGCCAAAACCTCCAGACTAGCGAGCCAATGTCTTACGCACTGAGCCACTGTTTCTCCATATATTTAATAACTATATCACTTGATTCAATAACATATCTTAAGATTTAAAGTGAACAAATGAGATAACTCCCCACACCCCTCCCTCGTCAAAACTAAAAGAAATAACCAGTACCAAATTAGATCACTCTCCCACCCCATCCTCCATCAAAACTAAAAGGAATAAATTCAATCACTGTTCCTACCCTTCCCTCATCAAATTAGACCACTCCCTTCCCCACCCCTCTCTCCATCAATACTCATGGAAATAAATTAGATCACTCCCCCACCCCTCTCTCCATCAATACTCATAGAAATAAATTAGATCCCCACCCCACCCCTCTCTCCATCAAAACTAATAGAAATAACTAGTGCCAATGTGAGAAAATTATATGGTGATCATGAATCTGGTCACATATATTTTAATAACTAGGTTATCGTTAATACTTTAAGATTTCTCCTTGAACCAATTAAGTCACCAATCTGTTTTACGTCCATCATATTCCATTGCAAAAGTTCATAATATTAGGAAGAGTCTGGATGATCAAATCAAGATGGCTGTCAAGATACGAGAATTATATCTCATCATAATGAATAGCGGAATTCATCAAGAGTATGGCAGCCGATGTTTGAGAAATTGGGTTGATGACAACTTCTTTTATTTTTAAGATTATTGAATTGACTTGCGTTTCCATCACTAAATCTATGAATTTTAAAAATATATGAAAACTTTTCACTCAGCTTTTGTCTATTGTGCGCCCCCCCCTACCCCATCTTCAGATTCATCACTAAATGAATAAAATAAATTTAGTTAATTTAATTACAAAAATCAAAACTGTGAACCCAGCCTCTGTTCGTGGTGTGCACCCCTCCCCCCACAACCCACCAACTCCAACGTCTCCCACTTCCACTCCCCATCTGTTTCATCACTAAATAAATGAATTAAATTTAGCTAAATTAATTACATTCATGAAAACTGTACACCAAGCCTCTGTTTGATTGTGCACACCCCCATCTCTCTCCCACCCCCACTTCTGTCTCACCCATAAATGAATGAATTAAAATTAAGTTAAATTTATAACATAAATGAAAACTGTTAACCCAGCCTCTGTCCAATGTGCGCCCCCATTCCCCACACCCCCGCCTTTTGTTTCATCACTAAATGAATGAATTAAATTTAATAAAATTAATTACATTAACGAAAACTGTTAATATGGCCTCTGTTCATTGTGTGCTCTCCCCCTCCCCTGCACCCAACGCCTCCAACGTCTCATATTTCCACCCCCAGCCTCTGTTCATTGTCGTGTGCACCCACCCTACCACAACCCAATCACATCACACACAATAATCCACTCCTTTTCATCCTCACAATCAACAAAATTTGTAGAATTCATCCAAGATCTTCTATTTTTAAACCACTGGAACCTGAGTCAATCTATTCAATCAATCAAAGTATAACTTATCACAACTCTCATAATGGCCACTCCTCTCATCTACGGAAGACATTAATACAAAAACAATCTGATAAAAAGTGAAATAATTGGGTGGAAAGGTCATAAAACATAATACAATACCTGTCTTATCATTCGACCATCTCACACAGATCTCGTATTTTACTTGCCGGAGAAGATATATAATTATCTGCCTTGGAGTGTGAAAGGAAAGCAAATTAATCAGACGTTTCTTCGAGGTTTATTATTAATTAATTAATTATCTAACCAACGAAGTGTCATCCAACTGTGTATATAATATATATATATATACCATGTTCGTGCTCGTGGCTTACAGTCATGTGCACGCAGGCCTGGATCTAGGATTTTTTCGAGGGGGGCCCATCGGTGTAACAAATGGTAATCATTAGAGTGCCGCATCCATTAGTGGTTTGGTGTAATCCCCAGAGCCTTGACGCATTGCCTGGGCATAGACAATGCGAAAATCATGTTTATATCATCAATTAAAAAGCAGATACACCAGTCTCGCTGGGGCTGAGGCCCCTGGCCCTCCCCTGGATCCGCGCCTGGCACAACATAAAATCTCCGAGTCTGTCACTAGAGCATCAGCCCATCAGAGATAATTCATAAATTTCTAATGTTCTTAATAACAGCAAGGTGTTATTGATAACGCAGTGGTTCAATAAATATTTCATTCTTCAGTGGTTGAATAACAGGTTAGGTCTTCTACGGTGGTTGCGTGGAAGTGGCACTTGTCAGATAATGAATTTCTTTTTTCTTGTTCTTGTTATCACCTCAATATCTCATTTCACATGAAATGGGAGAGAGAGAGAAATGGGAGAGAGAGAGAGAGAAATGGGGTTTAACTCCCGTTCGACACAAACTAGGTCATTTCGGGACTAACATATAGTTTAATTTCATTTCAATAATACGCTTGCGCGCAGCGAATTATTGAAATAAAACTTTAAAAGCATATGTTAGTCCCGAAATGACTTAGTTTATGTCGAGTAGACGTGAAACCCAATTTCTCTCTCTCTTTACGCATTAGAAAAATAAATGTGTTTCAAATATATGTAGGCAATAAATAATTCCTATTTAGTGTATATATGATTGTAAAACGAGTAAAAATCACCATTCTGTCCGAACTAGTAGTGTCTTATATAAACAATGCATGTGCCATTAAGCCAATGGCTGACACCACAAGATGTGATGTCACATGATAAAGCAGTCATCTTTTACCGAACTATTTGTCTTTGCAATTCCTCAGTGAAACAGATTACTGTTAGGATAGAGAAGGACATTACCCCATTTGATTTTATTTGCTCGAATTCCAGTAGAACAACTCTCAACTATTACAATGCGTGTCATTCTACTAATGAACCAATATTTAAAAATAAAACAAATTAGAAATTTAATTTACCAAGTACACAATCAATGTTTTTAATGATGTTGGCATGTTTGTCTTGTTGTTGAAATATGTTCATCATTGTAAAATATTTACCTAATGTCATACAGCACGAGAAAAACTCATCATGTCGTGTTAATAAATGATATACAGGTAGGCCTACAAGATTTTAAAACACAGTTTACATTAACACAAGTTTACACAACACTAGAAAATATGTTAAAATGTTATAAAAGATAGCCCACTCATGATTTCAAAAAATAGTTTCAAGAAAACTGTGGGAAATTCTTCACAAACAGCTTGACCTAACCCAAGGTTCTCAAGGTTACTGGACACAGCACCATACCGACTGCCCAATTTCTCTTTTACACTACATGCAATGGAGCCTTTACACTACATGCAATGGAGAGAGAGAGAGACAGAGAGAGAGAAAGAGAGGGCGGAGGGAGAGAGAGACTAACATGATTCAATTTTATTTCATTCGATCGCTTGTGTGTGGGGTCTTTAACAGTGTGCGGAAACTGGAGAACCAGGAGAAAAGAAAACTTGCAATGTTGGACAGATGCCCCCATCCTTGTCCAAAACAACCAGGGAATTAAAAAAACATAACTATTTGACTCAATGACAGACCTTACGATACAGCGCACATGCTATAACCATTCGACCATCCAATCCCCCGACATGCAATGAAACATTATCAAGAATACAAATCTTAATTAATGACATATTTAATATTAACAGAAATAAAATTTTATGTTCGGGTTGCATGACCATTTCGCTTATGTTTTGTGTTTGAAAAAACATTTTGTGATTATTATGCTTTACACGTAGCAGTTTACGAGACGAGAAACCGTGACAAGAACGAACACCAGACTCATGATAACATTAAATATTTTCTCTTTTATTTTCAATGCTAGACTTGACGCTACATGCAAAGCCTTTCAGTGTTATGGATATTAATTACACCATAATATTTGCATTAGAAATATTTCAACTTAATGCTTTTTCAGGTTCTTTAATGATCTTACACCCATGCAGATGCAGACCTATAAATGCAAACTTTTGTTGTAATTTAGACTTTTGTAAGTCTTTAAGAGGATCAAGCTTGACTTGAGTAATCCTAGAAACTATTTTAATGGAGATTTGTGATTTTCTGTACTTAGGAAATATTAAAATGAGTTTGAGAAATTTCTGCTTTTAGCAAGGGTAATACATCAGGATTAATTTGACATTCAATAGTTTGGAGATTCAATCAGTGATGGGTTTATAAGAGAGAGAGAGAGAGAGAGAGAGAGAGAGAGAGAGAGAGAGAGAGAGAGTGAAGGATTTATGAGAGAGATAGATAGAGGGAGAGAAATAAAGATAGGTTACCAGGCAACGAAACATACGCCCACAGCAGCTAAATCGTCCGGGCAGTCAACAAGAGTTGTCGCATATTTTACTTTTTTCAGTAATGAAACATTTATAATACACTACAATCATATAACAAGTAACAACTCATTATCAGAAAATCATTCAAATTTGTTTGGCTTTGTTGATAAAGTTCTCCTCCATGCTAACGTTTAGTATACGAAACACTTAATATTCTGAAAATCCATAGGCTTCTTCGTCTCATGACCTTCAATACTGTGTATAAATTTCAAATCAATCGGATATTAACTTTAGCTCCTAGAGCATCCACAAGATTTTTTGAAGTGATCAAGGGCCATAACTCTGGCAGTAATTATCGGATATCGCTGATAATCCCTAGGCTTCTTCGTCTCATGACCGTAAACACTGTGTATAAATTTAAATTCAATCGGATATTACCTTTAGCCTCTAGAGCTTTCACAAGATTTTTCAAAGTGATCAAGGGCCATAACTCTGGCAGTAATTATCGGATATCGCTGAAAATCCCTAGGCTTCTTTGCCTCATGGCCTTAAACACAGTGCATAAATTTTAATTCAATCAGATATTATTAACTTTAGCCTCTAGAGCGCTCACAAGATTTTCAAAGTGATCAAGGGCCATAACTCTAGATGCAATTATCGGATATCACTGAAAATCAATAGGGGACTTCCTCTGATGACCTTAAACACTGTGTATAAATGTAAAGTCAATCGGATATTAACTTTAGCCTCTAGTGCGTTCACAAGATTTTTTGAAGTGATCAAGGGCCATAACTCTGACAGCAATTATCGGAAATCACTGAAAATCAATAGGGGTCTTCCTCTCATGACCTTAAACACTGTGTATAAATTTAAAGTCAATCGGATATTAATTTGAGCCCCTAGAGCGTTCACAAGAAATTGTGGACGATGGACGGACGGACGGACGGACCAACAGACGGACGGACCAACAGACGGACGGACGGACGGGGGTGACGGCAATATACGACCACATTTCTATGTGGGCGTATAAAAATGAAATAAAATTAAACCATATGTTAATCCCGAAATGACCTAGTTTGTGTCAAGTGGGCGTTAAACCCCATTTCTCTCTCTCATTTCTTTAAAACAGACCTTGGCTGTGAATCTTGCTGTCCTCCAAACCCCTTTCAGCCCCGAAGAGCATCCCTGCATACATCATGCGATTCATGGAAAATATCTAGAAAAAAGTAACCCCTTGCCCCCCTCCCCTCTCATCTACAGCTCCACCTGTCCAGCCTCTTGGGTTTTCTCTGGGTCCTCTGGTTTCCTCCCACTGCGCAAGCGAATTATTGAAATAAAAATTAAACCATATTATGTTAGTCCCAAAATGACCTAGTTTGTGTCGAGTGGTTGTTAAACCCCATTTCTCTCTCTCTCTGTCTCTCCCAAAATGACCTAGTTTGTGTCGAGTGGAAGTTAAACCCCATTTCTCTCTCTCTCTCTCTCTCTCTCTCTCATTTACACCAACCAGAACTGAGAATTCCAGTAATAAACGAGCAAGATAATCTGTGAACTTTATTAATATGTCTGATCATATCACCACTCACGAAATAAAAGCGTACTGATTGTCTATATTTTACAAGTCAGACATCTTGTCTAGGAAATGGTGCAACCTGGGAGTATCCTTCAACAACACTAAACTATGTAAACAATAAGTATCTTTCATACGGCTCACCTTTTTAAACCAATGAGAACTATATCTTCCAGTCACATTAATTAGACCCTTGAGGGGTAAAAATTGGAACGGAGCGATATATGTATCGCCTTTTTTAGTACCCACATTGTCTGATAACGACTCCTCTCTGAGCAACGATGTTCTCATCAAATAGATGTAAAATCATAGTCAAAGCGTGGGAATTACTTACAGAATTTGGAGAAAATGGTGTTTTTATGATGCATTAATTTTACACCTATTTAAAACAGATTTTGTCCCTGTTTTAATAGGCTTGTAATGATGAACGAGTCTTCATTAAACTCAAGTGTAGATTTAATTGAACAATTTAAATTTGTTATTTCTGTAATGAAGTAGTTTTATTAAATTCAGTTGTAGATTTAATTCAACAATTTAAAATTGTCATTTCTTGTAATGAAGCAGTTTCATTAAATTCAGTTGTAGATTTAATTCAACAATTTCAAATTGTCATTTCTAATTTCCTGGTAACATCTCATATTTAAAACTGTAGAAAAAAACCTAACTGGATTCAAAATGAACAAAGTTTTGTGTTGGCTGATGAGACATATAAATCAACGTTCAATTCTGTAATCTAAGAATCATAATTTGGATAAGGTTGGATTCCAACAAAGGTCGATGTTTTGCATCAAGGTATCTTGTATATGTTTTTGCACAGATATCCTTCAGGGTCTATTTTTGTGCTTGGGTAAGGATCATCTTGGTAATTCCAGACAGTTTCTTCAGTCAGTAAAAGAAAGAGAGAAAAGGAGAGAGAGAAATAGGGTTTAACAGCCACTCAACACAAACTAGGTCATTTCAGGACTAACATATTGTTTAATTTTATTTCAATAATTCGCTTGCACGTAGGGGTCTTTTGCCGTGGGAGGCAACCTGTGGACCCAGGAAAACCCACGTACAACCAGATATTCAAAACCACGCCAGTTGACATTGAAATGGGGTTTAACATCCTACTATTATGCACCTAACCTGGGCTAATGGAAGATGAGCATACGCCATACAGTGTGCTATGAGGGAAATTTTGCCCGGGCAGCGGCGCTATGGCCTACTCTTATATCAAATTCCAACTGCCAAGGGATCTTTTACGTGCACTCCAATGTGTACACAGGACCTCGTTTTTTTGTCTAATCCGAACGACTAGCCAGCTGTCCTTGTTAGACCCTCCTGCATCACTGACAAGAGGAAATCACGCCTGAAAATCGAGATGAACTTTCGCCAGTTGACAGGCTTTATTATACAGCACGCACGTGCTAACCATTCTGCCATCCAACACCCCTGCAAAAGAAAGCCTTGGGGGCTTACCTTTATGGAATGTAAAGTTGGTGATAGAAAAACCAGCAACGGTATCATGTTGCAATTTTGCTTGTTCTTTTGTATCAGAATTAATAGCATAACTGATGTTTTCTTTTATATGTAATTATTTAAATTGGTTCAATTAAGGTGTCAGAGAAACTTTGATTTAAGTCTTTTCCATTAAGTAAAACATAGAAGACCTTTAAATTCATAATGGGAGCCACGGTGGATCAGTGTGTATGGTCCTGGCTCAATACTGCCCTGATTGCACCCTGCATGGCATATGCTCATCTTCTATAGTCCGGTTATTGCAAAAAAATAGGATGTTTCAAAAAATATAAATAAATGAAATGAAATGTGGTTTAACATTCTACTGTTCTACTCCGAACTGGACTAATGAACACGTGCTATAAGGGAAAATTTATCAAACTCCAACTGTCAAGGGATCTTTTACATGCACGCCAATGTGTACACAAGACCAAGTTTTTTGTCCTATTCGAATGCTGGGATCGAACACCCGACCTCCCGGTTAGAGAGCCGGCGCCCTACCCACTTAGACACCATTACCGCTTAAAAAAACAAACAAATGAAATGAAATGGGGTTTATATTAACGTCCTACTGTTCCACTCCAACTAGGTAAATGAAGACAGGAAAAAATAAACAACATAATTATGCAACAAGAATTAGTACAAAGGAAGAGGTTATAAAAATTGCACCAAATAACAGTACAACAGTTGTTTCTTGTATTTATTAGATATGAAATCAAAGCATGTGCTGAAAGTTCTAAATGTTGCCAGAAGAAATTATATCAGTTTAGTGGAGGAACTTTGATGGCGGTAATAATATTTGGAATATCTGCAGCTCATCAACAATAGAATGTGGATCTGTGTATTTCTTCAAGCACCTGTCTCAGATCAACACGTCTGCAAGCTTCACACTTCTGCTATACTTTCATATTGCCATAATGGTAAAAAGAGATTGAATCATACAAGACAGACGCTCAGAGGTGGCGTTAAAACCGATATAAGAACAAAGGAAATATTTCATCCATTTGAAAGTCAATTACAGATGCATTCACCTTAATCTCTTAGCCCACCCTTTTGATACTTGAATCCCCAAAACTAAGCCTCGCTCGCATTTCTTTCCCCTTCAGCTACACCTTGTTAAAGCCGAAAGCCAGGTGTTCAATCCACAAAGAATCGTCTCAATTTTCCAATAACACGTAGGAATCAATAAACACAGGTATTGCTAACATTTCATAATACCTTTGTAAAACGGCAAACTTGTGTTTCTCCGCTTGTTCCGTTAGTGGTAATTGTATAATTAGGAATTATGGGAATGATGATGATATATTTATTAACCTATTTCAAGTGGTAAGTTCGTTCGTATTAAAACCAGGTGTCACTTGATGAGAATGATTAAATCAATTTGATCTGAGGTAGGTCGGACATGTTGTCTGTGTTACGGTAGACCAGATGAGCGATCTCCTACTATAAGGAGGAATTGCTGGACTCAACAAAATGTGACCGTAATAACATAGTTGTCAGGTCGAAAAGAGAATAAGAAATAATTTCTTGAGTCTTTGTTTAATCAATCGCAAACAGGAAAGTTTTATATTACTTCATTTGTTGCTTCCATAGCAAACATTTGCCTGGTATTCCCAATAAAGAGAGAGAGAGAGAGAGAGAGAGAGAGAGAGAGATGGGGTCAACTGTACTCCACACACTCTGTATTAAGTTCTCTTTCCATAACACAATAATCACACATTTTAACTTTTTCTTTTTCATACCTGAGAGAGAGGGGGAAGAGAGAGAGAGAGAGAGAGAGAGAGAAGCGTAAGGGGGTTTAGGTCACCCAACCATTAACACCCCCCCCCCAGATCTCGGTAAGATGGACTATAATCTGACATGATCTTTAAGTCATGGTATAAAATAAAATGGGGAGAGAGAGGGAGAGGGGGTTTAATGTAGCGGTCTTTAGTAGTGGGAGGAAACTGGGCGACCTGGAGAAAACCCACAAGGTTAAACAGGCAACCCTACTCCTTGTCACATACAACCATGGAATGACAGACCTTAGGATACAGCGCACATGCTTACCATTTGGACATAACCCCTGGATGAAACTTAAGTTGTGTAAGCTCGTGTTAAAGGAGCTAAATCGCTAATATTTGGGACCTAGAAATTGACACAATGGGTCACAACGCATATAATAATGTAATATGAATGTATATAAACTGATTAACATTCAATCATTTCCGTTTTTAATCTAATTTCGCACTAATTTTGGCGAAATACGCATAATGTCTCAATGGAAAGTAAATCTAAAGCGTCAGGTTATTCCAGTCTACAGGTTCTATGTCTCCAGATAAAAATATGCGTCACCGTCTAGCCCCGTTCTTCAAGTCCCTCGTTAAAAATGGGCCTGAAAGGCATTATGGTACACGATTCGTGTACCAAAGGTAATATTTTTATTTTGTCTTAAATATTGGATATGAGAAACCCATCTTTTCCCGGTAAGATAGTTATTTTGAAATGACAAATAATTCTTGTTTTCATTGTCGAAGATTTTGGATGATATTGAGTTACAGACTTTAAACTGTGTTTTAAAATCATGTGTTGGCCTACCTGTATATCATTTATTAACACGACATGATGAGTTTTTCTCGTGCTGTATGACATTAGGTAAATATTTTACAATGATGAACATATTTTCAACAACAAGACAAACATGCCAACATCATTTAAAACATTGATTGTGTACTTGGTAAATTAAATTTCTTAATTTGTTTTATTTTTAAATATTGGTTCATTAGTAGAATGACACGCATTGTAATAGTTGAGTGTTGTACTACTGGAATCTGATCAAATAAAATCAAATGGGGTAATGTCCTTCTCTATCCTAACAGGGCTATTTAAGACTGGTATCAAATCTGATATATGCAGTGTTCTATGAGTGACATTTTGCCAGGGTAGTGGCCATACAGCCTAATTTATTTCCACTGTCACTACTGTCAAGGGTTCTTTTACATGCATGCCAACATATACAAGGCACCTCAGACGTTTTATCCATACACACTGTTCCATGTCAAGTTCTCTGCCTTGCACTGCTGACAAGTGGAAACCATGCTTGGATCCAAGCCCAGATGTCCGTATGAGAGGGTCAGCGCCTAATGACTGAGCCACTGAGGCTCCCTTTCAATTTGAAAGGGAGCCTCAGTGGCAATGTCTGACGTCCGAATTATACATTTTAAAGAACACTACACAGAACGAACATTTGCTGAATTATAAGATTAAAGACGATTATAATGTGGTGCAATGGTGAAAATATACCTTGACTTGAAATGAGAGAGAGAGAGAGAGAGAGAGAGAGAGGGAGAGAGAGAGAGAGAGAGAGATGGAATTTAACGTCCACTCAACACAACTAGGTTATTTTGGGACTAACATATGTTGTTTTTTTTAAATTCAGTGGGTGAAAACCGGAGGAAACCCAAGAGGTTGAGAAGGGGCCCCTATCTCCATGTGCCACATATGCTCACACCATGGCTCGAAATCACAGCCGCAAGCCAGAGGTGGCCGGCCAGCTAGAGGTCGAAGCTCGGCACTCTAGACCACTAGGCCATCCCACCCCCGGACTTGAAATGAGATTTTTGGTTTAATTTCAACAGAGCTAGGACCTAGTGTAGGGCTCTTGTTTTAGATATATTTGCTGGTCTTGACTGACAGGCTGTGGAATTGACTGATTGGAGACCTTTCCTGTCGGTCACTTTACATATCATCAAATTAAAATTTCAAAAAATATAAACACAAGCTAACAGTTTTTGTATTGCATAACCCCTAATTCGATCTCCCACTATAACTGGTCAGATCTTCATGGATCTAATGAAAGTATGAAAAAAAAAACGAAATATAGATCTGTAGTTTAATCAAATTGACAAATTAGTCAAAAACTTACCAAATTGTACAGTGAAAGTCCTAGTTTGAATCCATCCAGAGGGTAGACTAAAAAGATATTATCAAATATGACAAGCTAAAACAAAATAGCACAATATTTTCAACATATCTGTTATTGGGTTGGGCTTTCAGTCATCCATGTGATGGATCATGGAGAGAAATGTTTGAAATTGTTTGCCTATCAAATGTTGTCCATAATTATACTAATCAATCAAAATCTGTTGTTATCTTTGCCTGGTGTCTGCTTAGAATAACTAGCACCATCTTTACTGGTATCTTTGCACGAAATTTGATCTACGGGTATCCAAATGGTCATGGTAACTTTCTGTAGTATAGTTCTATGGTATATACTGCCCCTGACTTTCCAACTACCTGAAGCCCAAAGGCCAACAAAAAACATGATCATGCTATGCACATACCAGAACTGTTAGTACATAATTCCATTTCTTTTATACATTCAACATTTTCAAGCACCCACCCTACGTCTTCTTTGGTTTGGGACTAAATATATGGTTTAATTTTATTTAAATACTTTTCTTGTGCGTATTGGTCTTTAGCGGTAGGAGAAAACTGGAGGATCCTGAGAAAAACATGAGAGGTTGGACAGGCGACCCTTCTCGAAACCAAGCAAGTTGACTCAATGACAGACCTTATGATAATTAAACCCTGTTTGCTCTCATTTCAAGCCCAACCTACCCTTTTCCTTTTCCCTTTTGGATTTAAACCATATATATATCACCAACTAGTTTCGGGGCTATTCTGTGTTAGAATAGGCTCCCAGGTGACACATAGGGATTATTTGTAGATGAGCTTGGATGGGGGTTATTGCTCATAACTGTAGAAGTATCTGGTGAAGACGGCCGCTGTTCATTAAAAGTCCAATTCCAAATTCATTCCAATATTTCTTTATATACAGTTTTTAAAATACATTATTTACAAATCATATTAACTGGGTACTAAACGTCCTAACTCCTAATCCTATCTCCTATCTCCAATATATTCATGTATCTTCTTCTTCTTCTTTTGGTGTTTAACGTCTGCTTCCACTTAAGTGATATCACAGACAAGACATAGAAGAGCCGAAGCTACTTCCTGATTTTTAGAATATGATTTTGCAATCTTTCCATTTTGGCCTTAGGCCATGGATTAGGTTTTAGTGGGAAGTTCTTCCCTTTATTTAATAAAAACACATCGTTGGTAGATGATCTCTTCTTTTGGATTGGTAGATGTCTTCTTTGTGGGATTTGTGTTTTTAGGTGCCAGACCTGTCTTCTCGTGGTCTCCCCTTACTCCACTATCCCACTGGTATTTGTTTTGGCAGAATAGTGTTTAGATGCCGAGCCCATCTGATCATGACTCCCTCTTACTCCACTGTCCCGCCAGTTTAGTAGATGTTAGTAGTAAATTAAACTAATATAAAATTAAATAAATAAAGAGAGTATAATTAAGTTGTAGTCAAAAAAAATTAAAGGTAATAAAATAAAGTAAATTAAAGTAAAAGTAAAGTAAAGATAAAGTAAAGATAAAGTAAAGATAAAGTAAAATGAATTAATTAAAATTTATTAGTTAATTAATTTAAAGGTAATAGATAAAAATAAAATAAAATAAAATGAAATAAAATAAATTAAAGTAAAAGTAAAGTAAAGATAAAGTAAAATGAATTAATTAAAATAAAGTTGTAGAGTGGTTGGGCTTCCTTCGAGAGGATATTCATGTATCTCTGACGTCTGTATTTAAAGAAACTAATTTTCATACAGACCAGAGAACAATCATTTCAACCAATCAGATAAAAGATAAATTTAGGGATTAAAAATATATTTTAACGAATCAAAATAAAAGAAGTTAAATACAAATGTAATTTCATTGGTTGAAGTTTATAATATAATTAATAGAATGTTAAAAAGCCTTAAGTCATAAACAAAAGTAATTGAAAAGCTTTAAGGCCAAACAAAGGTAAAACCTTTGACTTGTTTGACACTGATATATGACTATTGTTATTTCTATAACTTTGCTTGAGGATTCTCTTAATAAGCCTATTGATTCAAAAACAGTAAAACCAATCATGCATTTAGACAATTACTTTATACTTTAAATAAGTTAAAATCAAAATATTAACATTAGAAATAAAGATCCATAATCTTATTTTAGCTATATTGTCTGTATTCATGAATAAAAAGTTGGGAAATAAATTCTGTATTCTTAAAATAAAATTTGAAAAAGAACTAAAAATTAGTATCACTATTCGGTGATATATACACCACTAAATGAAAGAAACACATGAATCCTTATCAATTGAAGGCAGTCAGGTTTTTTTAGTGTTTGACATGGTGAGTAATGGTCAGATTAGTATAAATAGCTGTAGAACACGATATAAGTAACATATATAGAAACTAGAACCAATTGTAGACACATTCTGATAACATTGCAAACAGAAACAGTTTATTGGTCAGCCATTTTTTATAAGAGAGAGAGAGAGAGAGAGAGAGAGAGAGAGAGAGAAATGGGGTTTAATGTCCACTCGATACAAACTAGGTCATGTTGGGACTAACATATGTTGTTTTTTTTTATTTAGATAATTCGCTTGCGCATATGGGTCTTTAGCAGTGGGAGGAAACGGGAGGACCCAGAGGAAACCCACACTAGGTTGGACAGGCGATCCTACTCCTTGTCACGTACAACCATGGATTAGAAACCAAGCCAGTTGACTAAATGACAGGTTTAATGATACAGCGTGCACATATTATAACTTTCACATTTTTCTCCTCACAATTCCAAATTTCACAAGTTGGTCAATATTGTAAATACTTTTTCCTTTTTTTTCAACAAATCTTTTAGAAATGGGCTGAATTTTTTTTAGTATTCCAAATAAGTCCAAATTTAAGGGCTTATAGAAACTATGAATTAAACTATATATATTGATTTTTTTATACAATTCAGTTCTTTATAAGGGTCATGCAAATTGAATGTAATACATGACACAATTTGACAGTCCTGCTAAAACATGACCCAACTGACAGCCTGCTAAAACATGACCCAACTGACAGCCCTACTAAAACATGACCAAAATGACAACTATGTAAAAACAAGTGTCAGCCTCTGTATCCATTCTCTTGTTTCAGAACATGTATTAATAGCATGGAAGGGAACTGAAATTTAGAATGTTAGCCGGAATTAAGTGGGGGAAAGATGGTTCTCGGTAGAATTTTGGACTTGCTAATCGTACATGTGGATATGCGAGCACTTATTCTAAAATAACCTGTGATAATGTGTCCACTGTGTTTGTTGTGAGTTTTTAGTTGTGTACCGGGACCGCATATAACGGGGGTGCAGGAGGTACATTGCACCCCCAGAAAAATAAGGCACCCCGAGAAATTGCGCCCCTCCCACCTTTGCAAAAAAATAATGTGACAATCTTTCAACTATAAAATAATACAATTGACTATGATAACACAGTAATGCTATTAAGGCACTAATCAGTCATTCCTTTTTAAGGGCGCCTGTTAGTTACTCAGTTATCTGCTGCACCCCCAATTTAAAAATCCTACATACAGCCCTGGTTGTGTATATTGTATAACAGAAGAAAGTGACATTTTTGTAGAGATAAAGAAGTTCAAGCAAAGGTCAGGGTCACCATGTTGGAAAATCATCATCATTACACGGATCATCTTCGACTTGTACAAAATAATCTGTCAAAACAAAAAATAAAATCTGATCCAACAAGAAAATATTAGCCAATAATAAATCAGATAGAATCAAAGAAAGAAAGAACATGAACTAGCCAATAAAAAAAATAGATATGGTCAAACAATAAAATTATTAGCCAATAATAAATCAGATAGAATCAAAGAAAGAAAGAACTAGCCAATAAAAAAACCAGATATGGTCAAACAATAAAATTATTAGCCAATAATAAATCAGATAGAATCAAAGAAAGAAAGAACTAGCCAATAAAAAAAACAGATATGGTCAAACAATAAAATTATTAGCCAATAACAACTCAGATGACATCATACAAGCACATGTGTCGAGGTTTTTACGATTTATTTCTGTTACCATAGACCAGGTAAGTTTGTCAACAGGACATGTATTTACTCGAAGATAGAATCCAAGATGGCTGTTATTGCACATCACTCACACCATAAGTTTTAGATTATTATCGTGAAGACTACAAACGAGATGAAACTTTATGCTGAAGGTGTGACTGACACGGCTATCTATCATATTTCGTATTGGATCCGATGAACAGATGCAGAAATATGATGATCACTGACTGAGGCCAAACAAAATAAATTGTGAGCAGAAAATTTTAAATTCATCTAAACATACATTATGCAAGATCTAATCTGCCTATGGCAGGCCCTTTCTTTAAGCCTGGAATGGTATCAAAACTATCATTAGACATTTATCTAAACATACATTATGCAAGATCTAATCTGTCTATTGCATGTCTTTCTTTAGGCCTGAAATTTTATATAAAGTATTTATTAGACATTAATTATGAAATGAGACCATAATCTATGCTCGATGGCATCGTATACTCCAAATTTTAACTTGATTAGAACGGTTCGCCATTTAATTATTTAATTTAAAAATGGTAAAGCGAGGCTTAGTCTCTAAAACACAAGTGCCCTGGTTACCACAATGTACACATCTTGTTAAAACTACAAATAGTGATAACTTGGCTCAGAATAAAGTAATTTGAATGAAATTTTCACTATTTTCATTTTAAATTTTTGAGCTATTATTGCAAAAATGGTCAGTTCTTTATCTAATTCTTACATAATGTATCTTTAAATGTTAATTAAATTATAAATAAGATATTTATTATGCCATTGGATGGTCTAGATTTTCAATGGATTTAAACACTTTTTGGCGGTTAATGGTTTAATTAAAAAATGGAGTAAGGAGACTCAGTTTACTATTGTAACAATTCCCCAAACAGCCCTGTAACATCAGTCAGAATGAAGTAATTAGACTGAAATTTTCAACACATTATCTTCATCATCTAGTTTTTAACTATTCACTTAAACTGAGAACTGTCGGCTCTTTATCCAAATCTTACCTAATTCCCCTTTAAGAAAACAAAATCCAAATATCAATGGCAGAGGTCAAGCAAAAAAATTGTTTGCTGTTTGAGCCGACAATCTATCATTCCTTAAAGCTGCTGAATGTCATTTGCCCTTTTTTGGACCATATCCTATTTTTTCACAAATATCAGCATTAAATAATCTTCCATCTTTGATTCAATCAGATTTTCTTTTTAACCATATTTTTATTCAGGTTGTCTGAATGGGATTGGGGAACAGGCTTAGCCTTGATGGAAAACCCCTCTCTTCAATCAGATCAACAGGAATCCATCAACAGATTTTACCCATTAGGCTACTTGCAGCTCATGCTGAATAAAAGGATGTGTCCGATTCATCATATCTCTGTAAATACTGAATAGAGAGAGAGAGAGAAATGGGGTTTTAAGTCCACTTCGGGACTAACATGTGGTTTAATTTTTTTCAATAATTTGCTCGCGCGTAGGGGTCTTTAGCAGTGGGAGGAAACCGGAGGACCCAGAGAAAACCCACGAGGTTGGACAGGCGACCCTACTTCTTGCCACATACATGTACCACCGGGGATTCGAAACCATGCCAGTTGACTCAATGACAGGTTTTATGATACAGCGCGTGCACGCTAACCATTCAGCCATCCAACCCCCCTATACTGATCATGAATAGAATTTAGATATGTTTGACTGATATCCCCGTATTGATTCAACTTTCATAATATTGTATTTGTTAAATTAAACATGCATTATGCAAGAGCTAGATCTGCCTATTGCATGTCTTTCTTTAGGCCTGAAATTTTTATCTAAATAGCCCCCGGATCCATTCACTCTTTTTTAAATTGTTTTTTTGTTTGTTTTGTTGCTGTTTCGGAGTATGATGTCTTGTCGTTATATTTGTCCTTTATGTAAATCATATGTGGTGCAGTCCCCCTGCACTAACTATTAGACATTAATTAACTTATCCAGACCATAATTAAGTCGTATGTGTCCTATTTTTAATGGATTTGAAACTGATCTACTGCTTAATGCTCATTGATGATTAAATTAAAAAATGGATAATTGAGACTATGATTTTATCATATCGACTATGATTTTATCATATCGACTATGATTTTATCATATCGACTATGATTTTATCATATCGACTATGATTTTATCATATCGACTATGATTTTATCATATCGACTATGATTTTATCATATCGACTTTAGTGATGATGATAAGAGGCTAGACTGAAATTTGACTGAAATTTTAAACATCTTCTATTGACATTATCCTTTTTTTAGTTACTATAGCGAGAACAGTCAACTCTTTATCTCATCTCCCATAATGTATCTTTAAGAATGCCTCAAATAATGAACAGCAGCAGGTTAAAATATACAGGTAAATTGTGATCAGTGGCCTGGAATGGCCTAAAGTGTCGTGCTACGCCCTCTAGCTGGCTGGTCACCTCTGGTTTATGGTTTTATTTTTGATCCCTGGTGTCGAGCGTATGGGGCGCCTTCTCGGGTACTTTCCTATACTTCGTTATCCTTCCACAGGAAAGACTTCAGCACACACATACTTTCTGGACTGCTACACAGTAAAAAAGTTAAGGATGAAATTGGTAACAATTTATTTTTAATAAGGGCATTATGCAGATTTCTATTGTGTGCAGATTTCTTGCCTACTAAATAAATATATCTACGAAAGCTATTATCATTAGAGCACAATAATCATTTTAAGAATATTCTATTGTTTGTAGAACACTTCAACAATACTGAAACTTTGATTTACCTTAAAAATTCTTGACCAAAATATGTTTTCTAGAAAAGTATTTTTTTCTAAATTACCTGTCAGATTGCTCAACAATATAAGCAATATCATTTTTGAAATATGGTTTCTAGAATTACTTTTTCTTTCAAAATCACCTGTCTGAACACTTTTACAATACAATCAATTAACACTGGCTAAGATGGTCTGGCCACAGGTATATATCTTTCATGGCCATGACTGTTTAATTCTAATAATTAACATACGGTAGATCAGCCATGTTCACAAGATCAAACGGACACCGCCAATATTTAGATGGCAGCACCGAAAATTAACATTTTTGTTTATTGCAAACAGAAAACAATTATGAAAGGGAAATAACATTTATCAAGAAAATCAATTTGTAGGTGTGAAAGGTAATAAGAACCTGTCAGTAAAATGGTGGCCGAGGGTAAGGTGAACTGCTGGTCAGAAGATAAGCAGAAGTCATATTTTACACGGGGGTAATTAAGACCAGGTGATGGATCGGTGTTTAACGGAATAATGACCCGTGCTGGTGTAGTTTACAACCATAAAACAATCTCTGATCACACACACAATCTTGTGAATCTTTTGAATCATGCACCTGTATGATAAGATGGCCATCAATATTAATTATTAACTACAAAAAGCTCAAGACCAACAGAACATGACAAACTTGATTATCATCACCCACAAAGGGAGAGAGAGAAAGAGAAATTGGATTTAACATGACAAGGAGTAGGGTCTTCTGTCCAATCTCATGGGTTTTCTCCGGGTCCTCCAGTTTCCTCCCACTGCTAATGCGATGTTCATAGAAGCACAGATCTAGTCAATTTTTACAGGGTAGAACAACTGAAGTGAAATAGAAATAATAGAATTAAAATGGGGTTTAGCACCTACTGTACTATGTACTGCTCCTATACTGGGATAATGAGGGAAATTTTGCCCAGACAGTGGCACTATGGCCTACTCTTATATCGAATTCCAACTGTCAAGGGATCTTTTTTCATTAAATCTGAATACATTTGAGTGTGGTTTAAATGATTAAAACTACCAGAAACTATTATGTAATAATTGAACTCACTGCAGATCATAAACGAAAGTTTTGAAATGTTGTATTCATCTAAAAACGCGTTGTTCTTACAGCTTACATGTAAAGTGAAGTTGTAGTATTATTTGATAAAATATGGATAATTTTGTTATAAAATTTTCCAACATTTACAGGAAATGAAACTATAAATATTTAATCTTTCTATTTATTCATTATATAATGGTATTTAAGTACCGGTAGTACAGGAGGACAGTACAGAAAACCATTAATTAAACACATATACAGGTATACTACTTACAGAACAAAATACTGATATTGCATAATAATACTCAAAGACAAGAGGGATAGGAGATCAGAGAGAGAGAGAGAGAGAGAGAGAGAGAAAGGGGAGGGAGATAGGGTTTAACTCTTCTCAACATAAACAAGGTTTTTTGGGGGACTAACACATGGTTTAATTATATTTCATTTCAATAATTTGATTGTGCATAGGGGTCTTTAGCAGTGGGAAGACTCGTAGAAAACCCTTGGTTTGGAAAGGCGATCCCACTCGAAACCCCCAGTTGACTCAATGACAGACCTTATGATATAGTGCGCATATGCTAACCACTCCGCCATCCAACCCCCATACATGTGTACAAGAACATATGCTAACGCCAGTCTTCCATCCAACCCCCAAAATGAGAGAGAATTTAGGAAAAGGTGGGGGAATGGTGGAGTACCCATAGAAATCCCAAAAGGTTAGACACAAGATCCCACTCCTTGTATCAAGCATGCTTCCAAACCCATCACTTGTATAGATAATTGAATTGAAATGGGGTTTAACGTCCTACGCTTAAGCACCTAACCTGGGCTAATTGAAGACGGGCATACGCCATACAATGTGCTATGAGGGAAGTTTTTTTTCCCGGGCAGCGGCGCTACGGCGCTACGGCCTACTCTTATATCGAATTCCAACTGCCAAGGGATCTTTTACGTGCACTCCAATGTGTACACGGGACCTCGGTTTTTCGTCCCATCCGAACGACTAGGCAGCTGTCCTTGTCAGGCCCTCCTTCTGCATCACTGACAAGGGGAAATCACGCCGGAAAATCGAGATGAACTTTCTCGGCCTATGCAGGGATCGAACACTCGACCTCCAGGCTAGCGAACCAGCGCCTTATCCACTTAACCACCGTGATCCCCGTTGTATAGATAAACAGGTCATTTTGGGACTAACATATGGTATAATTTTATTTCAATAATATTCTTGCGCAGTGGAAATAAACTGGATGACTTTGATTAAAACGATTAGTTTAAGCAACCGACCATACTCCTTGTCATGTACAAGTGTGGGATTGAAAAATACACCACTTGACTCAATGACAGACCTTATGATCTTATGTGCGCATGTTACACCACTCGGCCACCCAACTATACCTAGCTTAAAAGGAACAAAAAGAGAAAAAAGATTTACAAAGATATTTGAATAGAAAAAAAATGTATGACTATCATTAAGGACTACAAGACTCTTTCTTTTCACACAAAGGCTAAAGAAATCAATCCACGAAATCAATCTAATACTCGTATATTTGTCTAACAATCGTCGTATTTAAATTCACATCAATCCTGATTTCATTTAATTACAACCACGCGATTTTTTTTCTGTACAATTCTATCGTTAAATAAATTGGATTTCAATTATTTGCTAGTCCGATTGGAACATGTATACCTGAAGTCCACATGTCACTTCGGAATCATGCAAGCACACCATTAGTGAATATAAAGATTCCGATTGCATTCATTCATGGCATCAGGAAAAGGGATATTTGAAGAATTAGCGCTATGTTAACAATAGTTTCAGTCAATAATGCGTGATTGATTGAGCTTTAAGCTGATTAAGATAGAGGCTGTGTTGCTCCTTAGGGCAACCCTGTGTGATTTGGTTCATAATATTCTTTTTAATCAACGCCATATATAATTCTTCGGGAATTATTCTGTTAAGGTATCGACAACATTCCAACTTAGGAACACCCTGATTAGATGATTTGATTCCCTGAAGCCATAACTCATGTCGAGTACGACCCGTCAGCTTCGTTCCCAGGGCTTTTTTGCGACCAGAATTGATAAAGGGTTACGCGACAGGTATATACATATATCTGATTCCAATTTCGATTCCTGCGAGTCTGCGACTTGACAATATCCTGTAAGCCGCCTACTGTAAGTCAGATGGATAAGTTTCCATTTATTAAGTTTACTTTATCCCCCCATTACAGGATATTACAACATTTATCTTCATGTTTTTTTATCTTTTAGAATTCAGTCACTTCGAAATTTGCTTTTAAATAAATCTTTCTTAAATTATCAAGAAGCTTTTAACAGGGTTTTTTTTAAAGCTAAAAAACAGATATATATCTTTATAGGTACTCAAAAGTCATCTTATCATGGTATTCCATTGTAAATGAAGAAATTATTGTCTGTAACAAAATAATAAGAGCCAGAGTTTAGCCAGAGTTTATTCATTATTGCATTCAAGGAATTATTATCAGTTAAGAAATTATTTCTAAAAAAAAAATATTACCAGTTGAAAGCTATGCTATTCAGAATTGATTCCATGTAAGAAATTATTACCAGCAAGAAAATATTACCAGATATTTTTGCTAGTTGAATTTAATGCCATTTAGAATTTATTGCATGCAATAAACTATTACCAGTAGGGAAATTTTTACGAGCAAGAAAATATTGACAGCAATAAATTATTACCAGCAAGAAAATATTGCCAGCACAAAATTTTTGCCAGCAATAAATTTTTAGCAGCACGAAATTATTCCAGCATTAAATTATACCAGCAAGAAATCATTGCCAGGCAAAATATATTGCTAGTAAGAAATTGTTCATTGCAAGAAATTTATATGCTAGCTAACATTAGGTCTACTATATATCCACCTTTTAATTTGTTGTTTTCAGTGATCTTTTATAGATTTAATCGATAGTGATCATGAGCAAGTGCCTTACTCAGTGACCCATCCTGGCTCCTCAAAAAACTAACAGACATTGCATTAAAGTTGATGATAGAAGCTAATAATTATAATAAAATTATATTAAATAATAACATGTATATTTATAATGCGCACATTTCATTCTAATATGCATGCTCAAGGCACTACACAGTCTGGGTGCCATAATAGGCAGTGAATAGATGAGTTCTTATATTAGTTTTTAATATTTCTATGCTGGATGCATATGACAGTTTAATGTTCAGTGGTAATGAATTCTACAGAACAAACACAATATGAACGAACGGTCTGTATCCAAATGATTTGAGTTTATATTTGGGGATTATAAGATGGTGGTCTACATCTAATTGATAAAGGAGTGTACGTCCTGGAAAATATGGATATAAAAGATCTGCTAGATAGGAAGGTCTGTCTCCTTTTAACTGGCAGCTAATGAAGTTCTTTGCGTGCTAATGAAGATGATTCCGAACAATAAACAAGTGCAATTGACCTTAGTGTACCTTTAGCTACCTTTCTTCCATCTTCATTGTTAATTACTGGGTTTATTATAAATTAATTTGATTTAAAGATGACACCCAACAACATAAATAAGAGTATGATCAGTGCGGGACTGGCCCCAACTGTCCACCTGTATGGAAAAAAGAGAAAGAAAAAAGAAAAGAGAAGTAAAGGAGGAAGGAAGGACACAGAAAAGGAGAAAGGAAAGATAATTATATTAGGAAATCAAAAATTTGCCTTCTTCTACTTTTGTCTGAAATGCTTGGAAAATGTGTTTGTGGTTGTCAATTTTCAAACTTTTCCTCAAGGGGAGGTGGATATCACCCCATAGACCCTCCTCTTACGCTCGCATGCCTTCAGCATGTACTTGTGTGGTACTTTGTTAATGACCTGATGCAGGGGCCGCGGAGTGGGCCCGATTTTGGGGGGGCTACTGACCATACCCCCCCCCCTAACCTTTTTTCGCTGATTTGAGCTTTTGGCGACATTTTATTTTCACTATTAAAAATTATTGCCGGAGCTAAAGCCCCCCTAGCCCCCCCCGGCTCCGCGGCCCCTGACTTGATGCCTTTGTCCCACCAGTCCAGCACTAAGTATGATTAACAATCAACCATAGTGCATCTTTCTACCAATATATCTTCATCTCCATTGTTAATGTTTCGAAAATCCCCGGTGGTACGTGGCAAGGAGTTGAGTCGCCTGCCCAATCTCGTGGGGTTTATCCGGGTCCTCCAGTTTCCTCCCACTGCTAAAAACCCCTATGCGCAAGCGAATTATTGAAATAAAATCAAACCATATGTTAGTCCCAAAGTGGACATTAAACTCTCTCTCTCCTCCTCTCTGTCTCCATCGCTAATTACTGGTTATATTATAAATTAATTTGATTTAACTCACCTGTGTAATCAAGATTACAGGTGGGAGGAGTTTGTAACGGCCAACATTCTCATTAATTTACTGGTAAATAACAGCATAGACCATGTCCAGGAGGAAATTACACATTGATGAAGAAAATCAATGAAAGTTCACCTCTTAATCTGAAGCATCAAAGAAATGGATCTTGATTTAATTAATAATGTGTAGTTATATATTGTATATACACTAGATAAAGGCCAGGACAATTAAATTCTTCGTTCTTCCAGGTCCTGGGGAGTGAGATGGCTCCATGGTTAGCGTGCGCACGCTGTATCATAAAGCCTGTCATTTAGTCAACTGGCATGGTTTTGAATCCCTGGTTGTACGTGACAAGAAGTAGGGTTGCAACTTAATGGGTTTCCTCTCTTGGTCCTCCAGTTTTCTCCCACTGCTAAAGACCCCTATGTGCAAGCGAATTATTGAAATAAAACTAAACCATAAATTTGAAACTAAAAGCTATTGAGAAGTGCACTATTTTTAAATTATATTTTTCACCAAACGAAATAGGAGTCAAAATTCATCTCAGACTGGTACCTATTTGGCAGATTATTTAGCTCACAATTACATTTTGTTTATTTTGTTATTACTAAAACTTGGTGTTTATTTTTAATGTCCTTTATATTCTAAAGTGGGGTCACAGTGGCTAAGTGGGTAAGACGCTGGATTGCTAGCCCGGAAGTCGTGTATTTGATCACTGCATTAGCCCAGGACGGAAGGCCTGACAAGGACAGCTGTCTAGTTGTTTGGATGGTACGAAAAAATTGATCTGTGTACACATTGGCGTGTACCTAAAAGATTCCTTGATATAAGAGTATAGGCGGTAGTGACGCTGCCGGGGCAAAATTTCCCTCATATAGCACACTGTATGGCATATGCTGTCTTCATTAGTTCAGTTCAGAGCAGAACAGTAGGATGTTAAACCGCATTTCATTTTAATTTATATTTTAATTTAAGAAATGACATTTTCACACTGATAAGATGGCGTTGTAGTTTTTAATAGTAGGGGGGGGGATCACGGTTGCTAAGTGGATAAGGCGCTGGTTCGCTAGCCTGGAGGTTGAGTGTTCGATCCCTGCATTGGCCGAGAAAGTTCATCTCGATTTTCCTGCTTGATTTCCCCTTGTCAGTGATGCAGAAGGAGGGCCTGACAAGGACAGCTGCCTAGTCGTTTGGATGGGACGAAAAACCGAGGTCCCGTGTACGAATTGGAGTGCACGTAAAAGATCCCTTGGCAGTTGGAATTCGATATAAGAGTAGGCCGTAGCGCCGCTGCCCGGGCAAAATTTCCCTCATTGCACACTGTGGCGTATGCCCGTCTTCAATTAGCCCAGGTCAGGTGCTTAAGCGTAGGACGTTAAACCCCATTTCATTCATTCATTCATTTTAATAGTAGTTATTGAGATGGTCAAGACCAATTCAACATGGTATAGCCTAAGTGTATATAAGGGGCACCTGCATGGCTGATCTCTATATCGGTATAATAGCAATTAGTATATATTTATTTACAGAATCACACAGATAATCACGTTTGATTTGGTCAGTTTTAATTTCCTGTCAGAATACAAAAAAAATCTTCCTAGTTTATCAACAAAATTACTTGTAGCTAGTCCTGGTAATTAAAATTTCTCCTTTATTTCATTCAGATTTAAAGGGTCAATAACACTCTTGCTGGCTTGACAGGTCAAGAAAAAAATATAGCTTTATTATATAACTTCTACGTGTTGTGTCAATTATCCATTACATCCTTTTTTACTTGTCCAGAGGGTTCGAAAATATGTTTAAATCTAAGCTACATTTGAAAAGGTTTACGTAAAGATTTTGACACCATGTAGTTGAATTTTTAAATATTTTAGATTCGGTGTGGTACATTTTGTTGACCAGAATAATGATTGGGACATATTATTCAATTACAACAAGAGTGTTATTGGGCCTTTAAGCTATTGTTGAGCTAGGATTTTAAAACTTGTTTATTTGCCCCACAAGTGAGTTCAGACGAAAAAGTTAAACTGGTTCAACGATCCCTGTGTTTTTAAACCAGTTCAACTTAAACGTCTGAACGAGCTATTGGTAGGGTCTTAAAAAACTCTAAATATATTTCTTACCTGTTATTTGTTCTATTGTACATGCTTAAATCAACAAACAAAAACATTTTAAGGAATGTATTGCGCTGTATGCCTGTATCGTAAAATATAAACCATAACAAAATTTCCCACTCTCCAAAATACAGTCTTTTTTTGAAGCACAATTGAGTCATATATTTCATCCTTTAAACCTTATGGGAACAAGGTGGCCAAAAATCCATGGAGAAGTCAACAAGTTTAGGCTGTTTTTTTGTCCCATCCGGATGACTAGACAGCTGTCAAGAGGGAACCATGTCGGAAAATCTGGATGAACTTTCTTGGTCAATGCAGGGATCGAACACCCAACCTCCAGGCTAGCATAACAGATCGTTTCATTGGCTAATCCCTTACATGTCAATGATACTACTCTTCCAGATCCTAGTGTAGTAAACACAATTAAAACGAAAAAATTAGAACTATAAAAAAAGAAACAAACTGTGTAGTAAACACAAGTAAAACGAAAAATTTTGAACTATAAAAAACGAAACAAAATAGGATCTGTGTTTTAATCAGATTGGGGTAATTCTTACTGTGACACTACTAACAAGACTCTTTGTTAACAGGGATGGTTTGATGTCCCAGTTGTAAGTGACAAGGAGAAGGGTCACCTGTCCAATCCCGTGAGTTTTCTCCGGGTCCTCTAGTTTCCTCCCACTGCTAAAGAGAACTACGTGCAAGCAAATTATTAAAATAAAACTAAACCATATGTTAGCCCCGAAATGACCTAGTTTGTGTCGAGTTGACGTTAAACCCCATTTCCCTCTCTCTTTAATCAGATTGGGGTAATTCAGACTGTGACACTACTAATAAGAGGCTCTTTGTTAATGGGAATATCATTTAAAAGCACACAAAATCATTTCCTTTATCCATAAATATTCATTTCAATCTATTAGAACTTCCAATATTAGATCATCCCAGGTATTCTTCGGAATTAGCTTTCAATTAATTTGATAGAATTTACTAAATTCATACTTTTTTACAACCTACTTTCACAGAAATAATTTGATTTGGGATTGAATGAATTCTGTTGTCAGCATGTGTGTTATAGAATATCAAGGCTATAATAAGTCTATAATGGGTATTTGATTAACTGGAGATGAGTTTGTGGGAATTTTTCATGAGAAAAATACAACAAAAAAAACTTTGTAAAAGGAGAAAAAATTAATGCATTTAGTAATTGAGTAATGGTTGCTAGGGTAATGAAGTTCCTGTTTTAGGAACAGGAAAGGAACAATGACATTTCCTTCATCAATTTAGAATGGCAGACCGGCAGACGCATGTTTTTGAATGAAGGGAACTTAGACTCCTGTCTTTTACACTTCAAGAGTTCTTGCTGTATTTAAAACTAATTGTCTGTGGCCATCTTTTTTTTACCATTTTTTAATATTTATGAGAATTTATCATATTATGTTTTATCACAAACAGCTGCTCATATCATCAAAGTGATGGAACTGGCGGCATTTTTAGCAGAAGTTATTAATTTTCATAATATTTTACCAAATTTTCATTCATGCGATATTGTTTGCTTTAGAATTAATTACTAAGTGGCACGCCTATTTGAATGTTTGGTCTTTAGAAATTTTTATGTTTCCTATTTCTTGGGCAAACAAAATAATTTAGAAACAAAAAGTACTGTTTTGCTCTTCTCAAAAGCTTTTCAATTCCACATTTTTAATTTTTGAAATTTAATATTTTAATTTTCAACCAAATGTTAGAAATTGTAATTTTTCATAGCAGATAAAGTTTCTCTTCAGAATCTACCCACTGAAAGTGATTTATTGATACTCTAGCCATGAAATTGTGTTAATCTCTCTCTCTCTCTCTCTCTCTCTCTCTCTCTCTCTCTAGCCATGAAATTGTGTTAAGTGGATGTTCGACCCTCTCTCTTTCTCTTTCTCTCTCTCTTTCTCTCTCTCTCTCTCTAGCCATGAAATTGTGTTAATCTCTCTCTCTCTCTCTCTCTCTCTAGCCATGAAATTGTGTTAAGTGGATGTTCAACCCTCTCTCTCTCTCTCTCTCGCCATGAAATTGTGTTAGGTGGATGTTCAACTCTCTCTCTCATCTCTTTCTCTCTCTTTCTCTCTAGCCATGAAATTGTGTTAATCTCTCTCTCTCTCTCTCTCTCTAGCCATAAAATTGTGTTAATCTCTCTCTCTCTCTCTCTCTCTAGCCATGAAATTGTGTTAATCTCTCTCTCTCTCTCTCTCTCTCTCTCTAGCTATGAAATTGTGTTAAGTGGATGTTCGACCCTCTCTCTTTCTCTCTCTCTCTCTAGCCATGAAATTGTGTTAATCTCTCTCTCTCTCTCTCTCTCTCTCTCTCTCTCGCCATGAAATTGTGTTAGGTGGATGTTCAACCCTCTCTCTCATCTCTTTCTCTCTCTTTCTCTCTAGCCATGAAATTGTGTTAAGGTGATTTTAAACTCGCTCTCTCTCTTTTTATCTCTCTCTCTCATTTCTCTCTTCCACTTTTAGGTGTTTGCTGACCAAATTCTGATATTTCCGTCTCAAACAGATGGAATACAAATGACAATTTCACTCGTGCTCCTAATCTATATGGCTATAAAGAAAAATAACTGCACAATGCTGGAGATGGGCACGACATCACAAGAAGTGATGTGTTTGGCCATTCATTCATTAAGTTGTTAAGCCCAACCAAAGTTCTAGGATGGAATTATGAGTTTATTTTTATTCTTAATGTATATATTTATATTTTTTAATACTTTTATATATTGCTAAATTCATAATCCATTTTAATAGTCATTTAATAAATGACATTTTACACCATCCGTTTTTTGTTTGTTCTTTTGGTGCTGGGGAAAGGGTATTGATTAGAACGGAGAACACAAATGCTAAATGAGGGACAACTGCATAACTTGAGATATTTTTATACCTTTTTATGACTGACATTTGCAACGTCTCTCTTCAGTTACAAACATGTGAATTGTAAACATACTCAACCATTTCTCCATGTTAAAAGAATTCCACCTACAGCAAAAATCAGATTCTGTGAGTGACAGAATCCTGGTAATAATTTGTATTAAAAAAGCATAAAAATGGTGTACATGGACAGAATCTGATGGAAAAAAACACAGAATAAAAAAGAGCAAATTTTTGCCGTAGAGTTAAAGGCAAAGTGATTGAGCATACCATGTAGGCAGTATCAGATAAAATAGGAATGACAGGAAGATATATTTATTTCTGAGATGGAAACAGGTGTGATTGTGAAGTTTTACCTAAAAGCACAAAAAAATGGTGTGCATATATGGAATCTTACAAATAAAAAGCCAAAAAAAAAGGGGTGAGAGAGAGAGAAATAGGGTTTCAAGTTGACTTGAGACAAACTAGGTCATTTCAGGACTAACATATGGTTTAATTCTATTTCAATAATTCGCTTGCGTATATGGGTCTTTAGCTTTAGTAGGAAACCAGAGGACCCAGAGAAAACCAACTAGGTTTGACCCCCTCCCCCAAAGGACAAAAAAGGGAGTATTATTGCTTCAGAATTAAAAAACCCAAAGCGATTGTGCATATATCATATGGACAGTATAAGATAAACCAAAATCAACTGAACTGAAATAGGATTTAACATCCCTGTGGTCAGCACCCACTGGGATAAAATTGAAATAAAATTGAACCATAATATATATGTTAGTCCCAATATTACCTAGTTTGTGTCGAGTGGACATTAAACCCCATTTCTCTCTCTATAAACTGAACTGTTTGTCTGCACCAATTCAAGATGAGCTTATGTGTCATGCAGTGAGTTATTAAGGAAAAATTTGTCTAGATGACATTGACATTTGACAGTGGCATTTCCCCCAAGTAATCATCAAATTCCAACTGTAAAGGGTTCTTATACATGCACCTCAATGTGAACACAGGGCCCAGTTTTTGACCCATCCATACAACTAGACTATGTTCCTTCCTACTTCCTATCAGATAAATACACCACAAATGGGGTGATATATTTATTGCTTGGATGGCAAATAGAATAAATTTCGTGCGGCCATAAATTTTTATGTAATAGCGACTCTTGTTTAATCATGATATGTTAGTGTGTAGGATGAGAATAACCTCCCCTTTCTGTCTAGACGTAGAAACTTGTTCTGAACATGAAACATGCTGATCCAATTACCTTCATCAAGTCAATGATTTTAAAGCGTGGACTAAATCAAGTCTCGGGGTTTTTAACAGATGTTTAAAGCTTGTTCAGATCATCAGATTGGCATTTTAGTGGTTAGAGTTAATCTAATGAAATCAGAGAATGAATTCTCCTCGGATACACTGATCGCCCGTGATTAGATCATCTCCAACCATAAATCAGTGGAGAGCATTTAATAAGAGAGAGAAACAATATTACCTCAGTCGGATGAATTCAAATTAGGATAAAATGAAACAAAACTAGATTGTGGATGTCAGACATTTTAATTTTATAGAAAAATTATCAAATTAAGAATTAAAATAATGCTGTAGGAAAAGCATGCTCTCACGTTGTTTCGTAGGGGAAAGGCATTTCCCCACCATTTCAAGTCAATCAAAGCTGTCAATGCAGTCAAATTTTTAATTTCCACCCATAACATTAATAGGAGACATTAATTCTTTCGGTTGAGGGCGCTTACTCTGTATGGGGGGTGGGGGACAGTATAGTCTCAGTATTTCCAGCCAATCCAAGCTCAATTTTAATTTCCACCCATAACAGATTAACATTAATATGAGACAAACTCAACATTGTAATTCTTCAAAAAATGGGTTTCCTTACTTTGTATTAGAGCAGGAACAGTGCAGTGTTCTCTCAGTATTAAAAGTAATAGCTGGTTGTGACCCCCCCCCCCACACCCCCATAACAATTCAAACATCAGAAGCCCAATAATGTAGGTCTGTGACCAGGGGGCTTATTCATGGGAATGTTTTAAATATTTTAAGAATTCTGCTGTTTCATTAGCCAAGAGCTACAATTTGTAATAGAATGTTGAGTCTTGACCAATGAAACGGCTGCCTTCCTCAAAATATTATAGTTTAAGATCTCGTGAATAAGGCCCAGCTCATACAAGTGCCACTGCTCTGACTGTAACATAACAAAGGTAAAGAGAGAGAGAAATAGGATTTAACGTCCACCTGACACAAGGTAGGTAATTTCGGGACTAACATATGGTTATTTAACTTTATTTCAATAATTTAGTTGCGAGTAGGGGTCTAAAGCAGTGGAATGAAACCGGAGGACCCGGAGAAAACAACAAGATTGAACAGGCGACCCTTCTCCTTGTCACGTACAACCGGGGGACAGGCGACCCTTCTCCTTTTCACGTACAACCAGAGAATCAAAACTACACTACAGTAGTTGATTCAAGGACAGCCTTTATGATACAGCGTGCATGTTCTAAGTTCTAACCATTCGGCCATCCCATCCCCCTAATACAGGTAGAATACATAATACATATAAAGTAAGCGGAAAGTACTCACAAAAAGCCTGATGAAGCTTAATAAAGCGGAAAGTACTCGCAAAAAACCTTGTTTTCTTTCACTGCTTAAGACCCCTACGTGCAAGCGAATTATTGAAATAAAATTATATATATATTTACCACCTGCATATAAATTAATTAATTTAACTACAAACAAACCAATCATAACATCAAATATTTAATCATCAATATTGAAATACCTTTAAAAATCATACAGTATTTCAACCATTACACGCAAAAAGATCAAAGTCGAGTTATTCCGTGGGGAAATCATTCCCATTCGTAAAATATCAATTCTTTAATCAATGGCAGAAATCGTATGTTTTATAGTGATAGGTGATATAATTACTTGATATATTCTCGCAGGCTTTCCACAATCGACAATAAATCTTTATTTATTACCTTTTTTCCCTCGTCTAGTTCATCTCACTAATCACGCCAGGTAAACAGATTGAGAAAAAACAGTAATCAAAGGTGTATTGTTCCAATATTTACACAAGTCGATGACTTTAACAGTTAGAGTTATCAATCAGTTGGACCAGAGATGTATTAGAGAGAGAGAGGGAGAGAGAGAGATAGAGAGAGAGAGAGAGAGAGAGAGAGCGAGAAATGGGATTTAACTCCACTCTACACAAACTAGGTTATTCCGGGACTAACATATGGTTTTACTTTAACAGCTAGAGTTATCAATCAGTTGGACCAGAGATGTATTAGAGAGAGAGAGAAAGAGAGAGAGATAGAGAGAGAGAGAGAGAGATGGGGTTTAACGTCCACTCTCGACACAAACTAGGTTATTCCGGGACTAACATATGCTTTTAACTTTAACAGCAAGAGTAATTAATCAGTTGGACCAGAGATGTATTAGGGAGAGAGAGAAAGAGAGAGAGAGAAATGGGGTTTAACGTCCACTTGACACAAACTAGGTTATTCCGGGACTAACATATGGTTTATTAGAGAGAAAGGGGGCGAGAGAGAGAAAGAGAGAGAGAGAGAAATGGAGTTTAACGTCCACAAACTAGGTTATTTCAGAACTAACAAATGGTTTAATTTTATTTCAATAATTTGCTTGCGCGTAGGGGTCTTTAGCAGTGGGAGGAGACCGGAGTGACCGGAGGAAACCCACGAGGTTGAGAAGGCGCCCCTATCTCTCCATGCCACACCAGGGCTCGAAACCACAGCCGCAAGTCAGAGGTGGCCGGCCAGCTAAAGGTCGAAGCGCGGCACTCTAGACCACTAGGCCATCCCAAATCCCCCCAGACAGATTAGAGAGAAAGGGAGAGAGAGAGAAAGAGGAAGAGAGAAATGGTGTTTAACGTCCACTCGACACAAACTAGGTTATTCTGGGACTAACATATGGTTTAAATTTTATTTAAATAATTCCCTTGTGTGTAGGGTTTTTTAGCAGTGGGAGGAAACAGGAGGACCCGGAGAAAACCCACGAGGCTAGACAGGCGACCCTACTCCTTGTTATGTACAACCGGGGATTCGAAACTACGCCAGTTGACTCAATGACAGGCTTTATGATACAGCATGCATATGCTAACAATTCGGCCATCAAGAGCCGTGTAGGCTCACATAGTAAGGCGTTAGCTGGTTGAAGAGAAGCTCCAAGAATTCATGCTGTTGATGGGTTCCAATGGATTCCCGAATATGATTTCTCCATGTCCATTTGGGGGATCACGGTGGCAAAGTGGATAAGGCGCTGGTTCGCTAGCCTGGAGGTTGAGTGTTCGATCCCTGCATTGGCCGAGAAAGTTCATCTCGATTTTCCGGCGTGATTTCCCCTTGTCAGTGATGCAGAAGGAGGGCCTGACAAGGACAGCTGCCTAGTCGTTCGGATGGGACGAAAAACCGAGGTCCCGTGTACAAATTGGAGTGCACGTAAAAGATCCCTTGGCAGTTGGAATTCGATATAAGAGTAGGCCGTAGCGCCGCTGCCCGGGCAAAATTTCCCTCATTGCACACTGTGGCGTATGCCCGTCTTCAATTAGCCCAGGTACGGTGCTTAAGCGTAGGACGTTAAACCCCATTTCATTCATTCATTCCATGTCCATTTGGCAGAGCAGAGTCCAGGGCCAGGAACAGCTTCTAGCTATGAAAAACTGAGGTCCCATGACCACATTGATGTGCACTTAAAAAAGAACCCGTAAAGGGACAATAACACTCTTGCTGGCTTGACAGGGTCCGAAAAAAATAATTAGCCTAAATCTCACTACTAGATGTGTAAGTGTCCTCCCTGTTGTGTAAATTATCCATTATAACCTATCTTACTTTTCCAGAGGTTTCGAAAGTATGTTTAAATCCATGTTGCATTTGAAAGTGCTTACGTAAGGCTTTTCAAACCATGTTACGGCATGTAGTTGAATTTTTTCAATTTTTAAAGTTAGGTGTGTTAAGATGAAATTTGTATCATTTATTAATTGGAATATTGTAAAAAAGTACAATTTTATGACCAGAATAAAGATTGGGACATATTATTCAGTTACAACAAGAGTGTTATTGGGGCTTTAACAGTTTGAATTCAAAATAAGAGTAATCTGTTGCTTCCTGTGTCCAGACAAAATTTACGATACATGGCAGCTGGTTCAGAAAAGTAGGACTGTAAGCCCCATTTCATTAATTTCTGCTTGGATAGGCTTTATGATACCCCATATTCATTAGCCCAGTAGGAACAGAACAGTAGGACGTTAAAACCCATTTCATTTATTTCCACTCAAATTTTGGCTTTATGATAGCCCAGTAGAAACAAAACAGTAGGATGTTAAACCTCATTTCATTTCATTTCACGCTTTATGGTAACATGTTTTGCTTTAATGGAATTACTAATAAAAATATGGCTTGAAAAATATGGTTAGTTGAGTAAAATTAAATATTGTTTACATTACAAAACCATTTGTAATGGAGCCCCGCATGCTGCTCATGCTAAATTAAATAGATTATTCATTTATTTTCAACAATAAACGATGGCAAGGTACAACTCCATAATGTTGATAAAATGCTCCATTAAAAGTGTTATTAATTCATTTTTATACAGTTTGAGAGAAAACAAGCCATGATGTGCTGATAATAAAAAAGATAACTACAACAAATTTTGTTCCATTAAGTTTTATATTTTCAATTGTTACAGATGACAAAGGGGTGGGCCTGCAGCCAAGGGGGGATAAGCCCCCCCCCCATCAAAAAAAGCCCCCCCCCCAATATTTCGCCAACGGAGCATTCTTAGCCAGACACATCCTCAGCCCCCTCCAAAAAATTCTGTAGCCCCACCAAATTTCAGGAGGTAGCCATGGGCCCGCAGAGTGATTGGTTAGGGGATAGTTACATATGACAGAGGGGGGGGGGGGGGGGTAGTTACAGATGACAGAGCGATGGGATATAGTTACAGATGACAGAGGGGGGGGGGAGGTAGTTACAGATAACAGAGGGGGGATAGTTACAGATGACAGAGGGGTGGAGTTGGTGATAGTTACAGATGACAGAGGGGTGGGATAGTTATAGATGACAGAGAGTAGGGGTGGGTGATAGTTACATATGACAGAGAGGTGGGGTTGGTGATAAGTTACAGATGACAGAGGGTTAGGATAGTTATAGATGACAGAGGGATGGGGTGGGTGATAGTTACAGATGACAGAGGGGTGGGGTTGGTGATAGTTACAGATGACAGAGGGGTGAGTGGGTGATAGTTACAGATGACAGAGGGGTGGGGTTGGTGATAAGTTACAGATGACAGAGGGGTGGGGTGGGTGATAAGTTACAGATGACAGAGGGGTGGAGTTAGGTATAGTTACAGATGGCAGAGGGTGGGTTGGGGGGATAGTTACAGATGAAAGAGGGGTGGGATGGGTGATAGTTACAGATGAAAGAGGGGTAAGTGATAGTTACAGATGAAAGAGGGTTGGGGTGGGTGATAGTTACAGATGACAGAGGTGTGGTGTGGGTGATAGTTACAGATGAAAGAGGGTTGGGGTGGGTGATAGTTACAGATGACAGTGGTGTGGGGTGGGTGATAGTTACAGATGACAGTGGTGTATGGTGGGTGATAGTTACAGATGAGAGAAGGGTGGGGTGGGTGATAGTTCCAGATGAAAGAGGGATAGAATAGGGTCAGCATAGTTACAGATGATAGTGGTGGGGTGGGTGATAGTTACAGATGACAGAGGTGTGGTGTGGGTGATAGTTACAGATGAAAGAGGGTTGGGGTGGGTGATAGTTACAGATGACAGAGGTGTGGTGTGGGTGATAGTTACAGATGAAAGAGGGTTGGGGTGGGTGATAGTTACAGATGACAGAGGGGTGGAGTGGGAGATAGCTACAGATGACAGAGTGATGGGGTCGGGGATAGTTACAGATGACAGAGGGGTGGGGTAGTTACAAATGGCATAGAGGTGGGTAGGGGGACAGTTACAGATGATAGAGGGGTGGGAAGGGGGGTAGTTACAGATGGTTGGGGTGGGGGATAGTTACAGTTGACAGAGGGGCGGGGCAGGGGCTAAGTGAGATGCATGAAATGACAGGCTTTGTATCATGGTTTTGAGTTTTTGTGCCCTCTTGCTAATGTCAAAAAATCATGCGGTTTCAATGCTGTTTTAAACATTATAATCATAATGCTTTACCAGTGTCAAAAGTATACCGTGGATCAGATATGCTACAAATCGACTCAAGTATTTCCACTTAGCCCAATATTTTTCGACAGCACTGTTAAACTTTTTAGTTGTTACAGCTGACATCAAAACTAGAAAGTCAAACACCATTTCATTTTATTTCAAAATCCTGGAGAACTAAAATGAAATCGGTTTCACTAAATGCTATGATCGTGTAACGAATATTAAAGTTTCAATAAAAAGAAAATTGTTACAAATGACATCAAAACTAAAACGTTAAACACCATTTAATTTTATTTCAAAATCCTGGAAAACTAAAAGAGTTTCAATAAAAAGAATATCAATTCAAGTTTAGTTATTACAAATGACATCAAAACGAGACTAATGTTCTCACAGTAAACAAGAAATATAATTTTCATCTCCATTAAAAAGATTATCCATTTATTTTGAACAATAAGAGAGGGACAGACAAAGACTATAAAGTATAGTGGTGGATGTTTTGTTTCAATAATTTAATGATGGCGCTCGTTCGTTCGTATCTTGGTTGACCATCGTGTATTTTTGTTATTAACTGATTGCTTGAATATCTAGGGAGACATTAATACGGACGTTGGACTGTCTGATACGAATTTCCATCATCGAGTAATCAGATTTAAATCAGACCAATCAAATGAACTCCATATAAAGTGTCGCCAGAAATAAACGAAAAATATGTGTCATGTTTTGATGATGTTCCTATGATTACATGGGATTTTGAGTCATATTTGTCTGTCATCTGGATGCATTGTGATCCACAGCCCTCATTTCAGTCATATTTTAATCTTGACTGAGAGAGAGAGAGAGAAATGGGGTTTAATGTCCCCCTCGACGCAAACTAGGTCATATGGTTTAATCTTATTTCAATAACTAACTTGCGCGTAGGGGTCTTTAGCAGTGGGAGGAAACTGGAGAAAACCCACATACAACCTGGGAGTACAACACGCCAGTTGACTTGATGACAGGCTTTATAATACAGCGTGCACGTGCTAACCATTCGGCAATCCAAGGGATATTTTACATGCATGCCAATGTGTACACGGCATCTCAGTTTTTCATCCCATCCAAATGACTAGACAGCTGTCCTTGTCCAGCCCTCCATCCTCAATCCCTGACAAAGGGGAACAATGCGGGAAAATCTGCATAAACTTTCTCAGCCAATGCAGGGATGGAACAGTAATAATAACTATAATCATTCTCGGGGGCGGATCCAGGATTTTTTGCAGGGGGGGGGGGTGGATAACTGCTAAACTAATTGCCAAAGGCGCTAAACGTTGTAATGGGGGGTTTGGGGGTCCCCCCCCCCCAGAAAAATTTGGTAAAATAGATTCAATTTGGTGCATTCTGACGTATTTCCGGTAGCTAAATTCCAGGTCTAAAAATCGACAATTATATCGCATAAAATGTCCATAAAATGTTGATGGGGAATACTCCCTTCACAGGTGAGGAACAAAATATCTCCAGATACCATATGAAGTGCAAAAATCAATGATCGGAATTACTCTACTGACGTCATTATGTGTTTTATTCCAAACTTGGTGCTTTACTTGGTGTGCGAGAAAAAGGAGAAACGAAAGGAAGGGAATTCGACAATTAGGCTAGTTATCAACGCTGTCGATAAAATTAAAAAGCAAACACAGCAATATTCAACGTCATCAGTCGAACAGCGTTTATAAAACTCTTTAAATTTCAATAAACTTATATTTTCATACTGTACGGTATTAAAAAAATTGCTGCGTCAATAGGGGATTCGTCGTGGGGTTAATTGGTCCCGAAGGCAATTTATGCTGTCGACGATTTTGGATAATTGCCCGGGGCCGGTTGTTAAAAGCTCCGTTATCTTTTAACGATCCGTTAACTTTAACAGAGAGAAAGATTGTTGCTGGAAATAAAGGCCTCAATAAATTCTTCGTACGGGTTTATGCTAATATTTCTAAAGGAAAAAATAAATTATTCTATAGTGTTTTCTGTAGTAAATTTAACAAACAACCTGTTACCAAGATATAGGTCCGTTAGAGTTTAAAGTCGTTAAAATAACTTAGTTTTGAACAACCCCAGAGCTGTATGTGACTATTTGTTTTTGTCCACAATGGAATGAAAGTCGTGACTCAACTCAATGTATACAAACTCGCACCCTTCATATTTTCAAGCCTGAGCGGCCGTGAATTTTTTCTCATAAAAAGTGTTGAATTTTTTTTTTTAAATTTTGTGGCTAAGCATTCTTTACCTACCCTATAATCTGTATCCGCCTAGCCCTGTAACAGGTTTCTTATCTGTAGAAGAAATAACAGAGAAAAGTTCAAATAAGATAAACTACTTGTACAATCACCAATGATTATTTGAATCTATCTATATATATTCAGATATCTGATATCACAAACAAATATTTCTAATTTTGTTAGATGTGTCGAGTTTTCCATAACTTTAGTTTATCTTCAATGAATCTAATTAAATGATGAAATGCCTGTATGTATGTATATATATAGCCAGTGTTCATTAGGTTATGGTGTAGGCCTATCTATGTCCATATTTAAATTTTCACATATATATAAATTTAGGCTCAAATTATTAAAGGAATCAAATAGAGTGTGTATGGCCGAATGGTTAGCATGTGCGCGTTGTATCATTAAGGTCCGTGATTGTTTTAACTGGCATGTGCGACAAGTAATATGACCTCAAGAGTTTTCTCTGGGTCCTCAAATTAACTCCCATTGCTGAAGACGTGTATACGCAAGTGAGAATTATTAAAATAATATTGAACCATATGTTAGTCCAAAAATGACCTAGTTTATGTCAAGTGTAGTTAAACCCCTCTCTCTCTCGAAAAATATATACATCACCCTTAAAATACAGATGTTATGTCTTCCTTTGATGTTGGTGAAATAATGGTACAGGCAATGTGCCAAGCATAGATTATTAATACTAGTTGAAAAATTAGACCTGTGTGACGTATTTCAATGAAATGCATGTGCTGGATTTTGTCTAATGGTCTCGTGCAATATCAATATATTGCTTAAAAGGACAATAACACTCTTGCTGGCTTGACAGGTCCCCAATAATATAGCCGTATTTTAACTACTAGATGTTTTTTTTTTAAATTTGTTAAGATAAAATTTGTATCATCAATTAATTGGAATATTGTAAAAAAAAAAGGACAATTTGTTGACCAGAATAATGATTGGGACATATTATTCAGTTACAACAAGAGTGTTATTGGGCCTTTAATATCTCACTCTCTACCATTAAACCACACATAACTCAGATTGACAGCAATAACTAAAATAAAAATACTCTTACATATACTTGTTAAAATCAAGTTAAAAATTTACCAATATACAAATGTACTTGTTAAAATCAAGTAAAAAATATTCTAATACAAATGTACTTGTTAAAATCAACAACAACAAAAAAAATACACTTATACTTGTTAAATTCATTGAAAAAATGTCATATATATTGGTAGAACATTCCGCATTTATCAGGAAAAACTGCCACTCATAACGTATCCATTACAAATCAGAACTGACAAGTTTAAAAAGTAATACACCTTTGTCTGTCAACTCCAAACTGACACATCAATATCTTTATAACCATTAGGAACTTTTTTAATTCTTGCGGTTCCTGGTAATTTTTCTGCTTTTAACAACCGTCATTTGTCTTGGAATTGCGTAATCGTATTGGACTTTTTTCTACGATTGTTATCAGCAAATAGAATTCCAGATTTGATGCCAGTTTTTAAAGCTTGTACCCAGAACACTTAACAGTTTTCTGACATGATTCCTTGAAAGAAATGCCATGATGCAAGGTGCAGCTTTATTTCAAAAGACATTCTTTCACCAAAATCGTGGAATCGGTACTAAGGACGAGGGGAGGTTTTTTAAAAAGTCATTTAAGCTAAAATTTATAACCGATTCAATCACTGATAGAACAAGGAATTCTCGTGTAGAAATTTGTTCACTCTTCAAATAACAAGATACTGATATTTCTAGCAGACGTTAATCGGGGCTACGTGCAGACGAGCGCCAAAAAATAAATTCCTGAAAGATGTTATGCAAGAGCCTTACAATATCCATCTGTTTGCCCCTGTGTAGCGAGTGAGCGACGACTATATCATGCATCCATTGTAGACCAGTTTACCATTTCTTTCTCCCTAAACGATTTCAACACCGCTAATGTTACAGGAGTTGTGTTTTTCTGGACGGGAAGAATAAACTTCGCAATAAAACAGATGGTGATGATGATGCTTTGATTTGCAGGAAGCCGAGCAGAAAAACCTAATGGCCCAAAGTCTTGTTTCTCGGTTACACAAAACATGATTTAAAAACCACTTGGGTGTAATTTTACGCATGTACCAATATCGAGATTCGAGCGAGTCTAGTTCATCTTTTACACTCAACTGTTTGTGGATGAGTGAAAACTCAGCAGGAAGTAGCCTATACAGCCCTGGGTGTTATAGTATATCTATTCAATAAGTCACAGTCAGCTGGGGTATATAGAATGCCTATTAAACAAATTAAATGATAAATCAGATTCATACATATATCTAACACAAGGTACAATTTTATGGATACACAATTACTGAGCTTGAAACTAAGTGACGTTTCGACGAGGCACATTTACTGAGTTTGATACTAAGCGACATTTCGACAAGGATACTCTCGTCTTTTTTATCAAGCAAATAATACAAAAAATATGAATGTATGCAAATATCTACAGAATATGCAACAAAGATAATAATGCAACAAAGAAGATACATACATTTCTTGTCTTTAACTAGTTTACAATATCAGTACACATGGATGAAAACAGATAAGTGAGAGGGATATTCGGTCTCCCGTCCGATCAGGCAGGTTTCCCCCGAGTTCTTCGGTTTCTTCCTGCAGTAATGATCGAAATCATTCGCACGATCTGTGCCAAGGGCCAAATTTGAAAAAGGCCTCAGGCCTAATTTGCTACCCTTGTAAAATGACGTGATTATTATTATTATTATTATTATTAAAACAGGTTTCAAAGCAAGAGAGAGAGAGAGAGAGTGGGGGGAGAGACCGTTTCAGAGAGAGACAAACGGACAGAACCGCTTCAGAGAGGGAGAGATATGGGGTTTAGGTAGACTTGACACAACTAGGTCATTTCTCACTGACATGGTTCAATTTTTATTTTAAAAATTCGCTTGTGTGTAGAGGTCTTCAGCGGTGGGAGGAAACCGGAGAAAATCCACGCCAGTTGGTTGAATGACAGATCTTATGATTCAGTGCGCACAAATTTTCTTGTCCCATCTGAAGAACTAGACAAGATCCATATTGTACCACATGTGATATTGTGAAATGTTAATGACATACATGTATAGGTAAAATATATACTTGTTGAATTATTTCACTTTAAATGGAGTAGATCTACCCCGGTACTCGTTTTTTTCTAGGTCACCTGATATAAAGAAATAAACGGGACATGAAAATGGTGTCCAAATGGCCAAAACTGTATTATATGTGTAAGAATAATCATCTACATGATTGATGATATTTGACAGGCTGTCATTGCTTTTAACACATATATAATGTCAACCTATAATAACTGGGTAAAGAATCTTGTTAGGCCTAATACCAACACTACTAAAAGGGTGTACAGGGATAGAAACTGTCATCTCTAATTCTGGCAAAACAATAATGGAAATTAATTAAGGTAGACACCAACCAGAGAGAGAGAGAGGAGAGAGAGAGGAGAGAGAGGAGAGAGAGAGAGGAGAGAGAGAGGAGAGAGAGGAGAGAGAGAGAGGAGAGAGAGAGAGAGTAACCGAATGATTAAAGCGTGTGCGTTGAATCATAAGGTCTGTCACCAAGTCAAATGGCGAGGTTTCCATTCCACGGCTGTACATTACAAGTAGTAGGATAGGATCGTCTGTCCAATTTTGGTGGGTATTATCTGGGTCCTCCCACTGCTAAAGACCCCTACTCGAAAGTCAAATTATTGAAATAAAATTGAACCATATGTTAGTCCTATAATGACCTAGTTTGTGTTGTTGAGTGGACGTTAAACCGAATTTTTCTCACTGGGTCGTCCCACTGCGAAAGACCCCTTCTTGCAAGTCAATTATTGTAATAAAATTGAACCATATTTTAGTCCCACACTGACCTAGTTTGTGTTGATTAGATGTAAAACTCCATCTCTCTCTCTCTCCTGGGGTTTTCTCTCCTGGTCCTCCCACTGCTAAAGACCCCTACTCGAAAGCGAATTATTGAAATAAAATTGAACCATATGTCAGTCCCACAATGACCTAGTTTGTGTTGAGTGGATGTTAAATTCCATCTCTCCCTCTCTCCTGTGTTTTTTCCTCTGGGTCCTCACACCTCATAAGACCCTTACTCGAAAGCAAATTATTGTAATAAAATTGAACCATATGTTAGTCCTATAATGACCAAGTTTGTCTCTCTCTCTCTCTCTCTTTCTTTCTTTCTCTCTATTTCATTTTCTTTAGGAATCAAAATATCAACTATAGATTAGGGTTAAAAGGGTGACATTAATCACCATCTCATTTAAAGATTTAAAATCAGAAATAATAATCAGGAATCTGGAAGCATGCCATACTGAGTCATTAACTGATGCAAGACATTCTGTATTATCATTGTTTGCAAATAGACACCATTGTTTCTTGCATTAGCTTTGTTGTGTTGTCATGGCCGTTGAAGGAAATCCACAATTAAATATTGTTCTGTTGAGAAAAATAATGTATTTACCTTTCCTAACACAATACCTGTAGAAATCTATTTGTGTTTGTGAAATGAATAACAAGAATGAATGGCTAAATCGTTTCATTTCAGGTTATGCTTTTACAATTAAAAGTATATAGGCCTAATGCCATCTAAAAGCATACATGAAATTTACTAAGGGGGGGTTGGATGGCTGAATGGTTAGCGTGCGTGCGCTGTATCATAAAGCCTTTCATTTTTATAGCCAACTATCGTGGTTTCTAATCCCCAGTTGTATTTGGCAAGGAATAGGATTGCCTGTCTAGCCTCAGGCGTTTTCTCCAGGTCCTCTGGTTTCCTCCCACTGCTAAAGACGGTTAGACCCCTACGGGCAAGCGAATTATTGAAATAAAATTAAACCATATGTTAGTCTCGAAATGATCTAGTTTTTGTCAAGTGGACGTTAAACACAATTTCTGAAACTTACTAGTGATTTAAAAATCACTTTATGTACAATCTGCTTAAAATACAGGGCCCTGTTTCTCGAAATCTTAACAAAAGATAAATCCAAATTTTAGGAGATACTTCAATTTTGATTAGCTAAGCACTAAAATCAATATATAATATTATCCAATCAAATTACTAAAATTTGGATGATATCTTAGTTAAAATATCGAGAAACAGGCCCCCGATCTATATTTCGTTTTGTTTCCAAATTTTAGTAGAAACTTCAATTTTGATTGGCTAAGCACTAAAATCAATATAATTTTATCCAATCAAATTAATAAAATTTGGATTATATCTTAGTTAAAAATTCAAGAAACAGGCCCCAGATCTATATTTCGTTTTGTTTCCAAATTTAAGTAGATACTTCAATTTTGATTGGCTAAGCACTAAAATCAATCTAATATAATCCAATCAAATTAATAAAATTTGGGTTATATCTTTGTTAAAATTTCGTGAAACTGACCCCAGATTTATAGTTTGTTTTGTTTCATTTTGTTATGCTTTCAATGGCCTGCACTACATGAAGATCTGACCAGTTGTAGTGGAAGTGACCCCAGTTTCCACGAAACATCCAAATGCCTAGACATTGTTCCTTGACAGAGATCCCCTGTCATGCACCACAGTGAAAAATTAGAAGGAATTTTCTCGGTCAAAACTAGGATTAAACAAAGAACTGTTCATCAAGGTTGGGCAGGAAACCCAGTACAGGAAACTTGAGGACCAGGAGAAAATCCACGAGGTTGGGCAGGAAACCCAGTACAGGAAACTTGAGGAGCAGGAGAAAATCCACAAGGTTGGAATGAATGAAATGGGGTTTGACGTCCTACGCTTAAGCACCTAACCTGGGCCAATTGAAGATGGGCCACAAGGTTGGACATTCGACCCTACCATATATTAGTCCCAAAATGACCTAGCTTGTATCGAGTTGACTCATTTCTCTCTCTCTCTCTCTCTTTCTCTCTTTCTTTACATTAAATGTTTTGTTTTGAAAGCATGCCAAAAGAAACTAATCTGACCATTTACATTCTCTTTTGAAATCAAAAAGATCATCCACAAGTATAAAACATCAAAATGATTGAAGCACCTGTATATAATTGGTTTATACGGTTTAAAATCGGGGATGGCCATGTGTGGGTTACGGTGATGTGAGGTCCTCAATGATACCCATTCAAACAGAGAGAACAAAAAAACAATTTTCTATGTTCTATACTTATACGGCTAATATAAAATGTTAGGTATAGATAAAGACACCACAGGTAGGTAGAATATATCGACATATCCGCAGGTACTTGGAACATATCGACAATTCTTCTTATGATATGAATAAACTGACACAGAAATCCAATAAAGTACAAGTACATATCGTAAAACAGCAGGCGACCAGTCGGCAGCAGATATGCTGGTTATTATAATGATAATTCCTGCACTACTTTCGAAACCTAATAAAAAAGTTCTTCAAGTTTATTCAAAATTAGAATTTATTATAAACATCATGCTTTCAAAAGGTTTTGGCACCTCCATCAAAATAAACAATTCTACATTTTTAAATTCCATAAAGTGTCTGGGATATCAATTTCTAAATGAGCACACTAATTAACTCTCAAGTATGACTAAGAAGACAAGTTTACCCGTTAGCGTGCACGTAAAAGAACCCCTGACAGTTGGAATTGGATATAATGGTAGGCATCAGTGTCCTTGTCCGGGCAAAATTGCCCTCACTGCACATTGGATTGCGTAAGTCTGTCTTCATTAGCCCAGTAGGTGCAGAACTGTATATCTTTAAGATCTTACATTAGTGGTGTATCTTTCTAAATCTTATGTAATCTATATATCTTTGGGGGGGGGGGGGTGTATCTTTAAATTATTACATTTAATTGCTAGGATATGTATTTTTAAGATCTAGTTTACATTAGCTGTAATAGTTTATCTTTAAGATCTTAGAGTAGTTATATATGTACAGAGGTGGACCCAGGAAATCCTGTTAGGGGGGGACGTGGGGGTCCCCCGAGAAATTTTTTGAAAAAATCGGGGTGTCAGTGGTGATTTGTGGCGCAGATCTATTTTTATTATACTGTTATTTAGGGGGGGGGGGGCGCCCTCAGCTGGATCCGCCTCTGTACATGTATCTTTAAATCTTTTTAGCTGTGTATCATTAATAGCTTACATTATTAGCATATCTTTAAGATCTTATATTAGCTGTGTATATTTAAGATCTTATATTAGCTGTGTATATTTAAGATCTTATATTAGCTGTGTATATTTAAGATCTTATATTAGCTGTGTATATTTAAGATCTTATATTAGCTGTGTATATTTAAGATCTTATATTAGGTGTGTATATTTAAAATCTTATATTAGCTGTGTATATTTAAGATCTTATATTAGCTGTGTATATTTAAGATCTTATATTAGCTGTGTATATTTAAGATCTTATATTAGGTGTGTATATTTAAGATCTTATATTAGCTGTGTATATTTAAGATCTTATATTAGGTGTGTATATTTAAGATCTTATATTAGCTGTGTATCTTAAAATCTTACATAAGCTGTTTATCTTTAAGATCTTACAATGGCTGTGTATTTTTAAGATTTTAAATGAGCAGTGTATCATTTAAGATCTTACAACAGCTGTGTATCTTTAAGCTATTATATTAGCCAAGATTTTACACTGGCAATGTATCTTTAGATCTTACATTTGCTTTAAGAACTTGCACAACCATGTCTTTTTAAGATCCCTCAAAGCTGTTCCTCTCTAATTTTTGGGGGTTTACCTTCAATCAGCCCTGTCTTTTTGTTTAAGATCTATCGTTATGTCTCCTTCAGATCTAGCATAGCTGTTCCTCTTTAAGATGTTTAATTTGCTGTTAGATAGTTTACAATGTGCTAAGTTATTTTCTGCTAAATAAAATGGTTTCTGTAGTAGTTATCGTTTTTTATAATCAAGCACCTGCTGGTGTGATATATATCAGTGTTTATTCATTGGAATAGCAAGGTGAATAACAGTATAAAGACATTAGTTCAATGATTATTATCTCATTCAAACAAACATTTGTTTTCTTCACAACACTTCACTTTAGATATTTTATTCAAAGTGAGATATGCTCCGTTCTTTTTTTTCTCCAAAAATTGGATATGTTATAAAAAGGGATATCATCACTGTCCTTATTAAAGGGAGATATCAAAATTAGGAAAAATCAAATTTCAGTTCAAGTAAAATGTATGTGCACAGACAAATCCGGACAGACAAATTAACTTTTCAAGCTACACTTTGTCTCTAAATAGGCACATTATAAGTTTTCCCAAGAAAAAAGTAATTTTCTCAGGCGCAGACACCTTTGTTCTCTCAGTTTAAATAGATTAAACTGCAATCTGTTTCAATGACAGCAGATGATAAAAAAAATCATTTATTTTGCAGAGTCTAATGTAAACAAGCGCCTGTAATATCAATGACAATACAGAGAAAGTCCTTCACACCAGAAGTGAAATGTCAGACATCTTAAACAACTTGTGGACACACTTATAAACACATATATATACATACTCCAGAAACATATATATATATATATACACATACCGGTACTCTAGTCACTCGAGTCTAGTGTTAAAATCTATACCATGAGTTGAAAGTGTTTTTTTTTAATTTGTGATTTCTTGGCCAATCTGAAATGTGAAATAGAATAAAAAAAATTGGTGTGACTGTGACGTTTTACCTAAGCACAAAAAATTGTGTGCATGTATAGAAATGAAATAGGGTTTTATGTCCTATTGTTCTACTTCAAACTGGGCTAATGAAGACGGGCGTATGCCATACAGTGTGCAATGAGAAAAAATTTTCCCTGTAAGCGGCACTACGACCTACTCTTAAATTGAATTCCAACTTTCAAGGGATCTTTTACGTGCATGCCAAGGCAATGTGTACACAGGACCTCTATTTCTGAACCATCCGCATGACTAGAAAGCTATCCTAATCAGGCCCTCTGTCCTGCATCACTGACAAGGGGGAACCACACAGGAAAATCTGGATGAACTTTCTTTGCTTATGCAGGCATTGAACACCCAACCAACCGGCTAGCCAGGCAGCTTCTCACCCACTTGGCAAAATGAAAATGGAATGAGTTGAGTTTAACATTCCACTTTTCTGCACCTACTTGGCTAATGAAGACAGGTTTTGATCAGTGTGCTATCAGGGACATTTGACTTGGACAGCGGTGCAATGGCCTACTTTTACAGTGTATTTTGAATCTCAATTGTCATGGGTTCTATTACGTGCATGCCAATATGTACAAAGAAACTCAGTTTTTGTACTATCCAAACAACTATACTTTGTCCTTCATCAGGCCCTCCGTCCCACATCACTGATCAGTGGTAACCAAGCACAAGACATTTGCATTTTGCCTATTACCCCATTCATTTATAGATAATAAAATATCTTCTTTGATAGGCATTTAGCAATTGAACATATTAACACAAGGCACAATTTTATGGATACACAATGTTTGTTTATCCAGATAATCGTGCCTTGTGTAAATAAAATATCTCTTTAAAAAAAATTTTTTTTTACTGAGCCACTGCAGCTCCCCCTAAATATATATATAAACAAATGCAAGTAGGTTTTCTAATTAAAACTTGTGATTCATTGTCATTGTCATATATCAGCTGCGTTTTTAGTACCTTATAAATACCGAAAAGAGTTCATTGTTTTCACCAGGGGGCTGAATATGTAAGATCTTGTGTGACAATTTGTACCCAAGACAACTTCATCCAATCTCCAATGTGAGAACACCCAAGACCACTTTATCCTATTCCTATGTCCACACAAACAAGGTCATTTCAGGACTAACACATGGTTCAATTTTATTTCAATAATTCGCTTGGGATGAAACCAGAGAACCCGGAGAAAAACACGATGCTGGACAAGCGACCCTACTCCTTGTCATGTACAACCGAAGAATCAAAACAATGCCAGTTGACTCAATGACAGACCATACTCCTTGTCATATACAAACGGGGAATCGAAACCATGTCAGTTGACTCAATGACAGACCCTATGATACAGCACGCGCATGCTAAGGATGCGGCCATCACTGAAGTTGCGGTTATTATGTTTTGATGTTGTGTGCTGATTTGATTGGATTTGCAGCACATGTTAACAAACTTTTGTGTAGCTGATCAAACTGTTTTTATGTTGCAGTGAAAACAAGCTTGAAAAAAAACAGAGCTGAACTGTAGATAAAAAAAAGAGAGAGAAATGAGATTTAACAGTCCACTCACTCAACTAGGTCATTTCGACACTAACATATTGTTCAAAGTTATTTCAATAATTCATATGCTCGTAGGTTCTTTAGCAGTTGGAGAAAACCCACACAATTGGGGAAGCGAAACTCCTCCTTATCGCATACAAGCTCAGAATTGAAACAAATGCAGTTAACGCTATGACAGAGGTGATCTACAGCGCACTGGTTACACAATTTGGCCACCCAACAACCCCCCAAATACGCACATGCTAACCATTCAGCCATCCAACCCCCCAGGCCACCCAACAACACCCCAAAAATATGTAGATAAGGAGAACAGACAGAACTGCTATTTGATTTGTATCCTTGTGGTTGACAGACAGGAATGTCAGATTTTTTGTCACCAAATTTCTAAATACTAGTGATAACGAGAGGAGAGACATACAAGCAAAACATTTTCATCCAACAACCAAATAAAATGCATCAAGTCTGTATTTTACATCAAGATTGGCAACAGATACAAGGAAATGTACGCATTCAATGTGGAAACATCGTCCAACAATAAGCTGTTAATATCAACGCTGAAGGTACACAACTCTACACATATCTGATCAGATGCCTATCAACGTCCAATGAGCGTCCTCGCTAGAGATAAAGGGACATAACTGATGGACGAAGCGGCCCCACGTGACCTCATTGTTTACCTTATAGCACAGTTTTCCTGTACATTCATTACGAACTCGTGTGTCGACAAACGTTAGTGTTTGTCGTTAATATGGAATTTAATACCGATATGGTTCCCTTACCATCGATAAGGTCACGTGGGACCGCATTGTTACTGGCGACGCCTGGTGGAAATTCCTTCAGCGAGGACGCCCATTCTATCATCTTATCTTGAGTTACTAAGTAACTGTTACAAACAAAAACCAACAAATATATAAAACAAGAGAAAAAGGAGAATTCACAACGAAAAACTAACAACAAATAGACTTTCTCTGAAAAAGTAATTCACATCTTTTGTCAAGATTTTTGTTGGCCATAATTGTTTTTTAATGTACATCTACCCTGGCTGATCATCTGCACAATAAAAATAAACACATCACGACTTCTTTTGTGATGTTAAGATTTATTATGAATTTGTTTGTCGAGGACTTAAAAGAAGATTTGATGGGTTTTTTCTTTTCTTTTCGAAGACATATGTTAAACATTGTTCCTGAATTCAGAGGAAAAATTGCCAGTTGATTTTTGAGAATACCGGAAAAATTAGCTTTTTCTTTTCTTTTCGAAGACATGTTAAACATGTTACCAGATTTCAGAGGAAAGAGAGAGGAGAGAGAGAAAGAGAGAGAAACTAGGTCATTTCGAGACTAACATGGTTTAATTTTATTTCAATAATTCGCTTGCGCGTAGGGGTCTTTTAGCAGTGGGAGGAAACTGGAGGACCAGGAGAAAACCCACAGGATTGGACAGGCGACCCTAGTCACTGTTGGATGGATAGACATATTTTAATGTTTGCGAAATAGGTCTAGGGAATATAAATTTGGTTTTGCAAAAAATTATTAGTTGACTTTGAGAATACCAAAGGGAAAATGAATGATTTCTGTTATTCGTAAGCAGTAGTGTTTCCATAGTGAATAAAGGGAGGAAGGGGAATGGGGTTTAACATCCTCTCGACACAAACTTGGTCATTTAGGGACTAACATATGGTTCAAGGGGTCATTAACCATGAGAGGAAACACACAAGTTTTGACAGGCAATCCTACTCTATATCACATAATTAGCAAGGAAAAGAAACCATGCAACTTGACTCAATACCAGACCTTATGTTCTTATCCATATATTAAACCATTCGGTCACCCCCCCCCCCCCCCCCCCCCCCCGCCTGCCAGCTTGCTGTTGGGTTGAATATTTCTACTCCGGCCAAGATTGTCAAACCACTGGTATTTGGGAACTGTAAAATGAAATGAAATGAAATGGAGTTCAACATCCTACTGCTATGCATGTAACCTGGGTTAATAGAGGACGGGGATATGCCATACAGTGTGCTAAGATGGAAATTTTGTCCAAGCAGCGGCGCTACAGCCTACTTTTATATCGAATTCCAACTGCCAAGGGATCTTTTACGGGCAAGCCAATGTGTACAAGAGACCTCAGTTTTTTCGTCCCATCCGAATGATTAGTAAACTGTCCTAGGAACTGTAAAAACCCAAACCCAACCCAAAAAAAATCATGGTTTTATAATAGCAAAATTTGTGAATCTGCCAAACCACTTTCAAATTAAGGTGAACTGCATTACAGTTGACAAGAATATCAATTCAAAATAGTGAAAAAAATGAAATGAAGTGGGGTATATAACATCCCATTTTCCTTCTGTGTTAATGAAATGAAGACCGAAAACGAATTTAAAAAAGACAACATTGCCCAGATTGATCAACAGTCTACCATCAGGATTTTGATTCTGTCGCATGATCATTAAATTGCATCATTTTCGTGGAATAAATTATTTGGTATTTCTGTGTTGTGTTAAAAGTTTGACCTTACCTTTAAATGCGCAATAAATCTTCGCACATTCTATCGATCCTGCTAAACCTGCCACAGTGATGTACTTTTTCGATACGGCTGAAACTTCTAAGCAAACCTAATAGATTCCGAAACTTTACACGCTTGAATTAAATAAAGGAACTATAAAAAATGTCCAACCTATCTGGCTTATTCTTGGTCGTCGATCTATGGGATTCCTACAATTTATTCTCATATGGGTTATCTCCCTTCAATGTCATAACCAGTTGTTTTGAACTTCGGTTCTGTCACAGAATTTATTAGTGTTAACCGTAAGTCTTTTTTGAGGGGAATCTAAAAAATGAGAAAAGGGATTAAACGTCTACTCGTCTCGTACTAGGTCATTTCGGGACTAACACGTGATTCAATATTATGATTTCAACATTTTCACGCGGCTGCCAGTGGGGATCTTTGGGTGTAGGAAGACCCGGAGAAAATTCACAAGGCTAGACAGACGACCCACTCCTTTTCACGTACACGTCGAAATCGCCCCCCCCCCCCCCAACTACGCCATTTTGGCTAAAAGATAGACCTTATAAGTAATTTAACGCAAGCGTTCTGACCACTCCATACCCACTATGGTCTGAAAAGGGGTCAGTCAAACATTAAATTTCACCATCTCGGTACCCACAAATTGTAGTTCGTCTTTTATAGCATGGCTCTCTCTCTGTCTCTTTTTTGCCCCTTTGCGCGCCCCTTTTTGTTGATTTTTTGGTCAAGAATAAGCGAAGGGGGTTGGAATTAGTATTTTCTGCCAGGTTTGGGTAATATTCATGACTTTGAGGCGGAAGGATAACGGGGTTATCAGGTTGACTACGGTGATATGTACGGCAACTAGGTCTGAAAAGTTTGGTGGTCAACCTGATACAAATTTTAGTGCACAGATATGACCATTTGTTCCTCTTTCAGCCCAACGAAAATTTGAGGGATAGGTGGAAAAGAGGCTTGAATTAACATTGCAGTCACTGTTACTGGGGAAATTAACCGTGATCTGAATCCACAGCAAACACACATATTTGAAGTTATCTCCCTTTCAATACAGATACGCACAAAGGAACATTCCATATGGTAGATTGATTCAACGAGATTTGGAAACGAACAAGTGGGTGAAGCCAAATATCAATATATTGAAACGATTTTGCGCTGGATTGATGCTAAAAATGTGTTAAAAAGGAATGGGTTCGATTATATTGAACGGGCTACTAACAGATGCCTATTCACAGGCGCGATCCCACTACTGCCGGACACGGGGACTTTTGCCTGCTGCATTTCTGCCCTGGGCCGATTCGTCCCTCCTTAGACAACCTGGAGACTACGGGCTCCCCCGTTGAATCCATATTGATGCCTGGCTTAGCGCGGACACCTGATCGACATAGCACACCGGAGAGCAGGAATCCCATTCTCAAACCGTCCTCCATACCAGGCCTCTAAGTAGCTAGATTACAGGAGCTCGCCGCAACTCCCAGCCGTTAAACATTAGTTATAACGCGCTAATAAACAGAATTGTAACGGGTAAACGCGGACCCCGCGCTATCAATACCTTGCAGGTCTATTAAAACGAGAGGTTTGGGAAGTTTCCCCGCATAATGACAATGGGGACTTGCGGATTTGCCCTTGCGAGAGATCAATCAGGATACATTAATCCATTTGCGTTAATTGTTCATTGACGAGGGTGTACATCAGTGTTTTGACAAGCAGCTAAACAGGGAGAAAAGGGATTAACGTCTACTCGACTCGAACTAGGTCATTTCGGGACTAACACGTGATTCAATATTATGATTTCAACATTTTCACGCGGCTGCCAGTGGGGATCTTTGGGTGTAGGAAGACCCGGAGAAAATTCACGAGGCTAGACAGACGACCCACTCCTTTTCACGTACACGTCGAAATCGCCCCCCCCCCCCAACTACGCCATTTTGGCTAAAAGATAGACCTTATAAGTAATTTAACGCAAGCGTTCTGACCACTCCATACCCACTATGGTCTGAAAAGGGGTCAGTCAAACATTAAATTTCACCATCTCGGTACCCACAAATTGTAGTTCGTCTTTTATAGCATGGCTCTCTCTCTGTCTCTTTTTTGCCCCTTTGCGCGCCCCTTTTTGTTGATTTTTTGGTCAAGAATAAGCGAAGGGGGTTGGAATTAGTATTTTCTGCCAGGTTTGGGTAATATTCATGACTTTGAGGCGGAAGGATAACGGGGTTATCAGGTTGACTACGGTGATATGTACGGCAACTAGGTCTGAAAAGTTTGGTGGTCAACCTGATACAAATTTTAGTGCACAGATATGACCATTTGTTCCTCTTTCAGCCCAACGAAAATTTGAGGGATAGGTGGAAAAGAGGCTTGAATTAACATTGCAGTCACTGTTACTGGGGAAATTAACCGTGATCTGAATCCACAGCAAACACACATATTTGAAGTTATCTCCCTTTCAATACAGATACGCACAAAGGAACATTCCATATGGTAGATTGATTCAACGAGATTTGGAAACGAACAAGTGGGTGAAGCCAAATATCAATATATTGAAACGATTTTGCGCTGGATTGATGCTAAAAATGTGTTAAAAAGGAATGGGTTCGATTATATTGAACGGGCTACTAACAGATGCCTATTCACAGGCGCGATCCCACTACTGCCGGACACGGGGACTTTTGCCTGCTGCATTTCTGCCCTGGGCCGATTCGTCCCTCCTTAGACAACCTGGAGACTACGGGCTCCCCCGTTGAATCCATATTGATGCCTGGCTTAGCGCGGACACCTGATCGACATAGCACACCGGAGAGCAGGAATCCCATTCTCAAACCGTCCTCCATACCAGGCCTCTAAGTAGCTAGATTACAGGAGCTCGCCGCAACTCCCAGCCGTTAAACATTAGTTATAACGCGCTAATAAACAGAATTGTAACGGGTAAACGCGGACCCCGCGCTATCAATACCTTGCAGGTCTATTAAAACGAGAGGTTTGGGAAGTTTCCCCGCATAATGACAATGGGGACTTGCGGATTTGCCCTTGCGAGAGATCAATCAGGATACATTAATCCATTTGCGTTAATTGTTCATTGACGAGGGTGTACATCAGTGTTTTGACAAGCAGCTAAACAGGGAGAAAAGGGATTAACGTCTACTCGACTCGAACTAGGTCATTTCGGGACTAACACGTGATTCAATATTATGATTTCAACATTTTCACGCGGCTGCCAGTGGGGATCTTTGGGTGTAGGAAGACCCGGAGAAAATTCACGAGGCTAGACAGACGACCCACTCCTTTTCACGTACACGTCGAAATCGCCCCCCCCCCCCCAACTACGCCATTTTGGCTAAAAGATAGACCTTATAAGTAATTTAACGCAAGCGTTCTGACCACTCCATACCCACTATGGTCTGAAAAGGGGTCAGTCAAACATTAAATTTCACCATCTCGGTACCCACAAATTGTAGTTCGTCTTTTATAGCATGGCTCTCTCTCTGTCTCTTTTTTGCCCCTTTGCGCGCCCCTTTTTGTTGATTTTTTGGTCAAGAATAAGCGAAGGGGGTTGGAATTAGTATTTTCTGCCAGGTTTGGGTAATATTCATGACTTTGAGGCGGAAGGATAACGGGGTTATCAGGTTGACTACGGTGATATGTACGGCAACTAGGTCTGAAAAGTTTGGTGGTCAACCTGATACAAATTTTAGTGCACAGATATGACCATTTGTTCCTCTTTCAGCCCAACGAAAATTTGAGGGATAGGTGGAAAAGAGGCTTGAATTAACATTGCAGTCACTGTTACTGGGGAAATTAACCGTGATCTGAATCCACAGCAAACACACATATTTGAAGTTATCTCCCTTTCAATACAGATACGCACAAAGGAACATTCCATATGGTAGATTGATTCAACGAGATTTGGAAACGAACAAGTGGGTGAAGCCAAATATCAATATATTGAAACGATTTTGCGCTGGATTGATGCTAAAAATGTGTTAAAAAGGAATGGGTTCGATTATATTGAACGGGCTACTAACAGATGCCTATTCACAGGCGCGATCCCACTACTGCCGGACACGGGGACTTTTGCCTGCTGCATTTCTGCCCTGGGCCGATTCGTCCCTCCTTAGACAACCTGGAGACTACGGGCTCCCCCGTTGAATCCATATTGATGCCTGGCTTAGCGCGGACACCTGATCGACATAGCACACCGGAGAGCAGGAATCCCATTCTCAAACCGTCCTCCATACCAGGCCTCTAAGTAGCTAGATTACAGGAGCTCGCCGCAACTCCCAGCCGTTAAACATTAGTTATAACGCGCTAATAAACAGAATTGTAACGGGTAAACGCGGACCCCGCGCTATCAATACCTTGCAGGTCTATTAAAACGAGAGGTTTGGGAAGTTTCCCCGCATAATGACAATGGGGACTTGCGGATTTGCCCTTGCGAGAGATCAATCAGGATACATTAATCCATTTGCGTTAATTGTTCATTGACGAGGGTGTACATCAGTGTTTTGACAAGCAGCTAAACAGGGAGAAAAGGGATTAACGTCTACTCGACTCGAACTAGGTCATTTCGGGACTAACACGTGATTCAATATTATGATTTCAACATTTTCACGCGGCTGCCAGTGGGGATCTTTGGGTGTAGGAAGACCCGGAGAAAATTCACGAGGCTAGACAGACGACCCACTCCTTTTCACGTACACGTCGAAATCGCCCCCCCCCCCCAACTACGCCATTTTGGCTAAAAGATAGACCTTATAAGTAATTTAACGCAAGCGTTCTGACCACTCCATACCCACTATGGTCTGAAAAGGGGTCAGTCAAACATTAAATTTCACCATCTCGGTACCCACAAATTGTAGTTCGTCTTTTATAGCATGGCTCTCTCTCTGTCTCTTTTTTGCCCCTTTGCGCGCCCCTTTTTGTTGATTTTTTGGTCAAGAATAAGCGAAGGGGGTTGGAATTAGTATTTTCTGCCAGGTTTGGGTAATATTCATGACTTTGAGGCGGAAGGATAACGGGGTTATCAGGTTGACTACGGTGATATGTACGGCAACTAGGTCTGAAAAGTTTGGTGGTCAACCTGATACAAATTTTAGTGCACAGATATGACCATTTGTTCCTCTTTCAGCCCAACGAAAATTTGAGGGATAGGTGGAAAAGAGGCTTGAATTAACATTGCAGTCACTGTTACTGGGGAAATTAACCGTGATCTGAATCCACAGCAAACACACATATTTGAAGTTATCTCCCTTTCAATACAGATACGCACAAAGGAACATTCCATATGGTAGATTGATTCAACGAGATTTGGAAACGAACAAGTGGGTGAAGCCAAATATCAATATATTGAAACGATTTTGCGCTGGATTGATGCTAAAAATGTGTTAAAAAGGAATGGGTTCGATTATATTGAACGGGCTACTAACAGATGCCTATTCACAGGCGCGATCCCACTACTGCCGGACACGGGGACTTTTGCCTGCTGCATTTCTGCCCTGGGCCGATTCGTCCCTCCTTAGACAACCTGGAGACTACGGGCTCCCCCGTTGAATCCATATTGATGCCTGGCTTAGCGCGGACACCTGATCGACATAGCACACCGGAGAGCAGGAATCCCATTCTCAAACCGTCCTCCATACCAGGCCTCTAAGTAGCTAGATTACAGGAGCTCGCCGCAACTCCCAGCCGTTAAACATTAGTTATAACGCGCTAATAAACAGAATTGTAACGGGTAAACGCGGACCCCGCGCTATCAATACCTTGCAGGTCTATTAAAACGAGAGGTTTGGGAAGTTTCCCCGCATAATGACAATGGGGACTTGCGGATTTGCCCTTGCGAGAGATCAATCAGGATACATTAATCCATTTGCGTTAATTGTTCATTGACGAGGGTGTACATCAGTGTTTTGACAAGCAGCTAAACAGGGAGAAAAGGGATTAACGTCTACTCGACTCGAACTAGGTCATTTCGGGACTAACACGTGATTCAATATTATGATTTCAACATTTTCACGCGGCTGCCAGTGGGGATCTTTGGGTGTAGGAAGACCCGGAGAAAATTCACGAGGCTAGACAGACGACCCACTCCTTTTCACGTACACGTCGAAATCGCCCCCCCCCCCCCCAACTACGCCATTTTGGCTAAAAGATAGACCTTATAAGTAATTTAACGCAAGCGTTCTGACCACTCCATACCCACTATGGTCTGAAAAGGGGTCAGTCAAACATTAAATTTCACCATCTCGGTACCCACAAATTGTAGTTCGTCTTTTATAGCATGGCTCTCTCTCTGTCTCTTTTTTGCCCCTTTGCGCGCCCCTTTTTGTTGATTTTTTGGTCAAGAATAAGCGAAGGGGGTTGGAATTAGTATTTTCTGCCAGGTTTGGGTAATATTCATGACTTTGAGGCGGAAGGATAACGGGGTTATCAGGTTGACTACGGTGATATGTACGGCAACTAGGTCTGAAAAGTTTGGTGGTCAACCTGATACAAATTTTAGTGCACAGATATGACCATTTGTTCCTCTTTCAGCCCAACGAAAATTTGAGGGATAGGTGGAAAAGAGGCTTGAATTAACATTGCAGTCACTGTTACTGGGGAAATTAACCGTGATCTGAATCCACAGCAAACACACATATTTGAAGTTATCTCCCTTTCAATACAGATACGCACAAAGGAACATTCCATATGGTAGATTGATTCAACGAGATTTGGAAACGAACAAGTGGGTGAAGCCAAATATCAATATATTGAAACGATTTTGCGCTGGATTGATGCTAAAAATGTGTTAAAAAGGAATGGGTTCGATTATATTGAACGGGCTACTAACAGATGCCTATTCACAGGCGCGATCCCACTACTGCCGGACACGGGGACTTTTGCCTGCTGCATTTCTGCCCTGGGCCGATTCGTCCCTCCTTAGACAACCTGGAGACTACGGGCTCCCCCGTTGAATCCATATTGATGCCTGGCTTAGCGCGGACACCTGATCGACATAGCACACCGGAGAGCAGGAATCCCATTCTCAAACCGTCCTCCATACCAGGCCTCTAAGTAGCTAGATTACAGGAGCTCGCCGCAACTCCCAGCCGTTAAACATTAGTTATAACGCGCTAATAAACAGAATTGTAACGGGTAAACGCGGACCCCGCGCTATCAATACCTTGCAGGTCTATTAAAACGAGAGGTTTGGGAAGTTTCCCCGCATAATGACAATGGGGACTTGCGGATTTGCCCTTGCGAGAGATCAATCAGGATACATTAATCCATTTGCGTTAATTGTTCATTGACGAGGGTGTACATCAGTGTTTTGACAAGCAGCTAAACAGGGAGAAAAGGGATT